>JAZKJV010009611.1:0-384290 GCA_037367405.1 Ottelia alismoides | reverse complement strand
TCGCTCAAGCTTGTAAAAGTCAACCCGATTAGTCGGTTCGGGGTAGCCGACTAAACTATGCCTAGTCGAGCATTAGTCGGTCAACCCGACTAGTCTGACCAATCAACCGACTTTTCCATCAAGCTTTTTTATTTTTTGGTAAAATGATTTGCAGTTCATGTGAACACTCCAAGCCACAGGTAAAATGCACAAAGTTCCAATCATTTGTAGATGTAGGTTCGTCTTATGTTCAGAGCACTAAGCTTAATATTGGTTATGCATGTTGACAGAAAAATTGCATTGGTAACTTTCTTTCCTTAGGAAGTTGAATCATTGGCTAACTATTTATATGAGTCATAATGTTACGGCTAAAGTGGAACTTGAATGTGAAGTTTCCAAATCTTGTTCTGATGCATGAATTATTCCATTGGTATTTGGTGGTAATTTTGTACTAGAAATTGGTACTTTCTGTGATAAGCGGTGATGTTGCTTACCACTACAGTTTATCATTCGGATCTTTAATGTCAGAAATAGTATTCTACATCATGGTCCACTTCAAATATCAGATATCTACCTGGTGTTACTGATCTGAAATGTATTTTAATTAAAACAAATCGAAGTTACCCTTGTCTTACATTCCTTTTTTACAGTGATGGAATTTAATGGCTTCTTGACTTCAAGTCAAGAAGCTTGGCAGAACAACTTCCCTTCATCAGTTAATGGAATGGCGGACATTCAAGTTAATCATGTCATGTAAGTTTGTCAGCTATCCTCATTAGTCCTTGTAATATGAAATGGATTTTTTATCGATACGGCGAAAGATGTTTCTTACCAAAAATTTTATTGAAATTCTCCACTTCTCACCATGGGCGGAGATCATTGTGAAGGACAACACTAGTACTAAAAGACCAGTAGTTGGAACTTGGAAGTTTGATAAAAAATATGCATGTTCTGAACTTGGAGCTTTTATGTAAAAATCATATATATATATATGAATATATGTAAAAATAATTTATATATTAAAATAATTAAAAAAATCAAAGCCGACTATGGCCGATCTGACTAGTCGCCCGACTGCCAATTAATCCTTGATCAGTGACCCCGCCGACCGAGTACCGACTACCGCTTTCTGCAATCTTGGCAACGCTAGAAGCATGTGGCTGGAGTACTCCCAAAGGAGTTGTCTCCCTCTGCATGATTGGTACCAACCAAGAGCATCCCACTCTAGTATCTTCTCCTCATGATGCCTACGTTCACGTTGGGAGAACCTAGGGGTTCACATCACCCTCTTTCGATTGAATCTATTGTTACCTATAGTTTTCCTTGAATTCTCTCTATACAATCACTTGCACACTCACTCAAGCCGATGTTTCATCTATGCTAAAAGGACAATCAATGTGGTCAAGCCGAACAATTCTAGCAAGACTAACATCCTCGTACATGTCCCTCATCTATCTCAGCCTTTGTTTGAACTCCTTCAAGAAGAATGCTGAGGATCTCAACCTGGCAGCCATGTATATGTGTTTAATTGGTGATAAGTGACAATCTCAATGTATGTATAGAATCATAGATTACCAATATTTTTCAATGGATTATCCAAGAGAAGTTAGTCACATAGTTATTTGTTTGTCATTCTATGTATAGAAACTGTTATTGTTGGACTTGTCAAAGCAAATTGATCCACATCTACAACCATCGATCTCGAATGTGTCATGTCTATCTTTTAAGTTGTCATCATTGTTTTTACCTTACCTTCTTCATTTGCCAAAATTAAAAGCTATCATAGCTTAGGCAAAGGTGAACACGAAAGAATTGCATATTAAAGAAGAAAGAAACATTTCTTTCCATTCCAATCTTGACCCTCGTTAACAGTCAAATCCTGATACCTTTAAGGCGCCCAAGATATGTTAATCACGCGAAATTGGTGTGTTACAAAAGCCAACCTCATAAAGAGTATTAGCATGGTGCACTAGATTCTTCGCATAGAACCTCACCTCCCCCGAAAATTTTCTTATGCAAGCCACGTCCCACAAGACGACAATCAGTCTCAATCTTTCCGTCATAGGTCTGAACTAAGCGACCCAGAGAACCCCAGAATTGCTAAAGATTAGAGAGATGTACGAGAAGAAAAGATGTACACCTCCTCCAAGGTAGCTAGGCATATAGGGCAATCGATATCGACATCCGGGTTGAACTTAGATCTCCACAACTAGGACAACAATCTCATGCGCCTAGGAGCCAAAGGAAAATCTTGACCTTAGAGGGTAGCTTTATATCCCAAATCATTTTAAAATTCATGCTCAAACTCATCAGATCAGAGAGAGCAGACCCAGATAGCGCACAATAAACCTTCCACACAGAGATTTCCCATCACACCAAATTAATGGTCCCAGCACTCTGAAGGGTCGTCAACGGAGAACTTCTCAGTGAGCAGGAAGAACTCAACAAAGACATTGCTCAGAAAATCCAGTGCAAAAATAGAAAACACCAATGGCAAGAACCGTCAACCCATGTATCACAACCATCATGTTCAGATCTGTTGTTAAAGTCATTGACACGTGGGTACCCCATAAAAAAGGGAGCCATTCTCAACCAGTCATCAAACCAAAACTTGCAGGAGCATCTATAGCCCAAAACTGGCTCATATATATTGGAAGCTTGGGAAGAATCAAAACAAATCCTCTCCGAAAGGCAGAGAAAAGTCGGTGCACCGTTGACCCAAATGAACATTGCGTGTGAAATGTGAATCCCACAGATTTCCTGGATCAACCTGAAAGTTAAGTCATCATTACATCCCCCAAAGTATGGTCACCCATTTCAAAATAAGTTGCTCGTATCATTTCTTCCAGCTCCAAGCACATCACCCCATCCCACCATGCCTCCACAATCAGTAACAATGCCCTAACTCACTAAATGCACCACCGAACCAGTCAAAACTACTCCAGAGGAACCAACAAATGATTGCCTCGAGATGGTGTTGGATATCAAGTAAAATGATGCAGGTAGAGGCAAAAAAGATGGGGTCTCCATCAGCACAACCTTCAATAACATAAAACATCCCAACAGGAAAGGTAGGATGGCTTCCAACCAAAGAGCTTACGCTCAATCTTCTCAATGACAAGGGTTAGGAAAAAAGAAGTGAATGCTCAATCTTCTCACTGACAAGTGTTAGGAAAAAAAGAAGTGAATGAATTAGATGAGACCCAAGGGCTCTCTTATATAGGAGAAAAGCCTTGGGTTAATTACATGAGAGGTACATAAAGAAAATAGAAATAAGAAATAGATAATAAGAGATACAAATATCTCAACACTCCCTCTCAAATTGGAACATATATGTCTATCATGCTTAGCTTGGAACACCTCTGAAATGGAGCTCTAGCAAGAGCCTTGGTGAAAATATCAGCAGTCTGATCTCCAGTAGAAACATGAGAGGTGGATATGAGAGCTTTCTGGATCATGCCTCTAGCGTAATGGCAATCCACCTCTATATGCTTGGTTTGTTCATGACATGCAGGATTATTGGTAATAAATATAGCCAGTTGATTGTCACATAAAAGCTGCATAGGAAGAGGAACCTCAATAGCAAGTTCAGTCAAAACAGATCTAACCCACATCATCTCCGTGCTTCCTTGTGCCATAACCATGTACTCAGATTCTGCAATAAATCTAGCAACCATTGTCTGCTTCTTGCTTTTCCATGATACGAGAGAGCTCCCAACGAAATAGCAAAGCCAGAAGTAGACTTCCTGTCTCTAAGGCAACCTGCATAATCTGCATCTGCACAAATTGTCACCTCAGAAGATGTATCTCTGTTGAATAGAAGACCAGAACCATGTAAAGCCTTCAAATATCTCAAGATCATATATAATGCATCCATATGAACCTTCCCGGGCTACTCCATAAATTGACTAATCTTGCTCACAACAAAAGATATATCTAAGTTGGTGATGGTAGCATATAGGAGCTTCTCAACAAGCTCTCTATATCTCCTTCTATCTACCACCTCAGTGTCATCATCATATAGTCGTCATACTCGAATCCATAGGGGTAGTTAGCAGGCTTGCACCCTGTCATACTTGTCTCTAAAAGAAGATCCGTCACAAACTTCCTCTGGGTCATCACAAGACCACACTGGTTCTTGGCGAACTCTAATCTAAGGAAGTATCGAAGATTGCCAAGGTCCTTAGTCACAAACTGTTGAGCTAGGAACTCCTTGGTAGCCTGAATGTCCTGATCATCATCCCAGTGACAATAATATCATCAACATAGACAAGAATAGCAACAGTACCTCTCTGAGTCCTCTGAACAAAAAGTGAGTGATCCACAGTAGGCCGCACAAATACTTGTTGCTCTATCAACTCCGATAGCGTCTGGTACCAAGCTCTCAGACTCTGCTTCAAGCCATAAATCACCTTATGGAGCCTACACACCTTATGAGACTCTCCCTCAGTAGCAACCGTGGTGGATGCTACATATATACCTCCTCTTGTAGATCACCATATAGAAATGCATTCTTCACATCAAGTTGGTAAAGAGACCAGTCCCGTGAAACAGCAACTGATAGAAGAATGCAAAATGTCCGAGTGTCCTGGCTACTGGAGAGAAGGTATCCTGATAGTCACCCCATTAGTTTGGGTGAACCCACGTGCCACAAACCTTACCTTGTAGCGATCCACACTGCCATATGCTTGTTGCTTCATCGTAAAGATCCATTTGCACCCCACAACAGAGGCACGCGGAGGAGCAAGAACAATGCTCCAAATACCACGCGACTGCAAAGCGACCATCTCCTCCTCCATGACAAGTCACCACCTACTATCCTGTATGGCCTCCTGATATGTTCGTGGGATAGTAACAGCAGAGAGTCACACAACAAACCCCATGTACTCCTCTGATAGATGGTCCAATGAAACATGCGCAACTAGAGGATAAGTGGCACAGTGGCGAAGTGGCTTCCTCAAGGCAATAGGTACATCTTGGTTATCAGCCTTTTTGTTCTCCAGTATCAACTCGTCTTGTGAATATCAGTGGAACATTCAAATCTTCAGTGTCATCAGTAGAAACAATGTGTTCATTGCATACCTGAGGCATGTTGGATGATGGGGAAGGCACATGAGCAGAAGACCGAGTAGAAGACCTGCGAATGTAAACTGTGGTAGGAACTACGCCAAGGTAGACGGAGGTGGAGGTGGAGGTGGAGATGACAGAGACTCAACATAGGGTGCAGATGGTGGAGATAACGAAGGTGGAGGGACAAAACATCCTCACCAGAATCAGCTTTAGATAACCTGTCACCTGTAGGAGAAAATACATAATAGACTCAAAAAATGTAACATCAGCACTAACATAATATTTTCTTCCTACAAGATCAAAACATTTATACTCCTTTCTGGGTACGAGAATAACCAACAAAAACACATTTGACAGCTTTAGATGAGAGCTTGTCACGACCAGGGAGTGAAATTGTGGACAAAAGCCACAGACTCAAAAACCCTGAGAGTAAGGGAGAATAGGTCCTTCTCAAGAAACGCAATCAAGAAGAGAACCTTTTCTCCAAGAATAGTAGACGGCATGCGATTCATCAAGTAGCAAGCAGTGAGAACAACATCACTCCAGAGCGAATGAGGAGCTCGACTCTGAATCAAAGAGTCCTCGAATCATCCAGAAGATGACGATGTTTGCGTTCAACAACACCATTCTGCTGTGAAGTATAAGCACAAGAGGTTTGATGAACAATACCAAGAGATCTGAGAAAATCAGATAGATGTAAGGTAGAAAACTCCAAGGCATTGTCAGTATAAATAAACTTCACCTTAGCAGAAAAGATATTCTTTTTAAATAAGAAAAGATTTAAAGATAGCACCCGCTTCAGACTTATGTTTCAATAAGAACACCCAAGATAATCTAGAAAAGTCATCCACAGCAACCATATAAAAACGGTATCCCAGATGATCGGGAACACGACTAGAAACCCCATATATCAAAATGAAACAACTCAAATGACTGACTACTATGACGACTCTGACGACTCGGAAAAGAAGAACGATGGTGCTTCCCAAGCTGAAAAGACTCACAATACAAGGCAGCACGAGTAGATATCTAAGGTAGAACATGGCATGGCTTATGTAGAGGAAGATGACCAAAGCGAAGATGCCACATGAAAGGAGAAACAGATCTTGAAGGGATAGTAGCAGCCCCAGCACACGGTGGTTGGACAAGCTTGTACAGTCCTCTCTGCTTACGACCACATCCAATCACCTTACCCATGAGTATGTCCTGAAACACAAGAGAACAGAGATCAAATATGGCACGATAATGCAAATCTTTTGTAATTCGGCTAATAGACAAAAGATTCATCTGAAATGTTGGAGCATATTAAGACATTCAGCAAGCGCATAAAAGGAGCTAGAACTATCTCCTCTGACCAAAAATGAGTAGATGGACCCATTAGCAATCACCACGGATCTACCAGGTGAGATAGACCTATAAGAACTGAACGGTGTCCAATCGCCACATATATGATGTGATGCTCTATAGTCCATAATCCAATCAGTCAAATCTAAACTGCTACAACCGGTAAGCTCATAAGCAATACTTGATGAACTCGACGAAGCTCTGACAATAGATACTACATCTGAAGAACATGCAGCTGAAGTGGTAGAATGGTCATCATCTCTCACAATCTGGAAATAATATCATCAAAATGTACATGAGAAGGGGCAGAAGTAGCTCGGTCTGCTCAACAACATGAGCAAAAGCAGGACATCCATGATTCAGATAGCATGCCTCCTTAGAGCGACCGGGACGGTGGCAATGTGAACATGGGCCACGATGACGTCCTCCTCCTCGACCACAAGGTTCGCGCCTGCGAAACTGTAAAGTCCCCCCCCCTCTGCCACAAGAAGTTGCCATAGCAGAGGGAGTCTGGGCCATATTAGTAGATGAAGTAGTGATCCTACTTAGTCTCTTGTAGACATCCTCCATTGGAAGTATCGTCTCTCCAGTCAGTAGTTGAGTACGTGAGGCAACGTACTCAGAGTCAAGAGATGATAGAAAGACTCCTGTCATATTGTCATTCTGATATGCTTGTTGTTGCTCAGTGCCGGTAGTAATAGGCACGAAGCTGTGCAGCCGCTCAAACATGCCTCTAAGATGTGAGAAGGGGGCATGAAGTGGTCGATCATTCTGCTTGGTCTAAAAAATATCATATTGCAGCTGAAAAAGCTTGCTCTCGTTCTTTGCCTGCCCATATGTGTCTACTAAGATGTCCCACATAGCCTTTTTTGTGGGTTGATTGACAATATCGTTGGTAATTTCCGTGGTGAGTGTCCTGGAGAGCCAAATGCGAGCATAAAGAATCGCCTTGCTTCCAAGAAGCATTAGCCCAAATCTTGTCCACCGTCTCTGAATCCGTCAAAATGTGCTCCTTGTTATAGCATAAGGGTGCGAAACTGCATGGACCATAACTCGTAGTTGGTCCCATCCATCTTCGCGGTGGGAGCTGGACCCTTGAAGACACCGGACGATGAAAAAATGTCACCCTTGTTCTCTAACACTGTAAGAAGAATGTTGAAACATGTATACTCATACAACCATCTTCATCACTTTTTGTTATGGTCTGGAGTTGGAAGACGTGATTTATATGTGAAAAATCACGAAATTTAAACAAGAGAAGACCGTATCGGCCTGCAGAAACGACCAAAAGGCAGCAGGAATGCGAAGATGGGGTCGAACCGGCACTGAGAGTGGTCAGTTCAGTCCACGACGGCCGTCGCTGATCGACGAGCTACTGTGCGGCAGCCCTTAGGCGACAAGGAAAGACCCTCGACGGCTGGGCTGCACGCGTGAGGCTCGGGGCTGGGCTACGCATAGCAGTAGGCGCGGAGTGAGGGTGCAGGGGTGCCAGCGGCAAGGGGGCGTATAGGGTTAGGGTTGGTGGAATACGAGAATCCCGGTCTAGGATCATTGCTCCGATACCACGTTAGGAGAAAAGAAGTGAATGTATTAAATAAGACCTAGGACTCTCTTATATAGGAGAAAAGCCATGGGTTAATTACATGAGAGGTACATAAAGAAAATAGAAATGAGAAATAGATAATAAAAGATACAAATATCTCAACTACAAGCAACCAGTCTGCCTAGTGAATGTTACCACTAGATAGGGGTAGTCCCTAGTAGGAAATAAAAAAAAGACCCCAATGCATTACAAATTTCCTGCTGAATTCCTCAACCTCCAAGTTTGATAGGCTTAAAGGACGAAAATAGACCGCGGGCAATTAATATCAAGGTCGGAAAGCTCCCTGAAAATGTCGAGCATTGGTGGATATCTCGTTGGCCTCTGTCGTACCTTCCTTGATGAAGAACTGTGTATCATTCGCATACTACAACAACAACAAAGCCTTTTTCCCACATTAAGTAGGGTCGGCTACATGGATTCTTTACCTCCATTCAGATCTATCTTGGATCATTCTCGAGCTTAGATCCAAAAAACTAAGATCCTTCGTATAGTCTCATTCCAACACTTCTTGGGCCTTCCTCGCCCTCATTTAACACAGCTCAACATCCCAAAACTCGCATATCCTAAACGATGCATCACCTAACCTCCTTTGCAAAGGACCAAACCACGTTAAGTGATTTTCTCGCATCTTATCAATGATTGGAGCTACACCAACTTTCATTCTGATTGCATCATTACGAATCCGATCTTTACGTGTGTGTTCACACATCCACCTTAGCATTTTCATTCTGCTATTGCCATTCTTCGCACATATCCTACCATAATAGCAAGGGCATTGGCCATCAAAACAAAGAAGAGCAACATTAGAGGATAGCCCTGATGAACACCATGATGCGGCTAGAAAAAAACAACTTTGGGGTTACCATTAACCAACACTGAGTAGGAGGACATTGTAACACAATGCTTCAACCAATTAATCCACACGTCTGAGAAGCCACGTTTCACCAATGAAGTCTAGAGGAACCGCCAGTCGACATTGTCATGCACTTTGGAGAAATATGCTTTCCAGAACATGCCTTTCACCCGATGATGGTTCCAATTCCCCACAATATCCGTGGCCGTGACTAGGCTATCCATCATTTGCTGCTCAGGATAAAAGGTCTGGACTAAAGAGATGAGATCTGCCATGACATCTGCATACAAGAATTGCTAGAACATTAGCCATGATATATATACATTTTTAAAATCGTTCCATTGTGACCAATTCACATTAAGGTCAACAAATTCCCAGATCTCCCCACAGCTGACAGGGCATCACCATCGAAATTCTGAAATTCCTTCTTTGTTGCAAAAGCTCTTAACTAAAAAGGGATCACCAAGCTTAGCCGAACTGTAAATCTGTTGCCAGGTGATTTCAATTCAAACATCAAGAAACTGTAGATTCACATGATTTGTATGGAACTCTAGAAATAGTGCCATATGAAACTAATTAAAAAGATTGCTACTTCCATTCTTCAAAAAAGGGAACTTCCACATAGGCTGGGAACAAATAAAAGAGGGAAAAATGTACCTGTTGAAAGGCAGAGGATGTGAACATTATCATTTTTTGTTGTAAGAAAGAGAAGAGTAGGAGAAAAGAACCTGAAATTCGAAAGAACAAATGTTAAAAAGTTACCAAATTATAACTACAATCAGAATCATTCCAATTGTACCAAAGACAGAAGGATGTGAAGAATTGCATAATCTCCAATGAATTTTCCCAGCATATGTGCTTCTACACAAGGAATGAATGTCTCGTCTTCAATCGTGATTATTATCATTATTTGGTAACTTTTAATATATATTAATCTTGGAGTCAAATATTACATTTTCTGTTGCCCGAACTAGAAAAACAATCAACAAATGCCACGCCCACCAATATCTCAACCATAACTGGAGCACAAGTTGCCTCTTATCCGTTATTTCATATTTGCAATATCCTGGAAACATTTTATTTTTCGAGAAAGGTATTCATATAAATGATGATTTGGCCAGAACTACAACAAGTGTTTCCCTGCATCAGTTATGGTGGTGGTGGGGGGGGATGGCTGAGGAAGAGAAATTGGGAATTTGGGATCTATGGAAGAGACTAAGGCCCCTTAAAATCAATAGTTTAGTGGGACTTCCAAAAGCCTAGAGCAAATCATGGAAGTGGGCAGGGCAATTTCTGACAGACACTGGCCCTTGCTTGCGAATCCAAGACCATGGGAAGAGTGAAAGCACAGGCGCCCGAAGATCAAGGTTGAAGGTCTGGTAGTTGCTGAGTGGTAGATCTTGGGACAAATCCCAAGACTGATCCAAATAGATTTATCCACAACTGAATGTCTCCGTGTCTATGAAGGCAAAGGACAAATGTTATGAATAAGCAGCATGCAAGAAAAGGTCCTTCATCTGCTTTGTAAACTTGTTATATAAATTTAAGGGCTTCGAGTTCCGATACCTAGTAAGAAGAATTCACAACAAATGATCATTAAACTGAGACACAATTCAGGAGGCAAAGTAGTGATAGCGAATTAATTAATTAAACAGCGGTTTTCCCATAATACTAAAAGAACTCCCGAAGGGTATGGTACATATTCTTATAAAATGAGACCGAATCATGAATGCAGCTAGAGAACTTATAGCCAATATCAGTCACCCTGTGGGTCTGTGTTAGTATCGCATATAATGATACCAGATCATGCTATTTCTCACCCAGCATTTACTAACTGTATAAAATATCAAGCTATCAAATTAATATATCTTTCATTCCAGCATCAGTCGACATTGTAGCATCACCAGTTGTATCCAATATTAAGATTGAAGCTTTGGCATTTTGCAGATAATGTTTCTCAGGTGTAACCAATACAAATGGCATAACATAACTTATTGATTAATGCAATGTGGTGGTAGTCAAAAACAAATAGGATCTTATTTTTTCAAGCCGGAAATTACAGCTTCCTACAAGTGAGGTAGCTCAGATAGTCACTGATTTACTAACATATATTACTAGACATCCATAATAAAGGAAAAGGAAGCATACATTGACTCGTCATCGGGATGTGCAACAACAAGCAAGACATTCCTTTTAGATTCACATTGTTTATGCCCTAAAACAACAGAACATAGAGATGTCATTACAAACAAAACTGTTGACATTAAAAGCAAATAAAGACACACACCTCCAGTAAGAAGCATGTCGCCCTCTCTAGGAGAACTTGAGAAATAGAGAACTTTGCAGAGTGAAATAACCCATGTACATATTATAAAGGCCGATATTCCCCACCAAAACATTTATTTTGCTATCTGCGGGAATCAATAACAAGATAAACATAAAAGCTCGGCAACACCCAACAAGCAAGCCATTCAACATCAAATATTTCCAAAAGGAAAAATCTGACCATTAACATTAAAATGTCCTCAAGACACTGCATTTGATGGCGAAAACATAGAATTTCAATTGTCCCCCTTTACAAAGAACTAGAACTTAATTAATCTAATTTCCTGATTAATACCGTCACATGTAAAAAGGTGAGGTAACACAGAAGGCCAACATAATGTTACTATAAGTAGATCCAAAACAAGAAAGAAAGCAAATAACAAAAAAAAACCAACAATATGTGAAGTCAGGCTACAAGAATTTGTTGCCTCCCAACCCAGAGCACTTCCTTAGTGCACAAGTGATAAAACTCATAAGAATTCCATGATGATCGTGCTTGTAAAAGAAAAAAATACTACAGAGAAAACTCTGGCTGCGATAAGGTGATTATATATGCAAAAACCAACTAAACGCAAATAAGTAGAAAAATGATTCAAAGAAGCAGAAAAAGATGGTTTATGTCTAGTCTCTAGAATATAACTGTATACAAGTTCACTTAAAGATTGGATGACCGGGTTTCCTCGGTGCATAAGTGGTTAAAAGCATAAGTATCCATTAGTGGTCATGTTTGTAAAAGAAAAAATAATTTAAAAAACTAAAAAAATGATATTAGATTGGTCCACTAGGCCCGGACTTTTTATTTTCGTTTATTTCTTTTATTTCTACTATTTTTTTTAAATTTTTATACGAGTACTCGTATACTTTCCCACATACATCAAAACCCATGTATAATTGTCAATTAAACTTTACAGAGTGACTAACCAACATAGACTCGTGTTAATTTAGATCGCCCATTCTTTGTATATGTGGACAAATTTGTCCAGGAATGTCCTCCCATGGGTAAGTTATTATACTTATTGCTCCTGGGCGGTAGCAAAATTTTTTTTATTATTTATCAAACGTAAGCCGCCTCGTGAAGAGACGACTTTGGTTAAGAGAAAGCCGCCTCTTCAAGAGGCGGCCCTGGGCTAAAGCTGCATCTTCAAGAGGTGGCTCTGATCGGGGATTAAACCCAGCGGACAGGTGAACAGAACCCATCCATGCGCACACTCATTCCAATCTTTGTCTCTACTGCCCTCGCCACGACTGCCCGTTGTGACCACCGTTGTCCCGTCCTCACCGTCGGCTTCCTCTGTGCGACGGATCCCCTACCTCCGACCAACCTCCACTTCTTCCCCTTCCCCAACCTCAAGGAAGATATTGCCTATTGTGGATTTAGGGTTTTTAGGTGTTTTTGAGTGGTATGTGGGATGTGCTAAATTATATATGTTTTTTCATCACTAATCAATGATTGTTGACCTAATGTAATTTATGATGTCTCATGAAGTTTGTTATTATTGTCATTGTGGTGGGACTATTTCGAAGTCGAGTAAGGACATAACCTATGTCGAAGGTCGTATGAAAACTGTTAGAAAAAATAAGAATTGCGTTTATTCCAGAGAACCCTAGGGTCTCTTATATAGAGTAAACCTTATGGGTAAATTACATAAGACGGAACATAGAATAATAAAAAGACCAAACGGTACACAGATATATAATTCTTTCGACACTCCCCCTCAAGATGGAGCATAGATATCGATCATGCTCAGCTTGGAAGTGCATTTATGGAATGGTCCTCTGAGAAGCGGTTTGGTGAAGATGTCGGCAATATGTTCCCCAGAACTAACATGTGAAGTAGAAATCAATCCCTTTTGGATCATGTCTCTGGTGTAGTGACAGTCTACTTCAATATGCTTGGTTCTCTCGTGAAAGGCAGGATTATTGGCAATGAACAATGTAGCTTGATTATCACATTGTAGCTGCATGGGTAGAGGTACATCTACATGCAAGTCTTCTAGTACAGCTCGAACCCACATCATTTCTGCACTTGTCTGTGCCATGGCCCTATATTCAGATTCTGCACTGGATCTAGCCACAACGGTTTGTTTCTTGCTTTTCCAAGAAACTAGAGAGCGACCCACAAACACAGCAAAGCCTGAGGTAGATTTTCGATCCTTAGGGCATCCTACATAGTCAGCATCCGCACATGCAGAAACAGATAAATTGGTTTCCTTTCTGAACAACAATCCCGTGCCAGGAGACGATTTTAGATACCTGAGTATCATATATATAGCATCCATATGTACATGTCTCGGTTGTTCCATGAACTGGCTTACCCGGCTAACTGCAAAGGCAATATCGGGTCGGGTTATAGTTATGTAAAGAAGCTTTCCCACCATTTCTCTATACCTTCTCTTGTCAACCTCTTCTGTAACATTATCATACAATTTCATGCTAGGGTCCATAGGAGTAGTAGACGGTCTGCATCCAGCCATGCCCGTCTCAATCAGCATATCTGTAATGTATTTCCTCTGGGTCATTACTAGACCCCGTGCATTCCTGGCGAACTCCAGTCCCAGAAAATATCGTAGTGTCCCAAGATCCTTTGTAACAAATTGACGACCCAATACTGCTTTGGTCATCTCTATCCCCTGAGCATCATCTCCTGTGACCAAAATGTCATCAACATACACCATGATGACAATTGTACCTCGAGTAGTCCTCTGGATGAACAATGAGTGATCTGCATTGGATCTCTTGAATCCTTGTGCTACAATTAAATGGGAAAGCTTCTGAAACCATGCCCTAGGGCTTTGTTTAAGGCCATATATTGCCTTATGAAGTCTGCACACCATATGATTCTCCCCCTCAGCAGCGAACCCCGGAGGCTGCTGCATGTAGACTTCCTCCTGCAGATCCCCATACAAAAATGCATTTTTAACATCTAGTTGGAACAAGGGCCAATCACGTACCACAGCTACAGATATAAGAATACGAAGAGTTGAGTGACAGGCGACTGCAGAGAAGGTAACCATATCGTCCACTCCATAAGTCTGAGTGAAACCTCGTGCCACTAGCCGTGTCTTGTATCGATCAAGGTTGCCATCTGCATGATACTTGACAGTGAATACCCATTTACAGCTAACTACAGATGCTTCTGAAGGAGCAGTAACCAAGCTCCATGTGCCCCTCGACTGTAGGGCAGCCATCTCCTCCTCCATTGCAGTCCGCCAACAATCAATTTTCAATGTGTCCTGGTAGGTCCGTGGGATCTCCACAGAAGATAAAGCCACTGCAAATCTCTGAAAAACTCATGTAAGGCGATGAAAGGAAATCTGTGAAGCAAGAGGATACGAAGCACAACTGCGTTTCTGCTTTCTCATTGCAATAGGGACATCCAGATCATCAACCACTGAACTCGTCGGGTCAGAGTCGTCCTGTAATGACGCACCCTGCATAGACACACTATTCGACCCATCATTAGTAGTAACATCTGGACATACCTGGGGCATGCTGGATGATTGGCGTGTAGCATGAGTAGGACCAGATCGACGGGTATAGAATTTTGGTAGTGGCGAGACTAGTGGTTTTGGTGGAGGTGGTGGAGGAGGATGTAGGGGTGGTGCGGACACAACATTAGGAACTGGACTGGACAAAGGAAGACTCACCGTAGGAGGAGGAAGGACATAGACCTCATCAGTATATGAGTTAGAGATCAATCTGTCACCTGCAGGTGAAAAGTACATAACAGACTCGAAGAAAGTAACATCAGCACTGACAAAATATTTCTCGTTTACCGGATCATTGCAACGATATCCTTTCTGCGTCCGAGAATAACCCACGAAGACACATTTGACAGCTCTAGGTAAGAGCTTGTCAAGACCAGGTGATAGCTGATGAACAAAGGCAACTACTCCAAAACACGAGGAGTGACTGAGAACAATTCTCTATCTGGAAAAATAATAGAAAGAGGAGTTCTCTCACCAAGTACCGTAGACGGCATACGATTTACCAGGTAGCATGCTGTAAGAACAGCATCTCCCCAGAAAGAAATATGAGCACAGCTCTGGATAAGAAGAGTGCGAGTAATATCAAGGAGGTGACGGTGTTTTCTCTCAGCAACTCCATTTTGTTAGGAGGTGTAGACACATGTAGTTTGGTGTATAATGCCTTTTGACAAAAAATATTGGGAGAGAGACCGAGAACAAAATTCCAAGGCATTATCAGTACGGACATATTTCACATTGGACGAGAAAACATTGTTCACTTCATTTATAAGATTTTTGATAACATCACCAGCTTCAGATTTACTTTTCAATAGAAAAATCCACGACAAACGAGAGAAATCATCGACCACGACAAGATAAAACATGTGCCCTTGGTGATCAGGGACACGACTAGGACCCCATATATCAACGTGAAGTAACTCAAAAGGGGAGCTACTGCTCCGACTCTGACGACTTGGGAAGCTAGCTCTATGGTGCTTCCCTAATTGACATGCTTCACACCGGAAAGACGAACTGGGAGATATCTGAGGGAAAAGGTGACGCATCTTCTGAAGAGGCAGGTGACCAAATCGTAGATGCCAAGTATACGATGAGACAGATCCAACAGCATGAGAAGAGACTCCAGCATATGAACTCCGATTCAGACGGTAAAGACCATCCTGCTCAGAACCACAACCAATCACCCTGCCTGTTAGAATGTCATGAAATATAAGAGAAGATGGGTCAAATATACCGCGACAATGCAAATCTTTTGTAATCTGACTAATAGAGAGCAAGTTCATCGAAAATTCAGGAGCATGTAAGACATTCTTCAGACGCATGGAAGAGGATAACACAACCTCCCCCTGTCCAATAATGGGCGAATGAGTCCCAATTGCAATGATGACCGACCGCCCTGAAGGAATCTCCCTGTATGATATAAGTATGTCTCTATCTCGGCATAGATGGTGCGTTGCACCAGAGTCCATGATCCAATCGGATATGTCTGAACTAGAGCATGTGGTAAAAGTACAAGCACTACCTGAGGTGCTAGTCGTGGCAGAAGTGCTGGCAGAAGCAGATGCAGCTATGTCCGAGGGGCCTCCAGAAGAATCTGTAGGAACGTGAGGCATTATATCCCATAGCCGAGCAACTAGTTCCTCAAACCGCTGATCCGAAGTAGAAGAAGATGGAGATGCAACATGTTCTTCTACCCTTGCAGATGCTGGAAAGCCATGCTTAGAATAGCATGTATCCTCTGAGTGACCCGTACGATGACAAAAACTGCAAGGTGGACGGGATCGACCACCACGACCTCCAGTTCCACGGCCACGGCCCCGGAATGAAGAAGAGGAGCCACCTCTCCCTCTGGAAGCAGCCATCGCAGAGGGAGGTGGTGTAGACGTGCTGGAGGGAACTGAGATGCGGCTAAGCCTCCTGTAAACCTCCTCCATAGGAGGAATGGTAGCATCTGCTAGAATTTGTGATCTGACCGCATCATATTCTGGATCAAGAGCCGCAAGAAGAATGCCTACCATGGTAGCATTACAAAATGTCTTCTGTTGCTCAGGTGTTGCCGTCAGAGGGATGGTGTTGTAGAGTTTCTCGAACATCCCCCTAAGGTATGTATACAAGGAATGAAGTGGTCGCCCATTCTGCTTCATGGTGAATATGTCATGCTGAAGTTGTAACATCTTGGTTTCATTTCGGACCTGAGAATAAGTCGCCGCAAGAATGTCCCACATCGCTTTAGTGGTGGGCTGATGGAGAACATCATTGGCAATCTCCATCGATAACGTGCCTGAGAGCCAGATCTTGGCATACGAGTCATCAGCCTCCAAGAGGCATAAATCCATGTATTCTCTGCCGGTTCATCTCGGTAAGAATGTGCTTCTTACCATTTGACTTCATGAGGCTCATGAACTGCATCGCCCAGAGCTCATAGTTCGATCCATCCATCTTTACTATTGGCGAGGACCTTTGAAAGCACCTACGGATGGCATATCAACCTTTGATTCTGACATATCACCGCAGAAGAAGAACTAGGGTTTGTAGACTGAGAAATAGATGTCTACACAAAACTGCATAGGATTCGAGTGCGTAAGTTGACTTACACACCCAAATCCATAGATAAGATGGAGGCGGCTACGAAGGAGGCCTCAGGGGAGGGGATGTCGGCTAGGTCAAGGCCGCCGATGAAGAAAGAGTTGGGGACGGAAGGCGGGTCTGGTGCAGGTGGGCGGTAGGACCGAGGCGAGAGGACGACGCCCTGGGCTGGGGCCGAGAGGCACATGGTGGGAGGCCGGGGCCGAGAGGGGCTGGGGCCGAGAGCCGCGAAGACAGCGGCGGGGGCTGGGGCCAGGAGTTGTTGACAGCGGCGGAAAGGGATGGGGGGCGGGTGGAGAGCCTAGGGTTTAGGCTCTGATACCATGTTAGAAGAAATAAGATTGTGTTTATTCCAGAGAACCCTAGGGTCTCTTATATAGATTAAAACCATATGGGTAATTACATAAGACGAACATAGAATAATAAAAAGACCAAACGGTATACAGATATATAATTCTTTCGACAAAAACCATCAAGATTGGTCACGAAATGGCATTCATGGGGTTGATTGAGCACATCAAGTCCATGTTCAGGATGGACTTATCGCAAGGAATCAAATTACAGCTATTTCATAGAATATCCCAAGTTGGTGCACGTTTTACATGCGATATACATAGCGCATTTTGAAAATGTGATGTACATGTTGCATTTTTGTGTTGTGATTCTTTATTTCTTGTGATTAATCATTAATGTTTGGTTAAATGATATTTATTACTCTAACACTCTAGTTACTATTTATTTTATAAATACAAAAGTTTACCTACTATAATTTTTTAAAGAAATATAATAAATGATGTCGCATTTCCAAAATGTGGACGTGCACTTAAAAAATAAAAAAAATGATGTCGCATTTGAGACATGCGACATCCATTTGCTTAAAATAATTATATGTCGCATGTCTCAAATGTTGATACACAGGATATACATAGCGCATATCAGTACCTCATGGATTTGTACCTCAGGATGGAAATACATATGTTCCTCCAGTGGTAAATATAGGTCCTTGTATAGGAACTCATGTTAATGATCCAGAACTTGATAGGTTGATGGAACCAAGATTTTAAAAAGCGTGAGATGTATCGAAGCATTTTCCGAGTATTGCCTAGAGGCGTAAGCCTACACCTTGAAAGAAATTTTTTCTTAAACATAATATTTAATCGTAATTGCAATTTTCAAGTTCCAGAAAATAAATAGTTACGATTAAATACAAAACTCTGTGACATTTCAAGCCTAACATCATAGTTTAAACATCTAAGTTGTTATATAACTCTCTTTTTTTGACTCTAAATCTATAAAGAGTCAAGTAAATATAGATATGCAAGCACAATAATGAGTAATTCTCCGCAAAATTAAAGTTTTTAATAAAATTTAACTAAAAGGATTATATAACATACAATTTTCAAAATTAAGTGAGATATGTATGTAATACAATTGAGAGTGATAAGAGAGTAAGCAGTGAATTGGTGATCCACTTTTTACTTTAACATAAAGATTAGGGGGATAAAATACTTGAATATTAGCATGTTATAACCATTTTTGTTCATGCATACTTTGATATGTATTAATTTAGTTCTGATTGAATAGAAGAAAATGTGAGACTACAAAAAATATGCTTTTCTAAATTTAGATCAAAGTAGCGACTTGCATCCAATCATTTTAATAAAGAAAGCATTTATGCTTGATTCATACTGAAGAGTAGAGGCATTAGATTTAAGGACTCAAGACTCAATTTTTATTTATGTTGATTTATAGAGAACATGCATAACAAAAGTAAAAATAAGCTTAATATGTTAATAAACTAAAAAAATGCATTCCAGTGAATTGTGAGCTTAAGAACTTTAAAAATATATGTCTACGAAAGATGAAAATCTTACAATCAAAAAGAAAAGAAAAATATTATAGGAAAAAAATAAAAAAAATCAGCTCATACATGAGGCAACACCTCATAAGCCTCGAGGCACATGCCTCACTGAGGTTGCATGACGCTATAGCCTCGAGGTTTTTTCCTTGAAAAACACCTCGAGGTGTACACCTCAGTGCCTCGACTCATGTTTTTAAAAACATTGGATGGAGCCTTCACCACAGAATACCGATGACGAGATGGAAAATGATGATAGTGAGGAGCACGATCACCTAGGAGCGCTGATCGTGTCTAACATACCATTTCTGAACACGAGAGGAGGTGATGGTTATATTCTGAATGGCGAAAATTTCATGAACTATGATGATGGGATCAGTCTGAGTAGCAAGTTGAAGAATGTGATGTTTTTCCAAATGCAAAGCTAACATGGTGTACTCTGTGAATGTTGTTACACATTAAACGACATTACAACTTCACGGTAGTTGAATAGACAGGAAGGTATGGGATGTACACTACAACGAACGGGTCAGGGGATGCTTGTCGAGATTGTGTGGTCATCGTCGACCAATTGATGAACAGTTTATTGTCTCAATGGTTGACAAGCCGCACAATTGCTTGAATCGTGTTGTCAATCAAGATCATCCACAATCGGATTGTAACTTCATTGCACTCAGATTTTTTAACCAAATCAAAGTATCTCCCTCAGTGAAGGTGTCATATTTGCATACATCAATCCAGGATGACTTTTGCTTCCAAGTGAGCAGAAGGAGGGTTTGAGATGCAAGGAGGAAGGGAATAGAGATGGTTTATAGAGATTGGAGAATATCTTACAATGAACTTCTGTATTTGTTCAAAGCTTTTGAAGAGGCTATTCCAGTTCGGTTACAAATATCGACACAATAATGAATGAAGGAGAGCTATTTGATAGGGTCTTTTAGGCATTTGGGCCATGTATCACGGCATTCAGACACTGCAGACCCATTATTAGTGTGGATGGTACACACATATACGGAAGGTATAAACAGAATACTCTAATTGCTTGCTCAAGTGATGCAGCTAACCACATCCTACCGTTGGCATTTGCGTTTGTCAACGAGCAGGATGGCCCTATTTGAACTTGGTTTCTGGAGAGGATACGTTTGCATGTTTTCCGTGATCATCCTGGATCGATTTGAGATGGACATGAGGGAGAACACAGTTCAATCCTAACGTATAACATGCAGTGTAGAAGGCCATAACATGATGAACAGTACATACAGAAGGACTCAAAATATGATTGTCAGTATGATGGGATTCAGGGGATTCCGGTGGTTTGTGATATATCAACACATTTGCATTCAATCGATTTACGAGGAAAGAGCAATGTCGATTGGACGGAGTTCCATGAGGTTTATGTTAGACCGTAGAACATCCGTAGGGACTACGTTGCCAATAACTTGCATCACATTGGAAGGATCAGGTACGATTGGCGACTACTTGTTATGGTATCGTGGTATTACATGACGAATCATTGATCGACATGGATGCAACGTCATAAGAACAAAGTTATTTTAAATAGCAATTATATTTGGCTATTTTATACTATTCTGACAATAGTTGTTTCTACTACATATGTTTAGCTTCGACGAGATTGTACGTCTTTGTGATGATGATGCTCCACGGATTAGAGAGACCTTGTCCTTGAAGCAAGTTCACGTCTATGTAAGTCTATACAGTAGAAATAAAGAGACGGTCCAGATGAGGAGGTTGCCAAGGAAGATGTCGAAATAGAAGCTGCATCTCAGCAACGTTTACATGTTCGAGGATGTGGATGGGAACAAGCTCATCGACAAAGGGTAGAGAGGACTTCTGGCGATGGAGATGTCCCGGTTGAGACACGACTACCACCACAATCCGACATAAAATGTGAGACTCCCGTTCCTAAGTGTGGCCGGTTTAGGGATCCTACCATACCGCCTATATCACGGAGGGATAGAGTAGTGATGGATACAAGTCCTTCGTGTCACTCACCCCTCTAATTGGACTTCTTCGGATCAGAAGGAACAAATACGAGCAATATTGCTGATATCGATCAACACAGCCAACTTCATGGATTTGAGCTAAGCGCACCTGAGCCATCGATGGTCGATGACAAATCGGGCAAATTGCAATATAATCAGAGAAGGGAGCGTAAAGGATAGATCAATAATCGATATCTATGCTATTTTTGTAATATAAGACATGCGTACTAATTTTATATGAACTTCATATGTAAATACCTCTTTATAAGACTTGGGATGTTGTCTTGAGTTTTGGGGTTCTCATGTTGTATGATTTCCCTTGTTGTATGTGAACTTTTTATCCAACTAATTAATGAACCATGTCTTTTTAACTTCTGGTATACCGTATTATATAATTTCAATTAAATTTATAGTTCCAAAAAAAAGAGAAGCAGCGGCTCTGCCTGCCAGTAGAGCTATTGCTTTTTCTTTTTTCTGTTTTGGCCAAAAGCCGTCTTTTGAAGAGGTGACTTATCTACGGTATAACGACAACAAAGCCTTTTCCCACTTTAAGTAGGGTTAGCTACATGAATTTTTTGCCTCTATTCATATTTATATCGGATCATTCTCGGGTTTAGATCAAAAAAACTAAGATCCTTTCGTATAGTTTCATTCCAACACTTCTTGAGCCTTTTATGCCCTCTTTTAGCCGACTCAACATTCCAAAACGCACATCTCCTCATCGGCACATCAACCGACCTCCTTTGCACATGGCCAAACCACCTTAAGCGATTTTCTCGCATCTTATCTTCGATCAGAGCTACACCCACTTTCATTCTGATGGCATCATTCCAAATCCGATCTTTATGTATGTGTCCATACAACCATCTTAACATTTTCATTTCTACTACTATCATTCTTTGCACATGTATATAATAATAAAATACCTAATCGTACTAGGTATAATAAAGGAAATTGTCTTTCTAAATTTATTATATTTTCCAATCATGCCAACCGTTCTTTCTAAATTTACCCCTCTCCCCGTCGCCCCTGCATCTCCACCGGATCGCCGCCCTCCTCCTCCCATCACCGCCGCCCTCCTCCCATCGGTGTGGTCCCATCCTCTTCCCAGCTATTCTCCTCCACCACCTCAAGCTCCTTCCGCTCGCTTCTCATCTCCCGATTTGCCCCTTCTCTGGAGCCCAACAACCTAACTGCCTTCATGCGACCCGTATCAGTCGTCACCACCGCGTCCCTTCCTGCTGTTCTCATTGGATTTTGAGGAGATGGGTAGTCGAGATTTCGCGAAAACGATGAAGTCATTGGAGGAACTCGTTAGCAAAGAAGAAGGTACCTGTCTGTTCTGCGGCAAAAATGGTCTAGCGAACGTCGACAGCGACGTACTGCGGATTGAGACGAAGGGACGGCGGAGAGGGGTCGGATTGGTGGTGGGGGGCTGAGATTTTGGATCAACGGCAGACGGAGTAGGAGGTTGTGGCGGATGGAGGGGAATGATAAAAAACTAAAGGGTTTTATCAGTTGTGCCCCTCCGAGATATCGCAATATCAGTTATGCCCCTATCTTTTTGGTAATATCAGTTGCGCCCCCGACTTCTTGCCAATATTTCATTTGTGCCCCTCAGAGGGGCATAACTGATAAAAGATTATTATCAGTTATGCCCCTCTGAGGGGCACAAGTGAAATATTGGCAAGAAGTCGGGGGTACAACTGATATTACCAAAAAGATAGGGGCATAACTGATATTGCGATATCTCAGAGGGGCACAACTGATAAAATCCCAAAACTAAAAATATCAATCAAATCATAAGGGTGCGTTCGGATGGGGGGTTACCTCCACTTTGGGTGGGTAACCCCCCAAAACCCCCATTTTTAACCCACTAGTAGGGCCCACTCACTTCCCATCAAAAAAATTATATATTATACCATCATATCATCTAAAAATCATAAAATACTCAACTTATACTCACTATTCCAAACTTCAATACAATCACATCATAACAACCACCCATTTTTTCAAATTTCAATACAATCATATCATAATAACTATCAACTTTTTCAAATTCCAATACAATCAAATCACAAAAACCCTCCCAACCCTTAACCCACCAACCAAACACACTAAAACAAAAACGGGTTACCCACCCCCGGATAACCCCCAGAAAACCCACCAACCAAACGCACTCTAAGATTTATTTCTAGCTGAATTACCTTTAACTAAGGATGCAATGGCAGATATGAAATATACCTCCAGCATAAGCACGTACTTTTATCTATTTTTTATGTTAACGGATATGAATATACACAAGAATCTAAGTTTTTTCTGTGGATACAAATATAGTCATTGCATCTTGACATTATTTCACTCTAACAATCGTTAGGGATGTTGTTTTCCTTTTTTTAGTATATAGATATATACTTTATAGTTGTGATTTTTAGCAGATTTAATTCTTCTCTTTAGCATCCCATCCAAACAAGATTGTCGAGCTAACAGAAAAGGCTTTATTTTCTAACTGAACTATTCAAAATTACGGATACAATTATTTCTTTCTAAAAGGTATAACAACCGAAGAACCAATATATACCATGATTTTTTAAGGCAATTATATTTGAGTATACAAGTGCATCATTATTAATATCGATGTTGACTATACAATGTCAACAAAATGAACCCCTCATACCTATAATTAGACTTGGTCAATAGGCTGGGGGTTCGCCCGCACAACCTACTCAACTTAACCCGCTCATGGGTCAGGCTTGGCCAAGAGATTTTATGAATGGGTTGGTTTGGCCTAACTCATTCTTTTACCCGCCCGTTAACTGGGTGGGATGTGGATATGCACCACAAAATCCGGTCAGGCCCGCACACATAAAAATGTAGGTTTAAAAAGTTTATTTTAAATACATTTAATATAATATACTTCAAGTTTTTGTTTTACATTATCAATATTGCATCGTATTTTATAGTTTACATACCAAGTAACACCTATTATGGTTGCTCAAGTTTAAAAAGATTAGATGGTGCTAAAAAAACCTAATTATCTATGTAAATTAGATTGAAAATTTTGAAAAAAATACTTTACATTCGGTTCATGGATCGGTCCGGCCCGGACCTTGAACAAGGGGTTTTAGAATCCCTGACTTGTTCGGCCCAACCCGCACTTTGACGAGATACCTACAACCTCCACCACACACGTTCAAATAAATGTTTAGAGTTACAGTGCAACAAAAAAATACGTATATTCACGTATAATCCACATTTATCTACCTGATCTTTATTCGAGCATCCAGACCAATTTTAGAACAAACAGGGAGAAACAAATAGTTTTCCAACCACAAAATATGTGTCAATATATCCACTTTAATATATTATTATAAAAAAATAATATACGTGTAAAATATCACTTGCATATTAAATCATCCAACATAAAACTGACCAGAAACCTACTTCCTTCAATACTCATATATCCGACATTTATAGGTATGGAAAATAAATATGTGTAAAATTCTCTTTCAATTATTCTGAACGAAAAATGGTGATGTTGTGGGCAAAGAAAGTGAAGTTCAAGATGAAGTTTTTCAGTTATACAATGATTTATACAAGGCAAACCCAATGGTATATCCCTACTATGCATCACAATTACCTTGTAGATTGCTTGATTTGTCAGATAGGGAGGTCCTTGATGCACCGCCTACGGATGATGAGATTAAAGATGCACTATGGGACACTGATGTGAATAAATCTCCAAGACCTGATGGTTTTGGATCACTTTTCTTTAGACGGGTGTTGGGATATTATAGGAAGTGATGTGATAAAGGCAGTTAAATTTTTCTTTGACGGTGGTGGTATGCTCGGGGAAGCAAATCATACTTTTCTCACCTTAATACCAAAAAGCACAAGGGTGGAGACAGTTTCAGATCTAAGACCAGTAGCTTGTTGCAATGTAATATATAAGATTATTACAAAAATCTTAGCAAAGCAAATTGCAGTGGCGGTGCCTAAGATCATTCTACCAAATCAAGGAGCATTTATAAGAGGTAGACAAATATCTGATTGTAGCTGAATGGGCCAAGAATTTATGACCCAATTTAACTCCAAAGGTGTTGGATGTGCATCATGGTGGACTTGTCAAAGGCATATGATAAAGTGGGTCGTGAGTTTTTATCAACTTAATGGAAAAAATAGGATTCTCGCAACGGTGGGTGCAATGGATACGATGGTGTGTCGGTTACTATACAATCTCACATTTTATTAATGAAGTGTCGATGGGTATTATCTATACAAAAAGGGGAATCGGGCAGGGGGATCCTCTATCCCCATATTTTATTTTGCTTTGTCACGAATGCTCTCTCCATACTGATAGAATCACATGTAGCGTGGGTGGAAAGACATTTACATCACACCTTATATATGCAAACGATGTATTATTTTTTGCTAAAGCAAATGGAATACACGTCGAAGCACACAAAAGGAAATCTTCAAATATTATTGCATCTTCAAATAAAAGAAGGAAATATGCCATTTACCTATCTTGGCCTCCCATTATTTAGTGGGAGAACGAAATATTCATATTTCCAACCGCTTGTGGTTAAAGTGACAAAAAAGATTAGAAATTGGTCACAAAATGTATTCTCTCGTATGGGACGGTGTCAATTAGTTCGATGGGGTGTAGAGGGTTTGCTAAATTATTGGCTAGGTGGCATACCTATATCGGAGAAAGTACTTAAAAAAGCACACTCATTAATCATGGAGTTTATATAGGGTAGCAAGTGGCATCCACTTGCATGGAATGAAGCTGCGCTGCCATGCCAAGAAGGGGGTATTGGAGTGAGGAATCTACTTGATCTACAAAGAGCGTTCATTCTCAAGAGAGCATCACGGTTGGCATCTGCAGAACGCGGTTCTCTTTGGAGCATATGGGCTTCTGAGAGGTATGGATCTATTCTACGCTATGAGCCTCCCTCTAGACCTTGGTCTTGCATTTGGAGACATGTTTACTTACATCGTCTTGAGGTACTTGGATATTTAGCAAAGATGGATCTGCGAACAAATGATATGCACTGGGACATGGAGCCATCCAGAAAGCTCGTGATTTATCTTGGTGTTGGTATACATGTAGATCAAGGGGCCAAACAAGCCTAGAATTAGATACCATCTGGTGCAGAAGACAAGTTCCAAAGTGGGGTCTCATCACTTTGCTTGCATGGGAAGGGAGGATGTTAACAAAAGGAAGACTTGTAAGTTGGGAGTCTTATAATTGAGGATAGTTGCACGTTTTGCAATTCTGAACATGAAGATACTCATCACTTATTCTTCAAGTGCCTATTTAGTGATGAGGTGTGGACAGAGGTTCAACAACGGATGGGACTTCCCAGATTACAGGAGAAGATTATTCAAGACTTGATATATGAGGCATATAGATTGAAGTTGGATACAAGTTTTTTTAGTCGTGCAATTGCAGCGACAGTTTGGCACATTTGGAAGGAACGTAATCTAAGATATCACAACAATTGCTGTTCAACCATAGATATGGTGGTAGGAAAGATTTGTTTGGAAGTCTAAGAGTGTAAAGATAGATTGATTTGTATAGTCATGTATTGACATTTTATTCGGCTTTTGGCAAGTTTGATAATTTGAGTAAATGACACGTTTTCTAAAAAAACACTTTCCTATTCCACCGATATCTCTAGAGATTTTTATCCAGCAAACCTTATAAATTTGCCAAATTACTTCCACGACCTTTGAAACAACCTAATTCCCTTCTCGATCCCGTAAACTTGCCAACTCTTATCCCATAAAATCGGTTAATATGATTGAAGCTCATGAAGGTTCTTGGGATAATTTACAGGATTGATAGGGTAATTACGTTGTGTAAAAGATCGTAAAAGTAATTTAAAAAGTTTATGAGATATGACGGATAAAATCCCCATATCTCCGTGTATATTCCCAACAGCGGTCCATGCTCCTTTCTTTCTTATCCGTAGCTATGTATATTCCCACCATCCCATCCATATTCCTTCTTTCCTATCCCTATCCCCATGTATATTCCCAACATCCGATCCATGTTCCCTCTTTCCCATCCCATTTATTGCCGTTCATCCCAAAATTACAGGGACCTCTCCGCAATTACCCATCAGCAGGGCGGCTCCACTCTCCCCCCGCTATTAACTCCCCCGCTCTTCCCTCGTCCACCACCACCACCACCACCACACAGACCACAGACAAACACTTCCCGTGGGACCCCAACAGGGTCCCGAGGCGGCGTTGGTCGCCGCGAGTACGGCGCCCTCCTCCCCCCTCCCCCCATCGATCTCCCTGCAATGAGCTGCTGCCGGTGCATAACGGCGGCACCCAACGCAGACGAACCCAAGCCCAAGGCCAAGCCCCGCGGCGCTGCCCCTCCGCTATCGCTGCGGACGTGCTCCGATATCTTCCCCGTGTACGCCATGGGCAGCCTCGGCGTCGACGATCGCGCGGAGGGCATCGTGCCGAGCCCCGAGTCCCCTGCCGACCCGATCTGGGACGCCGTCAGACTGGAGGCGCGGGACGAGGTTGGGAATCGCCGCATCTCTATACGGATGCGTTTAATTTTTATATCTAAAGTATAGTTATCACTATCATCAACATCATCATCATCATAGTCGTCGTTGTTACTATCATTATTTTGGTTTACTTTTTTGTTTTGGGACGTTGGATCTTGTGGAAAAAAACTGGAGGTAGCGACGTATTGCATTACGTTGGAGCGGAAGCGACCAGTCCTGTGACGTAATTCTTCTGAATTTATGTTCAATGGATCGATTTTGATCATGGTAGCAGTAAATCCGGTAATACTATCGGAAGACGCACGCTTGCTTTTCTGGGCAATGCGATCGACGAGGCGTAGAATTGAGCCATAGTGAACGGTTCTGTCCATTTTATCAAAAAAAGTTGTCTTATCTCACCGTTTTTACTTTGGGAGTATTTTTTTTTGAACGGTGACGAATGCGTGGTATTGCAGAAAAAAGCGATTTATTTTCAACGGTGATGAAGGCATGGTATTCATAGGAAAAGGGATCGGGCACTTTTCTTGGTCCCTTTGTCTTTTTCTGAGTGTTGAATATTGTTGGAAGTAGTAATATTCTGCATATAAATCTCAGTGTAACTGTAGTCTTTGTTGTTGGTATTTTTTGAATTTCTCTCTTAAGAAGGATAATTCTTATTATTAATCTTTGACAAGCTTTTGGTAGGTCCCCGTGAGAGTTGCTAGTTCATATTAATTGACTGTATTATACTTTCCTTCGGGCTGCTTTTGAGAGCTTAATTTGATTCTTGGTGAGTGAGGTTGTTGTTCTACCATTTTAGTTTTGTGATGGTGTTTTTTTGGGTATAAATTTTGGTTTTGGAAAGGCTAAGTTTGCAATAGTTTGGCAGTTTTTTTGTCCTAGAATAATGATTTGAGGGATTCTTGATTTTATGCGATGGCAAAGAGTTCACCGACGAGGAGATTTTTGTCTGTTTTTGTCTTTTGGGAGGGGATTTCTGGAGATACTTTGGAGAAAATATATGTGTATTACTTTGAAAAACTGTCTCTGTAAGTTAGCTTTTGCTTGATCTTATGTTGTCGAGTTGCTTTCTGATTATGTAGTTTTAGTTTTAATTTGAAACAACTTTCAAAGTTCATTCCTTTGAGGACATCGATGGTTGGATAAAGTTGATATATACGATGGAGTGTACCATGAACCTCATCCAAAGGTCCCACTAAATATGGCATATTCTTGCAGACTAATAAAAGTAGAGAGAATAATTGAAAGATATTTGATATCTAGTAGACTAATAAAAGTAGAGAGAATAATTGAAAGATATTTGATATCTAGTCGTGATCTAAATTAAATCTAAATGAGCCTAAAATTATAATTATTTAGCATTATTAAAAATTAAGGGTCTGCTTTTTCAGCCTTTTTGGATGGTTGAGTCTAAGAAATAAGGGCTATGAAGAAGAAAAGAGACCACTTCCCTCTGAGAACAAGGGAAAGGAAGGAGGCTCCGCTCAGACTGACGCCTTCTTTTTCCTTCTTCATTATCTGCCACAACCTTTTATGTAGTTCCGTGCTCACCTCAGTCACTCGTAGCCTACATTCCTTTCACTTCCACCGGTATTGGCTTCCCAACTTGAGGCCAGGCATCATAGTAAACATATAATATAGTCAGCTGATGAATGGAATATAAATCAAACTTTGACTCCGTAGCTCAGGGTTCTCACTGACATACCAAGAAAGGGACTTTGATGCCAGCATTACTTCGGTCCGGGAATGAAGAGGCATTTAGTATTTAGTATTTTTTGAGAGACTAAAAAAAAGTATTTGTTGAGATATTTCCTACCTTTCTTATTGTTTTTCTTATTATCTAGTTATTTTTTCTTCTTCATGTAATTTGCTCAATAGGTTCTTCTCCTATATAAGAGAACCCAAGGGCTTCTCATAATGCAATGAATTCATTTTTTTTCCTCGACATGGTATCGGAGCGACGGTCCTAGATCGGAGTTCATGTATCCCACCCTAACCCTAATCCTACCCGCCTGCCTTGCCCTACCCTCCCGCACGTGCCAGACCACTGTCGCCCAGTCCCCGGCACTGCCTAGCCCTTGGCGTTGCCCAACTCCTTCTGCCTTGGCATCGCCCAACCCCCGAGATCCCCCCGACAACACCCCAGGTTGCTTCCTGGGCCCTTCCAGGCTGTTGCCCCGGCCCCCAGGCCGCCGCTGCCCGGGCCTCTCCAGGCCGCAGTATCGGCCTCTAGGCCGCAGCCCTGACTTCCAAGGTCGTCTTCGACCCTCTCGTGTGCCTCCGTACAGCTCTGCAAGACGTTCTGAGGTCTGAACCGGTCTGATTTCAACCGAAAAACATGATTTCAGATCTATAAATCATGTTTTCCAGCCCTAGCGAGCAACAAAGATTGGTAAGGATGGTTGTATGAGTCTACACGTACAACCAATCCTCCGTATGAGCGTGTAGACTCATTTATATCAGTCTGCTCCCTAGTTGAGTTTCGTTCTTTGGCCGCTTTTATCATCATATCAGAGAAAAAAGTGACATTTTCTCTTCTGGAGCCTTCAAGAGCCCAACTCTCATCGCTAAGATGGATGGAACCAACTATGATTTGTGGTCCATGCAGTTTCTCACCCCCATGCAGTGCGATAATAAGGAGTACTTCCTAACAGACCCAGAGCCAATATATAAGACTGGGGAAAATGTTTCTTGGAAGCAAGATGACACGCATGCGCATGTTTGGCTATGTGGGATCCTCGCCATAGAGATAGCTAATGATATTCTAAACCAGCCCACCATCAAGGCGATGTGGGATACTTTAGCATCAATCTATGCTCAAGCGAAGAACGAGGCCAAAATTCATCAACTACAGTTTGACATCTACAAGACCAATCAAAATGTCTTCCTCTGCACGTATACTACACTTCACTCCGTGGTATGTTTGAGAAGCTTCATAGCTATATGCCTATCATGACATCTCTTGAGCATCATAAGGCATATAAGAACTCCAAGATGGTTGGAGTTTTCATGGCCGACCTTGGTACAGAGTATGATGTAGCACGTACTCAGCTTCTCACTGGAGCTACCATACCTCCCATGGAGGAGGCCTAAAGTCGTCTCAACCAGATTATCATGCCTCCTACGACCACTCCTTAACCCTCATCGGCTATGGCCGTTTCTCATGATCGAGGAGTGACGACCCAATCTAGAGGACACACTCCTCGTGGCAGAGGCGGTGGACGCCCCCGTGGCTCTTGCACCTTTTGTCGTCGATCGGGACATGCAGAGGATACATGCTACCGGAAGTATGGATATCCCGTTTCTGATTGCGTGGTAGAACATATTGAGCTTTCAGATACACTTGCTTCTAGGCTGATTCTCGCTTGGATGATATCGTCTCGTATTCAAGAGATTATGACTCATGTTGCAGGAACCACCACTACATATACAATAGCCGCAGCTAGAGCCTCTTCGAGCTCCTCAGGTATCGCTTATGCTTTCACTGATAGTAATGGTGCAGATATGACATAGTGGATTATGGACTTTGGTGCCTCCCACTATCTTTATGGAGACAGAGCACAACAGAGGTCCTACCGGACCATACCACATGTTAGATGGGTTGTCATTGTTAATGACGACCACTTACCCATTGCAGGATAAGGGAAGGTGCATTTGACACCATCTATGCATCTTCAGAATGTTTATATGCTCCTGACTTTCATATGAATTTACTCTCCATTAGTCAGATTACTAAAGATCTGCATTGTTGTGCCATCATTGACCCATCTTCTCTTGTGTTTCAGGACATACTCGCGGGCATGGTGATTGGATGTGGTCGTGAGCAGCGAAGACTCTATAGATTGGTCCAACCTCCTCATGCTGGCGTTTCTACTATACATACTGAATCATTCTCACCATATATATGGCACCTTCGTTTTGGCCACCTTCCTTTGCAGAAGCTATGTCATGTTCTCCCTCAGATTTCCACAAGATCCTCCTTTCAGCGTGAGGCATGCCAACTTGGGAAGCATCACCGTTCCTCCTTTCCATCCTGTCAGGTCGGAGCAGCTCTCAGTTATTTGAGCTCCTTCATCTAGATATCGGGGTCTGAGTTGTGTTCTTGATCTTCAGGGACACCGTTTTTATCTTGACGTTGTCGATGATTTTTCTAGACTTTTTTGGATCTTTTTATTGAAGAATAAGTCTGAGACCAGATCGGTGATCAAATCCTTTATTAATGAGATAAAGAATATTTTTCTGCCAATGTAAAATATACGTTCTAATAATGCTTTAGAGTTCTGCACCTTACAACTTTCTTACTTCCTTAGATATCTTGGCATTGTTCACCATGCATCTTGTGCCTATACATCCCAGCAGAACAGTGTTATCGAGTGCAAACACCGTCACTTACTTGATGTTACCCGAACATTGTTGATACAGAGTCATGCTCCCCATGCCTACTAGGGCGATGTTGTCCTCACAACTTGCTATTTGGTGAATCGCATGCCTTCGTCTGTGGTGGGAGAGAAGATTCCTTTCTCGATTGCGTTTCTCGAGAAGGATCTTTTTTCTCTTACACCTCGTGTGTTCAATTATGCTGCTTTTCTTCATGATATTTCTTCAGGTCGTGACAAGCTCTCTCCCAGAGCTATCTAGTGCATTTTTGTCAGCTACTCTCGTACTCAGAAGGGGGTATCGTTGCTTTGATCCACTAAAGCGACAATATATCAGTACTGACGTTACTTTCTTTGAGTCTGTCATGTATTTTTATCCTACAGGTGACAGATTAGCCCTATTCGACTTTAACAATGAGATCTACATGCCTCCACCACCTACTGTCATATCACCACCTCTCTCTACTCTTGCCCTACTAGCACCTTCTCCACCACCACTGTCGCCCCCACCACTTACACCTACTCCTGCCTCTACACCTGCTCCCGTGGCTCCACCTCGTACTGTGACTCAGTTTTTGCCACGTGTCTTTGCTCGCAGGTCTCGCTCGATCCCCCCTGTTCACAGGCTTTACTCATCATCCAACACGCCTTAGGTATGTGATGAGCACATTGTTTCTACTGATGACACTACTGAGTTGTCTGTGCAGCATGATTCCATACAGGATATGCAAGTGCCCTTGGCAGATGATTGCTCTGTGCAAGCAGAAATGTCGATGTGCTACGTTTCCTCTTGCTATCCAGGTTTCTTTGAGCAGACTGTCTGAGGATTTCAAGAGGTTTACCTTGGTATTATCAGCAGTGGAGATACCATAGACATATTAGGAGGCTCTTCAAGATAGTTAGTGGAGATTAGCCACAAAGGAGGAGATTATTGCGTTACAGTCACATGGTACGTGGAGTCTTGTTTCTGCTCCAATTGGCGCATCCGTTGTGGGATGCAAATATGTGTTCACTGTAAAATACGGTGCAGATGACAGTGTGGATCGCTATAAGGCGAGACTTGTAGCATGTGGGTTCACCCAGACATATGGGGTGGACTATCAGGATACGTTCTCTTCGGTTACCAGACATTCCACTCTACGCATTCTACTTTCTATTGTTGTGGCACGAGATCGGCCCCGTTACCAGCTTGATGTGAAGAACGCATTCCTGCATGGTGATCTATATGCAACAACCACCCGGGTTTGCTACTGATGGGGAGTGTCAGAAGGTTTGCCAGTTTCACAAGGCTATCTATGGCCTTAAGAAGAGTCCAAGAGTATAGTTCCAAAAGCTCTCAGACTTGATAGAGCAACACGGGTTTGTGTGATTGAGTGCAGAGCATTCTTTGTTTGTGTACAGGACCCTGAGAGGTACTATTGTCATTCTTATTTACGTTGATGATATTATTGTTACATGAGATGACGAATAGGGTATTCCGAGCGCCAATGATTGCTTAGGTTAGCAGTTTGTGACCAAAGACCTTGGTAATTTGCGTTACTTTCTTGGATTGGAGTTTGTCAGGAACCAGCGAGGTCTTGTGATGGCCTAGAGGAAGTACGTTACAGACCTTCTGACAGAGACATGCATGGCAGATTGCAGACCTGCCACTACTCCTATTGACTTGAGCATGAAGTTATATGAGATGGCACCAAGCAGGTCGACAAGAGGAGGTACAATGAGCTTGTGGCAAACTACTATATGTAACTATTTCCAGGCCTGACATATCCTTTGTTGTGAGCTAAGTGAGCCATTTTATGGAGCAACCCAGACATGCACATATGGATGCTGTCCATATGATTTTGAGGTATCTGAAGACTTCACCAAGTACGGGACTTCTTGTCAGCAGAGATACATCAACATATGCAGATGCAGATTATGTTGGGTGTCCAAATTCTGACTTCGTTGTGTTCATAGGAATTCCCTAGTTTCTTGGTAGAGCAAGAAGCAGATCGTGGTTGCCAGATCGAGTGCGGAGTCTAAATACAAGGCTATGGCGCATGCTAGCACGGAGATGATGTGGGTCAGATCTGTTCTTACTGACCTGACTATAGAGGTGTCTCTTCCCATGTATATCCAATGTGACAATCGGGCTGCTCTTTTCATTGCCAACAACCCAGCTTTTCATGAGAGGACCAAACATATAGAGGTGGACTCCCACTACACTCGTGACATGATACAGAAGGTCTTATTGCCGCTACTCATGTCAGCTCTGGAGATCAAACAACATATGTTTTTACTAAGGCCCTAGCCAGAGGACCTTATCAGAGATGTTGTTCCAAGCTGAGCCTGATCGATATCTATGCTCCAGCTTGAGAGGGAGTGTTGAGATATTTCCTACCTTTCTTATTGTTTTTCATATTATCTATTTATTTTGTCTTCTTCATATAAATTGCCCAATAGATTCTTCTCCTATGTGAGAGAACCCAAGGGCCTCTCAGAATACAATCAATTCATTTTTCTTTTCCCTCAACAGTATTCATGTCATCTTATACTTTAAACACATATTTCACCAACCAAGTGGGAATTGGGAGCACATTTTCATTCCGTAAATTAACACCAATCATGTCTGATTCGGTTTTCCCAATTACTGTTCATTAGTCATTTTCACCGGCACAGCCATATACTTCAGATAGGAATTGATGGTTTTTGCACTATTTCAACTGGCTAAACATTACAAAAGTCACCAATTCTATTATTTCCTTCATTTTGTTCCATCCTTTTTAAATCTCCAACCATGATATTATTGTAAACTCCTTTAACCCACCTTCTAGATGCCCTTTTGTATTTTCTATGCATGTATATATTCCTTCGTCATACAAGCATGCTTGGCAGCCTCGGACCTGAGCTCTAGGTGCTAATATCAGCATTCAGAATTATGGACGATAATGTGTTATATGCAACAACATGATCATTATAACTTTAAACTTAAACATGTGCGATTCACATTTTTTTAATGTTACTGAAAATTGCCTGAATTTTTACCATGTCCAAAATATGCACACACGCTTCATTCAAAAGCTGCGTTAGACATGCTTCACATATATGGTCCACAACTCTATGGAGTCAAAAAGTTGGCATGTCCGTTAAATTTGGTCATGCGGCCGAGTACAAGGTTTATGAGACTCGAGTGCTTTGCTAGGCTCTCTGCAATGCGTAGTGCATCTCAAGAGAATCATATCATAGAAAGATAATGAGGTTTTACAATGCCATCAAAGTTGTGTATATAATACCAATTTGTGTATCACAACCGATATGGCATAGATTCTTCATGGAATTTTGATTAGTTTTACTCACCATAATTCAATTCATTAACATGATGACTTTTGTGTGCTGGTCATTCTGTATCAGGCCGAAAAGGAACCTATATTAAGCAGCTTTCTATATGCTAGCATTTTGTCACATGACTGTCTTGAACGGTCGTTGGGTTTTGTGCTTGCAAATCGACTCCAAAATCCCACATTACTGGCGACACAGTTGATGGATATTTTTGATGCTGTGATGATGAATGACAAGGGCATCCAACGTTCAATTCGTCTTGATCTTCAGGTGACATACATATCTGGACCTTATGCTCTTCATGTCCGTCGTATTTGGGATCTTTGAAGATTGCAACTTTTCGATATACTGAGGTCTTTGATATGGATTAGATCAGTTCATTTTTTTAAGCAGGCCTTCAAAGATCGAGATCCTGCCTGCACGTCATATAGCTGGGCATTGTTGTATCTAAAGGCAAGTTTTTTTTCGCGTAATATATCTGATTTTAGTTGAGGTATTGTTTAATCATTTAATAAACTATGATAAAAAATGTTGACTCAAAAAAAGTTGTGATAAAATGTCTGCAATCTTTATTTATCAATTTCTTTAGAATTGGATGCGTCTAAATAGGCATGAAACCTACACACACATTTCTTTTATAATTAGCATAAATATAAGTTATTCTTAATGGAGATATCAGAAAATGAAACCACCTTTATATTGCAGTTTTTTTGATGCCGTGGAATTATGTCATGAATGATCTCCTATCTGTTCCTTTATGATATCTTGATACTGTTGTGCTTAGAAAAAAGGATTCTCAATTCTAAATTGAATACTCCCTCAAAAGGAACGCAAGAGGAAATGTGGAGTTTGTTTCTTTTAAGCATAAACTGTTCTAATTCTCAGTAGTAGTAATTTCATCAATAATTACTTTTTCCAAAAAGATATATCCAAAATAATGGAATATGGTATTTGGACAGGGCTATCTTTCACTTCAGTCTTACCGTGTAGCGCATGCATTGTGGAACCAAGGACGACAAGTGCTGGCATTGGCACTGCAAAGTCGTATAAGTGAGGTGGTTTTTTCATTCAATTTATTTTACCATAAAGCTTGACAATGCTGGGAAGTAGATACACTTATTTTAAGATATTTTTGTAACCAACAATTATCTTGTTGTTCCAGGTTTTTGCTGTGGATATACACCCAGGTAAATTTTATTCCTTTTACTTCCTTCTGAATGAATGGATACACTTGTTGAAAGGGAATGTTTTCTTAGCTTGTTCTATTTTAGAATGTTGTTGTCGATCTGCATGTTCCTTTTCTGGGTATATTTTTTTCACATAAATACGATCCTATAGTCTGACTATGTATACTTTGCACAAGATTTCCCTGCATTTTACTACTTTATCAACAACTCTTTATTTAGAAGTTCCATTTAGTTTATGGAAAACGTTGACGTATTCTCCTTTATTTTACTTTTATTTACATGCTGGTCATTCAATGTTATCCATGGAATCACTTGTATCTCTTTGTTCTCTTACTCATTTATTCATTTATTTGCTTAAATAAGTGATTAACTCATGGGATATTTACACCCATAACCTTGAGTAGTTTCGTACTTATGCACGTAACCCTCGATAATCCATAATTATATGAGAAACCTCGAGTAGTTAATCTGTCTCACACCCATAACCTTCCGTTAGTTTAGTTCATTAACTCCACCAGACCATCGAATTAATCTAATCTACGTTCTATACAACGAATATTAATAAAATCCAAAAAAAACCCTCCAACTCCACCCCTTACTCCTCACGCCCTCCCCCTCCAGCCCCGTCCTCCTCCACCCCTTCCTCCCAGGCTCCCCTCCACTCGCAACCCTTTCCCCTCCAGACTCCGTCGCAACCCCTGCCCCTTCCTTGGCCCGTAGTCCCCACCCATCCAGCCACTTCCTCGAAGCCTCCCATCCTCTGTCTTCTCTTCCTTCGCATCCTCTTCATTTCGCAGCAGCAGTAGCAAGCCGCCCCTCCTCTGCCTCCTCTTCCTCTCGCAACAACAACAACAGGCCGCCCCTCCTCCGCCTCCTCTTCCTGTTGCATTAGCAACGAGCCGTCCCTCCTCCGCCCCCTCTTTTGCCGGCAGCAGTAGCAACAACAAGCCGTCGCCTCCTCTTGCTCCGCCTCCTCATCCTCCACGCAACATCAACAACAAGCCGTTGCCTCGTCTTCCCCCGCCTCCTCTTCCTCCCGCAGCAGCAACAAGTCGTGTTATGTGAATTTGCAATTTTGATTGAGTTAAAGGGATAAAATGGTCCGAATTTGAAGGATTCTATTAAATATAATGGACAAAGTGGATGGAAGTTAACATCGGGTTATGCTACTCCTTGTTCAACAACTATTCCACGTTTTGGATGTAATCACGGATCATTGAAGGTTACATACGTAAATACGAAAATACTCAGAGTTATGGATGTACATATCCTTATTTGTGGAGGGTGGCAGGGATGTCGCTGAGGGCATTGTTGTCGCCTTGGAGATCTTTGGTGAAATGTCGGGTCTGGAATTAAATCATAGCAAGTCCACTTTTGTTCCATTCGGCATGACGGAGGCGGAAACTCTTCATTGCAATTTGGCGCTGGGCACGACCGGGGCTCCCTTCCTATTCGATACCTGGGGCTCCCGCTCACGGTTGGCGGGGTCAAGATGTCGGATTGGCTTCCGGTGGTGGAAAAGATGGAGATGAAACTGACTGATTGGAAGGCTTCTCTTTTGTCTCGAGGTGGACGCTTGGTGTTGGTGAAGCCTGTTCTTTCCAGTATACCGGTGTTTTTCTTTTCATCTGGCCTCCTTCCTGTGAGCATCAGGAAGCGTTTGGAAAAATTGACGAGGAAGTTCTTGTGGAGCAGATATGGGCAGGATCAGCAGGATGTGCACTTGGTGGATTGGGAGACAATCATCTTGCCCAAGAAGAGTGGTGGTCTTGGGATTAAGAGCTTGGAAATATTCAATGAGGCCCTTTTGTTTAAACGGGTTGACATAATTTTGGGCAAGGAAGTGACCCTTTTCTCTACCCTAATCCGTAACATTTATGGTTTCTCCATGGCAGGGACATGGGGTTTATGACAAGGACCCAACTAGTCGGCTTTTTGGAAGGGAATCCTCAAGATCTTGCCTCGCTTTTATGATTTCTTCAGACCAATGATTGAGGCTGACGATTCTTTTGGCTTCTAGACCGATGATTGGACGGCGAATGACGCTCTTGCCAATTGTTTTCCCCGGCTATTTGCCTTGGTTGACAATTCTGCGGTGTGGGTTTGCGATTGCTAGATCAATGGAAATTAGATGTTGACTTTCAGAACATTTTTCTCTGATCAGCTCTTGGAGGAGTTCTTCCGCTTATTGGACGCCTTAAGGCAGGCCAGTAGGCCTTCCACTGGACCTGATCACTAGTTGTAGAAAGATGGTGTTTTCTCCGTTTGGAAGGCATACGGTGCCATTTGTAGGTTGCCTCCCGCTCTTTCGGCTGATATGGTTAGGGATTGCAATTTTATCTGGTCGCTTGGCTTGCCAGAGAGGATAGGCTTCTTCCTATGGCTGTTTCGTAGGAAACACATCTTGACGAGGGACCGTTGTGCTAGGCTTTTCTCGATGGTGTCTGATAGTTGTCGCCTGTGTGTGACTGTTATTGAATCGCTGGTCCATCTTTTTTTTCAGCTGCCCAGTTTCCGTGCCCATCTGGGAGATGGCGAGCTTGGACTGGTTAAGCTCCCGCTCCTTCGATTCGTTCTGGTCATCTTGGTCTGGGGCACGCCATAGAAAAAAAAGAGAGATTCTTGCACCGATGGCAATCCTATGGGCTGCTGGCTTGCGCGTAATGATGTACTTTTTTCAGGACAACACTTTTACTGTGAGAATGTTAGCGTCCACTGCAAACGCTTAATTGACTATTGGTCACTGTAATCTGTAATCTGTATCCTTTTCTGTTTCTTTTTTAATTGATAATATTGGGGTGGGCACCTACGCGTGACTTCCCCCTTTTTGACTTCAAAAAAAAATCCTTAACGCATTAGGTAAGAGTTGCATAAACTAGATACCATAATATATGACGATCACCGATTTCTATTCTCTAATGGTTTTCCTTTTTTCTTTTTATCAAAAAAGTTGATGTGAACTACTGAAGTATTCATGGTTTGACATGTATGAAAAGAAATCCCCATTTGATAAACCCTTCTTTCTTCCCAGGATGACGACTTCAGCCTCTGCAGCCATCTTTCTCCATTTGATGGCGTATATGAAAATAAATCCTCTACTCATTCCCACTCACCCATCAGCAAGCAGTCTCGTTTTATAAGTAGATGCAATTGTTCGCAGTATATTTTTTCTATTGTCTACTTATCATATTGGTTTTGAATCTTGCCACCTGAAGTGAAAAAGGTTCTCCTTAGAGGGGGGGTCGGGGGAGGCCTCCCTCCGATGGATCTGGACAAGAAATAGACCCACATCCCTTGTTTTTGATAAGGCGAAGACAAAGAGAGTTCAAAGGGGACATGACCTGAGAATGATTCCTGTTGGGCCATAGAATTAATTAAAAGAGGTATTTGACTACGGTGCGAAAGCAACTGGCGATGTAGCTTTCAATTTCTCATTACTCCCTAGTAAGAAAATCATATTCTATTCATATTGCTGATCCTGGCTCACATCCTCCATCCTTGTTCAAAACTTGTTTCGTTAGAGTTCCCCAGAACTACTCCTTCCCTATTTATACAAATTAATTCCTGTCATTTTTTGGAAACTTGCTCCGCATTCACACTCAGGGACTTCTAAAAGTAGTCTGTCTTCACATCTACAAATATCAAGTGGTAGAATGACCATTCAAACTGACACATTTTCCCCCTGTAATAGAATATGTAACTCATGGTTAAGATCATAGTTTGCTGTAACTTATGTTTATTGCAATTGTTGCACATACTTTAGGATACAATTATAGTAATTAGAAAACATCATCTTTCAAAAGATTGAAGACATTGGACCAGGGTTTTCATAAACATGACATGTAGTTATGAACTCTAATTTTTCGTGTGCTATATTATTGTTTTTTAAGCTCTCCACCTCACTCAAGGATGATTAGATTTTTACACAAAAAAACATATTTTAAAAAGCTTGGATGGCTCCTTGTGCAATTAAATTTGGAGGGCTACTCAAGTCTGCATGAACCCAAATTATCTAAATTGAATTGCTCTTCGAGAGAGGGACCATTTTAGCATGTGCCTGAACCTTGTGAGTGTTTTCCTTCTAAAGATTTGTGGTGCATGGCTGAAACAAAAGCTAGAGATGGGGTTTTGTCCAGGCCCCTTTCAGTTGCACTTTGTGAAAGTATGTTGCATTCTCATGTTGCTGCTGGTACATGTAGAGGGTATTCACTATGTTCGTTTGATTGTAATATAGCTAGAAACAACAAGCAATTATGACCAAATCACGGATTCTGTGAGAGCTTGCCCAAACAGTCATGTGCCGATCATCCATGATAGATTTGCTCCTAATATGCTCTATGGGAACTCAACATCGATTTATTAGGCATTGTTTATATTATTGATTATCATTACAGCCTGAAACTTACAAATTACAATGGATTTTGGATTTCTGAATAGCCGCTTCATATTTTGATTGAGAACAGAAAATAGGCTTCTCCCACTTTTGACTTCAAAATGTATTTTCTCCTTTTTAGAAAAAATACTAGAAAATTTGATCTTTTCTTGATTTTTTACATACCTTTTCTCTTAACAAATACAAGTAAATAGCTGTGGAAGTAACATAATATGGAAAACTATATTTGCCAATTTCCAGTGTTCAAGAAGTTTATGACTTTCTCCATAGTTAGCAACTACCGCCTTGGTTTAAATGCAACTTGTTGTTGAGACATTTCCAAATTGCTTGTCTAGAGATTGTACAGACTACTGAGCCTAGGAACTAACTTCTTATCGACTGACTAAAGCTAGATTCGTCAATCATGATAAAAGCATTCACCGTGTACTCATTCTAGATACTATGTGATGATTAGGAGATCAATCTTTGAGAAAAAAGATCAATGGTTGCTAATTGTGGATGAAGATCTGGCCCTGAGTGAACATGAAATCTTAGGAATAAGACATGAATAGAATTAGCTCAATTTCATTGTTACCTAATATGAATAAGGTGGCTTCCATAAATAGGTTTAATAGAGAAGATGCCTACCAGTTTGAGTCTTTAAGGGAATCCCTCTGTAACGTCCCATCTCAATTCGGTTGTCGATTTTGAAGGCTGATGTATAGTTCCTTATCTTTCCATGAGGGTAGTACGAGATGAGATTCTTGGGTTTGGCGGGATGTCTACTTTTCAGTCAAAAAGGCTTACATTGCCCTTACTGCTTCACACAACCCCTATCCGAGGGTCTTGGAGAGGGTGTGCACTTTCATTTGGCCACTTCACATTCCTATGAAGATAACAGTTTTTCTGTGGATTCAGTGGAGAGAGAAGATGCTGGCCAAGGTGCACCGTGCATTTTTCACCCAGGAGAGGATAATTCATGTCCCGCTTGCCGTTTAGCTCCAGAAGACCTCAACCATCTATTCTATACTTGCCCTTGCACTTGTTCGGTTTGGGAGGTTGCATACATTTCCTAGTTAGTTATCTCTTCACTTCCCAACTTTTGGGCTAGCCTACTTGCGAATCATTTCAGATTTGCATGGAGGTTTGACGACCGATAATTATGCTGTAGGCTAATTGGTTAACATGCAACGAAATCATTTTTAGGGGAGAAAGGTTCTATATTGAGAATGTAATGAATCTGGCTCGATCTTTATTCAAGAATTGGCTTCTGGCTGTTTTTTTTTTTGTAATGTATTTTGGGACGGGCACCATCACCGATGTTTCCATGTTTTTTGACTCAGAAAAAAAGAAAGGACTCTTTCCCTCCTTTGACCCATCTGCCCAGCTAGCCATTTACATGCATTCCGACTTCTGCTAGATTTTTGTCTCCTATAAAGCTAGGGGCAAGCTTGAGTTAAAGAAGTGAAGAATATTTGCCTTTATATAAATGTGTTAGTCGAAAATGACTTAGCACTCAGATCTATGATAAAGTAAGTAAGGGCGAATATGGTAGATGAGTTTTGAGAAAAGATAAAAATTCAAAGAAAGTGCTTGTTGACTTACCTTAGCCTAGGAAAAGCCCTAGTTTTTCTTTCCTTGGAACTTTTTCACAAAGCTTAATCTACTTGCTTGATATTTTATTTTCTTTGTGAACCAGTAGGGGTAGTCTCTATCCGGAGTAAAGACTTCTCAAGGACTTGTTATACTTCCCTTCTTGGAGGAGTTTATAGTTCTATTCCAACTCTTCCTTCACTAAAAAGGATAGGGGTTAGAGGGGTCAGCCCACGATTAAAATATCGATTATCTATATCATATCAGTAAGACTAAAAAGTGGTATATCATAATATATCGATAATATCGCTAGAAATCTCGGAAAATGGCTCAAAAAAGTGATTTTTTCACTAACTAAGATCATCTTAGCTTTTAAAACAATCAGTAACATGCAAATACATTTGTATATGCAAGTAGAAGGCGTATTCAACACATTAGTATGCATTATAGTGCACATATCGTATATGTAAATCCCTGCCGAATGTTGAATGCTGAGAGCTATTGGAAAAGAAATAAAAAAAATCATGTAATAACAACATATAGGTATTGTATTTAGCACATTTACATCATATCACATTACATACTATGTGTGATCAAAAGCCGAGCTATATTAGAAAACACACAAACAGATACAATAATATATTATAAAGCATAGCATTCATTGTAACCACACATTTGAAAGAAAGAAGACAAATTAAGATTCTACTTGAATAAAAGATAATCAATACCAACCGAAGCCTAACCTAGATTCATATCAACTAGATTACTAATACTTAATATGTAATAACTATTGAATACTAGTATAGAAACATGTACAATATATCTATGTAGATTTTCCTCGACTAATTTTAGAAATATTTGATATCTCTCACCAAAAAGGGGGAAAAAACCCCCTGTTCAGAATGGCCAGTGAGCCTCGGGGGATGAAGGGGGAGCAGATGACTATACAGATTCTTGAACAAATCAACCTTTAAAAGGTTAAAAAAATAAAAAAAACTGAAACTTCTTCCATCACGTGAACAAGTAGCGAAATCAGATAGTATGGGTTATATCTTTGATATGATATCGATGATATCGGTCGAAATGGTGGAACTGAAAACTTCATATTTCCTCGATATCGCCGATACAACATGGCATATCGTCGATATATTTATCGATATCTTGGAAAAAGATATGCATGGTAATATCGATACCTCATACCCAGTGATATTGATATATCAACAATATATTTGGTATTTCGAACCATGAGTCAACCTCAATAAAAAGCTTCTTTAATCTGTCATCTTTTCCTTGGATTCTAAATCTTTTTGGCATGAATTATAATGTCGTTTGTCTGATCAAGTATAATATCTTAGAAGAGCCAAACTGCTCATTTATACTACTCAATTAATATGAAGCGTGTTCTCATCTTCTCCTCTCCTGAAACCTAAGACATGATCTGAGATTTATGGTTAGACTTGGAAGTGTGACCTATGAGTCTGCAAGAAGCATGTAATTGTGCATTTTTTACATTTTTTATGGTTTGAGATTAAGGGGTTCCTCTCCTTAAGGGGGTTCCTGGAAGATCATTACAAAGTTTTTTTGTTTTCTGACATGGTTCTGCTTGAAGATTTTATGGTGGCCTTTGAGGGTTTTTAAATTCTCCTTAGAACTATTGTAATTACAAAGAAGACAGAGTAGCCAGCATGACCCTAAGGATATCTATACATGTGCGAATGCAACATTTTAAACCATCACAACAGATAATTCGCCGAAGTTTATACACCTTAATGCGCAATATTCTGATCTAAATGAAAGGCTATACGCCAATCAGCTTCTGGCAGTCTATTCATTTTTTAGAATATTTGTGGCCATTTCATGACTTTGCATAATTTTACCACGTTTAGAATCTTTTATCTGAATATATTGATTCTGCTAATAGGGTTAATAGCATCTTGCATATTGAATCGACCACAATATTCAATACTTTATTTTTTCCATTTTTACTCAGTGCAGCTTCGTAATCGATCAAATATCTAGAAGCTATTTATATAAAGCCTGGGGAAGATAATTTCATGTTCCATAATATTTGATGCACTGTTAATGCAGCTGCGAAAATAGGTGAGGGAATATTATTGGATCATGGAACAGGTGTTGTTATTGGTGAAACAGCTGTAGTGGGAAACAAGGTTTCTCTAATGCAGGCAAGATTTTGCTTGAATATCATTACTAGTGTGTCGTTCAATTTGCAGATTCCTAGACATTCCTTAATTGTTACAAAGTCTGCACTGATTTTTCTTCATCTAGGAGGACAAGAGAATTTTATTTCTTGTTAGACTTCATGAGTATTTCTTCAAAATGTAATTGCAGTTTTTAAATGGCAACATTCCGTTCTCTTGCAGGCTATAACACTGGGAGGAACTGGGAAGGATGTTGGGGATCGTCACCCTAAAATAGGTGATGGTGCCCTTATTGGTGCTGGTGCAACGATTCTTGGCAATATAAGAGTCGGTGAAGGTGCCATGATTGCTGCGGGTTCACTTGTATTAAAGGATGTTCCTCCTCACAGGTTGGAGTTGGTCTAGATTGAGTATTGAATCTCATGAATCTATACTTATCCTTTCTTCTTTTTTCACTATTTGTCATTTTTGACGTCTCATTACCTTGAAGACATTCGGTGTTCGTGATTCTGAGGGTTTGTTTAATATCCATCATCACAATTAAGTTGGAGAAACTATTGATACTCTTGTGATGCTTTATTTATGGATTTTCCTCTTCTAATTCATAAACTTTGTGACTGAATTTGTTTATATCAGAAAGGAACTATATGAGTTCCTAGTTACGTTTTGATCATTTTGGGCAATAAATAGATTTAATTAGCTTGTGTTGGAGTTTCTTGGCAACAACTAGTTAATAATAAATAAGATGCTTAAGAGTGAAAACTTCCAAGACACAGAAGGCCTTCATCATTGAATTGCTTAGACCACAGGAGAAAATGTTTATGAAAAACAAAATGCTAGTTGATATGCCAGTTTTGTGTGCAGTCCCTAGGATTTTGCGTTGTGTTTCCAAGTATATGCCAGTTGTTAGGGTTTTATCTTGTGATGAAGTGAGATGGTTGGCGTGGGAGATGTAAGGTGCAAGGAAGATGATCTTGAGCCGGCTTTCGGGATTATATGGACTTGCCTTTTGCCTGTTTTATTAAGATGTAAGAGACGCTTGAGGTGTTAGTGCTGGGAATGGAACTAGTCTGAAAACCTGTGTCCATACACCATGTTTGCAGGTGATGAAACATCATTACTTCTTTTTTATTTTTAAAAAGAGAGTTTTGAGCATGCTAGGTTGCACCTTATGCCGTACTTCAACGTCCAACAAACTTGACATGGAAAGTGCGAAAAGAAACAAATGAATTGTTTATTCGGAGGTCATAGTATTCCTTCATACAAAGTAGAATCCTAGAGGGAGAAATAACAAAAGTACACAAAGAAAAGGAAATAACATATAAAGAAAGGACATAAATAATACTTCCTATAGCACCCCTCTCAAGTTGGACTGTAGATGTCTATTGTGTTTAGCTTGGAAGAACACTTCTAAAATGACCTTTTGGCTAGAACCTTAGTGAATATATTTGCAGTTTGTTCTATTGAGTTGACATGAAGTGTGTGGATGGTCCCGTACCATGTCTCTAGTTTGATGGCGATCTATCTCGATGTGTTTGGTCCTCTCATGGAATGCTGGATTGCCGGTAACAAATAATGTAGCATGATCTGCCATAGCGGTCTCAAGGAGGTCAGTAACATGCTTTCTTTGAGTCAACAATAATGTCTGATTCCTAGCAAATTCAAGCTCAAGAAATATTGAGTTCTCTAATGTCCTTGGTGACAAACTGCTGCCCCAAGAAACGACTTTGTCTCACTGATCCCCTATAAATCATCTTCGGTAATGATAATGTCATCAACATAAAACTTAATTGTATTGCATGATGTCTTGCCCTGTGTACAAAGAGCGAGTGATTTGCATTTGATCTTTTGAAGTCTTGTTGCATTATCAAGTTTAAGTTGTAACCGTACTCGGATTTTGCTTAAGGCCATAAATGACCTCATGAAGTCCGCATATCTTCTAACAACCTCCTCAACCGTGAACCCATGTGGATGTTGCATATCGAGTTCCTTCTGCAGGTGTCCATACAGAAAGGCATTCTTGAATCTTGACATCAAGTTGAGGGAGCGTCCAATCTCTCAGTACAACAATAGAAAGGAGGATCCGAAGGATGGAGTGGCGTACCACATGAGTGAAAGCATTTTGGTAGTCCACTGCATATGTCTGAATGTATACACGTGCCATACATCTGACCTTGTAGCGGTCAACACCGTCGTCTGCTCTATGCTTCACTTCACTGTAAAGACCTATTTGTTGCCAACCACATAGGCTCCTGCAAAGGCAGTCACTAGGCTCCATGTGCCTCTTGACTGTAGTGCATACATTTCTTCCTCCATAGCTAGACGTAATTGACTACCCTTAGCCTCATGATATGCCTATAGGATTGTAACAATTGATAATTCCAATACAAACTTTTTGAAGTTCCTAATAGACGCCCCAATGAAATTTGTCCTGAGAGATGGTACATAGCACATGTACGCCTCCTCTTTCGAAGTGCAATAGGTTGGTCCGTATCCTTTGAAGGACCGACCTTCTGTATAACTATCTCTTGAGTTGTCACACTCTCATCATGTGTAGTCGCCTACTATATAGAAGCATCAATAGTGCCATCAGTGGAAACCCAGGTGTTCAGAGTTTACCTGGGACATGCTAGATGTTGGGGAAGGCACGGATGTTACAGAAGTTGGTATTCGATATTCAGTCGGAGGAGACACTAGTATTCGAAAGAATATTCAGAATTATTCAGTTGGGTATTTTTTAACTATTTTAAATACAAACTTATATCTAATATATATATTCTTATACATTTGTATATATGGCCATCAATCAACAAGAATCCAAAATAAAACTACCAATTAACAAGTACATTATAGATCATTAACATTTATTGTGATACCAAGATAAACAGAACCTTTAAAAAATAAAAAAAATCAGCTGTTTGTTTCAAGAGTCGGTCAAGTATTCTGGTCGAATATTTGGTTTGGGCGAATACTGACCATATAGCTATATTCATTCTATTCAGTCACCCTACCCCTCCACTCCCAAACCGCATATTTTGTCTGAATATTCAATCCAGCCGGTCGAATATTGCAAAATGGAAGGCACATGAGCATGGGGTCGAATGATAATAGGTCTCTGAACATATACACGAGGCAAAGTCTGTACCACAAGGGCACAATATGAACACGAGGCAGAGGTGGAATGTAAACCTCATTATCAGACTCAACAGGTGTCATCCTGTCTCTTGTGAGAGAAAAATACATGACTAAGTCAAAGAAAGTAGCGCCATTGCTGTCTGATATAGTACTTCAGCATGACAAGCTCAAAGCACAATACCTTTTTTTGGGTTCGAGATTAGCTATTGAAGAAGCATTTGCCAGATCTTGGAGAGAGCTTGTCACGACCATGAGTAAAGTAATGGATAAATACTATACAACCAAAGACATGACGTGCAGGAAACAAAATCGAATGAGGAACCTTTTTTAATCATGGATGACATCATATGGTTGGTCAGATAGCAAGCAACAAGGATAACATCTCTCGAGTAGGACCGAGGAGCATGACTCTGTATCAGAAGAGTCTCGGTAACATTTAAGAGATGAATGCATTTGCATTCAGCAACACCATCCCGCTGGGAAGTCTACGCACACGACTTCTGATGGATGATCCCAAGGACCGTGAAAATTTAAGATAACTAAACAATACGAAATTTTGATGTATTGGCAGAGTGAACACATTTAACAGTAACTGATAAGAGATTCTTTTTTTCAATTATAATGTTATCATAGTAGATCCACTTAAATGATCTGGTGGTAGTGCAATGTGCCTATCACCCGAAAGACCAGGGTTCAAATCCCCTTTGCGGGAGTTGCATTAGGTAGTCGACGACCAATAGGGGTGTAAACGGACCGAACCTGAGCGAACCAATATTTTTTAGGTTCAGTTCGTTTATTTAATCGAGCTTAAACTTGTGTTCAGGTTCGGTTCGTTTATTTTCGAATCGAATCCGAATCGAACCTCATTTTAAACAAATCGAACCTAAGAGAATATCGAACTTAAGAATTCTCTAGTAAGAGGGGGTGAAGAGAAGAGAAATAGAAATATATGCGTGTCTGCAATTACAATAAATATTCATTAAATTTTTTCTTTATCTAACTCATCTTCATCTTTTAAAAAAATAGATTAATAAGGATTCGTCTCTTTGAAAAAAATATAATTATAATATATTTTTATATATGTTCAGATGGGGATAAGGAATAAGAATAATGTAGAGATATCCGACAAGTAATGTTTATACTTGTTCTGTTCATTTGAAGATAAAGAAGGGGAAAGTACCAGATACATAGATGATGGATGTTGTAACCACGATGTGACTATTTATTTTTGGATAGTTTTTAATGAGATAAAACCTATTTATCACGTAAATATTCAGTTATCTCTAGACAAATGTCACTTATCCTTAGACAAAATCCACTTATCTTAAGATAAGGTCCACTTCTACTGATAATGATTTGTAAATATGTATATGTGTATGTTAATCGAGCTTTTAACGAATCGAACCTGAGCGAACCTGTGATTTTTAGGTTCGGTTCGTTTATTTAATCGAACCTAAACTTGTGTTCAGATTCGGTTCGTTTATTTCCGAACCGAATCTGAATCGAACTTTTAGCGAGCCGAACCTGAGCGAATATCGAACTTGAGAATTTTCTGACACCCCTAACGACCAATGTAAAAAATAATCGAATCTTTCAACATGGATTTGAGCAAGAATTCGTGTGGCTGACCCTACTTATAGTGGGAGAATGCTTCGTCATTTTATAAAGTTACCATAGTAGACCCGTCCTTAAACTTATTTTTAGTCAGAAAGATTCGAGAAGGTATGGAAAAATCACCACTGCCAACAACTAAATAAATGCACCCCTAGTGATCGTGGACATGGTTGGGATCTTAAATATCAAAACACCACTCAAATAAAGAAGTACGACAATTACTTCAATGATTGAGAAAACACGCGCGATGATACTGCCAAGTTGGCAAGCCACACACTAAAAACTGGATTGAAACGAGAGGGAGGACTCTACACAACTTTTGTAGAGGAAGATGATTGGACCGAAGATGTCACATGTATGAGGAGACTGATTTCGTAGAGATGAAAGATATGCCAACATAGAGACTAGACCAATATGTGGAGACCCCCTTGCTCACGGTAACATCCAATCACCCTGCTCGAGAGTATATCCCTAAACATAAAAGAAGGGTAAAAAATGACACGACAACTCATGTCCTTGGTACTCTAAATGATGGACAATAAATTCATAGAAAACTCATGTGCATGTAACATATTTTGCAACCCATAGAAGGTATCAATTGAATCTCTCCTTGTTCTATAATAGAACATCTTTCATCAACAATGACCTCATATCCACCCTGAGGAATGGTGTTTTTTATTGTAAAGAGGGCGATCCTTCATTGTGGGGGTCACCGTCGAAAAATATTCATTATAAAAGATTTAGAGTACATTACCGTGAGACCCAGAAATTATAAAGCGCATTACAGTGAGAACCTGCATTCTCGTGGTAAAACCTCTGGTTGTTGAAGTCTTGAAGATCAAATCGTTTCGTCCAGCCCAAATGACCCATTGAACATCAAACGACTTTGAGCAATCATCAGTTGAGTTGGTGCCTGTCGCCCGAATTTATCTCCAGAACTCCGCTTCCCCATCGCTCACGACCCAAGATATCCCTACCTCCCTTCGGACCCGTTCAGACGCTGAGCACTTGAAAAACAAGTGTTCATAGTCCTCCTCCATTCCCTCGAACATGTCACATTGTGTGTCTGCCAGCCCTAACAATCTCCCCCTCCTTGCTTTATCACATAAGCGACCCCTTCTCAAGCACCATAGGAATATTTTGACTCTGCATGGGACCTTCGACGCACAAGCTACTTTCATGTCATGGAAAAGTTCCACATCCTTCTCCTCTGCCATCAATCTCAACTCCTTGTAAGCTTTCTTCACTGAGAATTTCGTGCCCATCCACTCAAGCGATCGCTTCCAGCGAGAAGTCCCCAGGTGGGTGGATCTTAGCCTGCAACCTGAGATAATTCTCCATGCGTTAGTCAGAGAGGTCCGTTAGAAATGTCGGTGACCACGTGCCCGCATCTGCCATATGTGAAAGTGTACACTCCTTCGATGTCGCCAAAGCAAACATCCGCGGAAATATGCCCTCCAGCATTCCCTCCCCAGTCCAATCATCACGTCAGATTCTGAAAGGTGGACATCACCCACCTTAGGTCGTAGCCTAGACGCTACCAACGACAAGACCTCACGGATGCCGGCTCGTAGCGGTGATTCAAATCAAGTTCTTCCAGCCACAAGTTCGCCATTAACCCCATAAATCTTCCTTACAAGTCTAGCATCCAACGTGGTTGGCGGACCCCATATGTGAGTCACCTATTTGACGATGAGCGCCTTGTTCATACACTCCGCGTCGCGTACCCCAAGTCCTCCGTCGTTGTGCCCATTCGTGATCTCATCCCAACTGACCAGATGCATCCCGAGCCCCTACTGCATCTCGTCCGATCAGAAGAATCTCCTCACCAAAGTCTCAATCTTCCTTCTAACCCCCACCGACATCAGTCTAGTAGAGTAGAAGAAGATAGGTATAGTCGATAGCACGCGCTTCAACATAATCAACTTTCCCCCTCTGGACCCCCTCAAGCCTTCCACCCTGCCAACCTCTGCTCCATCCTCGGCACCACCTCATCCCAATCCGCTTTCTTCAGTCTCTCTGTTACCAACGACAACCCCAAATAGGGATGGGAAGGTCTCCTAGTGGGGAGTCAGTCATCCCCGCCATGCTGGAACGTTATGCTTCATTCATCCCAAAAGTAATGATCACCGACTTGCGCTTGTTGATCTCAAGGCTGGAAAGATTGTAAAAAATCTTGACTAGCTGGACCGCATTATCATTTTGAATCTCTGTGCCTCCTAGCAAAAGAATATTGTAATAGTGGGACAGAGATGTCCTCCTTATGGAACCCTTCACACCACCTTGCCTCTATTGCTTGCCTGAAGAGTACCCTCAAAGCATTTGCCTAGAACAAACAACATTAGAGCCAACAGACACCCCTGTCTCACGCCCCGCTACGGTTGGAAGAATCCCCCCTCTAGTTTACCATTCACCGGGATAGAGTAGGAGGAGGTAGTGACACACATCTTTATCCGGTCCACCCAATCATCGGGGAAGCCTCTCCTTCGTAAAGACAGCCACAAAAACCTCCAATCGACGCAGTCTTAAGCCTTTGCGTAGTCTATCTTCCACAAGGCCCCTCCTATCTTTGACCGCTTCCAAGGTTGCAGAAAGCGGTAGTCGGTATTCAGTCGGCGGGGTCACCTACTAAGGATTAGTCGGCAGTCGGGCGACTAGTCGGAATTAGTTGGTCATTAGTCGGTTTTGAATTTTTAATTATTTTAAATATATAAATCAGTTTTTTATACATATATTCATATGTATATACATATATTTGTACATTTTATATGACATCATGATGAAACAAAAGAAGTAATTGACTTTAAATATAACATTAAGCATATTAGAATATGTTTGCTTTAAAAAAAAGTGAAAAACAAAAAAAAAATAAAAAAGGTGGTTGTAAAAGTCGGTCGATTAGTCGGCCGACTAGTCGGCCAGACTAGTCGGGTGGACCGACTAAGGGCCGACTAGGCCTAGTCGACTCGGCTACCCCCCCGACTCGACTAGTCGGCCTAGTAGGTCGACTTTTGCAAGCTTGACCGCTTTCAGTCAAGGCAAATCTCCGAAGCCATTACTAAGCCGCCTGCCATCTGTCTCCCATGTATGAACGCTGATTGGCCCTGAAGCACCATCGAGTCAAGATCCCCCTTAAGCCGGTTCGCCATTATCTTAGCCACTATGAGATAGATTGCATTGGAAAGCGCAATAGGCCTAAAATTCTCCACCTCACGGGAATGTCTTTCTTGGGCAGTAAGAACAACGCCTGGTTGATCTTCTCGAATCCTTTGTTCCCTTCCCTGAATTCATTAAGCATCTCCAACATCTCATCCTTCAATAGATCCCAGATTTTGCAGTAGAACGACATCGGGTAGCCGTCCGGACCAGGAGCACCATCTGTATTCAAGTCCCAAACCGCTCTCTTCGCCTCCTCCACCGATAAAGGAACCAGTAAACTCTCCGCATGTGCGTCAGACAAGGTTTCCACTCCTCTCCCCAACCATCGCCAGCCACTCCCTCTTTTCCCCCGCGTTGCCTCTATGAAGTGCCCCCTACAAGGTACTCCTAATCGCTGCCTCCCCCGAGACTCGACCCCCCCGACCTCAATCTCATGTTTCTTCTCCACCGTCCCGAGGCAATATAATGGAAAAAACTCGTGTTGGCGTCCCCTTCTTTTAGCCACTTCTGTCTGGATCTTTGTCGCCACTCCACTTATTCTTTTCTGTCCTCCAAAAGTAACTTTCGTAGAAGGCATTGCCTCTCCGTGAATTCCTCTTGATCTAGCCCCTGGTCATCATCTAAGTTGTCTTTCCTAGCAACTTCGGCTTTGACCTCCGCCCTCCTTGTCCTCCGCATCGCCTTCATCTCCCTCCCGAATGTGGTAAATGAGAAATGGTGTTGTAGGATGTGAACTGTTGATTGTCACCACATAGATGATGAGGTGCTCTAAAGTCCATTAATCCATTCTGAGATATCAACATTGTGACATGTGGCAAGTACATAATCAGTACTTGAGGTGCTCGTGGAAGGTGTATTGTTAGACGAGGCCCAAGAATCACTAGTAGTATTGGTTGAAGGGTCATGATCTCCCTCGGATGGGAGACAAGATCCTACTTATGATCCACATGAATAGAAGTAGGCTCAAACTGCTTAACAAGATGAGCATATGCAGTATAACCATGCTTCTAATAGCATGCATCCTTAGAGTGTCATATACGGTTGCAATATGTGCATAATTGAGGGCGAGGGCGTCCACTTCCTCTGTCACAGACACCACATATGTCGTAAGATGCTGCCATAATAGAAGATGTCTAAGTAGTAGAAGTATGATGCACCATGATTCTGTTTAGACGGTATTAAGCCTCCTCTATGGGAGAAGAGAAGCGCCGATAAGAAGCTGGCTGCGAGCGAAATCATATGGGATCAAGAGCTGCAAGAAAAACACCCACCATTTTGATGTTCGCGTAGTTCATTTGATGCTCAAGATTAGTACTCAGGGGTATGTAACTATGAAGCTTCTCGAACATGTCTGTCAGCTATGGGTAGAACGAGTGGAGAGGGTGATCATCATGCTTCATAGCGAGGATGTCATACTGTAGCTGAAGAATCTTTGTCTCGTACCTTGCATGAATATGTGGTGGCAATAATATCTACATCGCGTTTGCAATGAGCTGATGTAGAATATCGTTTGCTATCTCTATTGTAAGTGTACTGGATAGCCAAACACATGCATATGCATTGTTTTATTTTCATGAAGCATTTGCACCTGCCTTTTAGGTCGGCTCGGGTTTCTTCATGATGTATTTTTTATTGTTGCTCTCATAATGCTCATGGATTGCATCGTGTGCAGTTCATAGTTGGTCAATTTTAATTATGGACATAAGCTTTTGACTGACAGGAGATGGGTGCATATCGACCTTGTTTCTTGCCATGATGAAAAAAGGAGACCTGGAAATGCACAACTTGGTGATAGAATGATTTGATTTTGTCTATTGATCATGTAGAGAAGAGGTTGTGCGTACAGACTTAGAGCACATAACCTTTTCCATTTTTTTGTTATGTGTTAGGGTAGGTGAGTCAGATTTAGAGGATCGAAATAGACCTGGACTGCACCAAAATCAGCACAGACGAGTGCTGAGAAGAGTTATACATGACCTGAGGAGCATTGCCAGTCACACGAGGCCTACATGGTGGTGCAGGGCACTGCTAGTCACCTTTTTCGAGGGCACCACCGGGCTTCCATATGGCACCACTGGGCAGCCCGCTTGGGCACGAAACACGAAGTTGAGGTGCATGAAGCCAGGGGAAGAAGGGTCTGGGGCGTGCATGAAATTCGAGACGAGGGAGAGGCCAGCGGATGGCGAATTAAGGTATCATGGGGATATCAGATCTTTTATCCAGGGTCGTCACTCTGTTACCATGTGGAAAGAAACGAATGAATTGTTTATTTAAAGGTCACAAGGATCCTTTATATGAAGGATACACCCTAAGGACCTGTTTGGTTGCTGGGTTGGATTGGGTTGGGTTGGGCTGGGTTGGGGTGGGTGAATAGTAATCTGTGAGGAGGAAGTACCCTTGTGAATAGTAACAAGGGTTGGGCCAACCCAGTCCAACCCAGCAACCAAACAGGCCCTAAAGGTCAAAATAACAGAAGAAGAAATACACAGAGACGGAAAATAACATATAAGGAAAGGATACACACAATATTTCATGTAACAGAAAACAATATATGTTGATTGGATCTGACTGGAGAATGGATCAGCCCCAGGTCCAACACTCTTAATGGAAAACAATATCTACTTGGGAATGGATCTGCCACTGTGTTAGACCTTATGAACAGTCAATGACCAGACAGCTCTGAAAAACTTAATGCTGAGACATTCAAAATTGTTCAAATTATAGAGGTATCAAGCTGATGAGTCACAAAATGAAAATTTGGGAACATGTGATCGAACGAAGGTTGAGGCAAGTTTCCAACGTAAAAAAAAGCCAATTCGGATTCATGCCAGGTTTCTCAACTATTGAAGCATCCATTTGATGAGGAGAACAATGGAGATCTATAGAGCTAAAAGGAAGAAGCTCCATATGCTCTTTATTGATTTGAAGAAGGCATATGATGTTGTCCCACGAGAGATATTGTGGAGAGTTTTGGAAAAGAAACAAGTACATGTCCTATACATAAACCTCATAAAAGACACGTATGATAGGGCTTTATCTTGTGTAAGGACCCTGTTTGGGAAGACTGACTATTTTGACATCAACATTGGTTTACATCAAGGTTCAACTTTAAGTCCATTTCTATTTACTTCGATTGTGGACGAGTTGATAACTTACATTCTGGATGAGTTACCTTGGTGTATGTTATTTGTTGATATTGTGTTGATTGACGAGACTAGAGATGGAGTAAATGAGAAGCTTGAGGTCTAGAGACATGCATTGGAGACTAAAGGATTTCGTATAAGTAGGGCTAAGACATAATATATGGAGTGCATCTTTGATTGAAGAAATGGTGAAGGAATCGAGGCGAAGATTGGCGATGATAACATTCGGATGAGAGATTCTTTTAATATCTATGATCTATTTTGCAACATGATGGGGAAATTGATGGAGATGTTACTAATAGAATAAATATAGGTTGACTAAAGTGGAGAGGAGCCTCTGCTGTTCTCTGTGCTAAGAAAATTCCTTTAGAAATTAAAGGAATGTTTTACAAAGCAGTCGCGAGACCTGCTATGCTCTATGGATCTGAATGTTGGCCTGTGAACCATAGACATGTGCAGAGAATGGTTGTAGGAGAAATGAAAATGCTAAGGTGGATGTGTGGACATACACGTAAAGATCGAATTCGAAATGATGCAATCAGAAAGAAAGTTGGTAACTTGGTATAGCTTCGATCAAGGATAAAATGCGAGAAAACCGCTTAAGATGGTTTGGTCATTTGCAAAGAAGATCAACGGATGCACCGGTTAGGAGATGCAAGTGTTGGGATGTTGAGCCGGCTAAGAGAGGGCGAGGATGGCCCAAGAAGTGTTAGAAAGAGACTATACGAAGGGATCTTAGTTTTTTTGGATATAAGCCCTATATTGACCTGAGATAGATCTGAATGGAGGTGTAGAATCCATGTAGCCGACCCTGCTTAATTGTGGAAGAAAAGGTTACCGTTGTTGTACAAGTCAGTTGACTTTGCTTGTTTAATTTAAAGGTATTTTTGCTAAAAAAATACAATCAGGCCCCTTCCTTTTTTTGGTCTTCGTTGGGTTCCCCATATGCTAGATTACGGTAGTAAAGTTCATTGTTATTCTACGAGCTATTAAGAATAGGAATAATTTCTCTAAAATTGATAGAGAAAATGCTACCGAGTGGCAGTAAAGGTGGTATTTTTTTGTGGGCTAGAATGTTGAGTTGTTGATTATAGTCGCTTGCTTAGGATGACTGAGACAGAGTATCATTGTGTTATTATTAGTTGGACAAATGAACATAGATATATTTAAGTTAATCACAACTAATGTCAGCTTCGGAGGTGTGAGTTGGATGATGAGTGCAGTAAAGTTCGGTGAGGATTAGTGAAATGGTTCGTGTCAAGTCTATGCACAATATTGACTGAAAGAAGTCTAATACAATAACTAGTCTTTTCCCACTCTAAATGGGTTGACTACATGGATTTATGCCTTTAAACTGATCTAATTTGGACTAAATCCGGGCTTATATCTGAAAAGGATCCAAGTCTATGTATGACCTACAAAAAAGCTGTAGTTGAGGAAAATAATCCAGAGGGGGGCTGGGAGATCCTATATGGGTTTGCCACAATTAAAGGGGATATCTTATTGAACATAAAAAGGTTAAGAATGAAATGTTAAGGTAGCTAGATTGGTTAGACAACAAAAGAGTCATTAGAGGATATGTTCTTCCAAGAAAATATCACGTTAGCAATGACAACTAAGTTATATCTTGGTTTCTTGGATATGCATCCATCTATCCATCCCACCGCTATCTATGTTAGAAAATATAACAATCTACATCCGTTATCTTCCACCGATGGACACATTTAGATGTTAAATCAAGGTACATATTCCCTATTTATTCTATTTTACAATCAGAGCACCCACATGGCACATCATAAAGCAAGAGCATCTTACCTGTTTATGACTTTAAACCCATCTTTCCTTAATGCAAACTGTCTTCTTTGGGTATTGAAAAATACATTAAGCTTCTTTAAATTTCATGCTTTGGGCATAAATGTTTATTAAAAGTTCTTTCCAAAGTCAGGTTCTAAGATTCGAATGGAAAGTTGTTTATATGTATGACTTTTCTAATTATCACATAATCGCGATGAGAATTTTAATAATAATGTCGACAGATCCGACATTTTTGAATGAGATTTTTTTGAAAGAGTGTTTGACTTGATTCCTTGCTAATGTAATTATAGTAGAATGTTAAAACATGGAGTGTGGTGGATGGTTAGGGAGCTGCTTTGTTCTGTACTTAATCAAGTGTTCGGAGCTAGCTTTATTTGTTCTAATTGGTACAAGGCTTCTATATACAGGCACAGTTTAAATTTATTTCCCATTGATCGACTTTGTTGATTGTCTTTTCAGTAAAACATAGGCATTTTACTTCACCTATTGTGTTTTGTTCAAACTGAATAAGCGGCTTAATTTGATGGAGTGCCCACCTATGTTATAATGTATTTTATTCCACACTCTAGAGCTGCCGTCTATGTTTTTTCTTGCAAACCCTACTTGACAATTATTTTCAACATCCACTGGCACAATACGCACAAAGTTCTTATTTCTATCTACATATGTTTTCTTCTTGCTTTCTTATACTACACGTGATTGACTATCTGATCCGCCTTTTCTTGCTTTCTTTTTTAAAGCATGGTTTTGGGGAATCCGGCGGAAGTAGCAGGACATCTTGAAGAAGATGATCCATCACTGACTATGAGACATGGTCTGTACCTGCACCATCTTACTACATTACCGACGAATCTCCAATCAACCTTGTTATTGCAAGCATTTGAAACCAGTTGTCTTTTGGTTGTTAATTGTTTAATGCGACTTGCAGATGCTACAAGAAAATATTTAGAAGATTTGGCAATCAGACCATTAAAGGGGCTTGCAAATGGTGAGCTCGTTTTACTTAAAAATGTCCATTGTTTGGAACTTTGGAGGCAATAAATCTTTCAAATTGTTGTATTAAATGAGGCATATACCGTGGAAAGGTTTAATTTTGTTGAGGTAGGATATGGGCTTCTTGTACCGCGTCTGCCTGATTGAAAGTTCTAGATAGTCAGCCAATAGAACCAAGTAGGATGGATTTCAAAGGTTAGATTTGTTATCCAATCAAACTAAGTAGAATGGTAGTTGGTCTTTAATACTAAAATATTTAGTCATGATCTTGTGAAGTGCTAAGAAAACTTCAATTTTACCAGTGACCCAAATGTCTTCTTCATGCTGCCCACGCTATGTTCTGTCATTCAGAACCAGAGGTTTGAGAACTCTTCTGGTGTTGGCTGATGGTATTGCATCAGTTTCACCTCGATTTTTAAACCGCTTGATTTCTGTGGTTCTAATTTTGTTTGAGGCTAAGCTAGGTAGAATATCTTGCTTCCAAAGCCGGGTTTGAATACTTAATCCCTTTTGAAGCATTAGATGTAACTATCATACTGTTACAATTTTTTTATTTTTTTTGGTAAAACAAGTTAGTTCTTCTAAATATATCTGAAATTAGTTAGTTAAAAAATCCCAGTTAAAAAGTAGTCTGGAAGAGTTTGGGAAAGAGAAGATAAAGTACAATTTAAATTCTACCCGTGTTTTCTGACTGCTTAATGTTATGCTTCTTTTTCTATTTGTTCACCCCCTCCTGCTTAAGTTGTTTTACGACGCTCATCTAATTCATATGTGCGCGTTCCAGTTCTCTAAATGGTTCTTGCTTTTCCTTTAAAGATCCCCCAAGCAAACTCTAGTCAGATAACACATGCTACAGATATATCAACTTTTGATTCCTTGAAGTTCGAAGGTGGTTGCTCTCACTGTTTGGTTTCACAGGTTTCGATTGCAGAAAGAAATGATGCCGGAGGTTGCCGATTGCTGTGATGTTATGAAGCTCATGCTCTTTGCACCTTGATCTTGTAATGGGAAACACGAGATCTTTGGTGCACCTGCTTATGCCAAAGGGATACACCAACATTAATAGCGGTTGTGCTATTATCCGTCGTCAACCTTTGTTCTCGTCCCGTCTGGGACCGGCTGTATATTGGTTGTCCAGTGATGAAAGTGACTTTGCCTGTGAACTATTATCTATTCACCAACGATCATTGTTGTACCGTTTTGATCTTTACATTATATGCATCAAGGTATGCTATAGTTATCACATGTTTATCAGTCGATCTGTAGATCAAAACTTGAAACTTTGTGGTATATAATAACCACTGTTCCATTTTTTTCAGTAGTTTTAGTAGTGTATGCTTATTATGTGGGTGGCGGTATGTAGGCAAGATGTTGTCTGGGATGGCGAAGTGATCCACCTAGGGGCGGTTGGAGACTTGGAGTCGTGCATGAAGGCGATGGACCTAATGCATCCAGAGTGATCCTTTCCAAGCATTGCAACGGTATTGTACTATAACTTAAGGTCATAGTGCCTTTGAAAATACGAAGGTATAGCACCCGTTGAGATGTCTTGAATCTTAGCCCATCAATTTGTCCAGTCCATAACATCTATTGCGCAGGTCACTGGAATCCTGCCCTCCTCTCCGTCCTTTTGGCAAACCCTATGCCGCCATCACTGCCTCTGCCGGCACACCGCAAAATCCCATAAACCTTATATCATCGTCGTCAGGGCGAACCCCAGAAGATCTCTACTGATTCCTGTCTCTTGTTCGTTCTACTCGCCTCCATAATTGGGGCAGTCCCGCACTGTCTATTGTGAAATTTGGCAATGAATTTGCTCTGATCCGTCTACTCCGCGTTGCTGGAGACATCATTGTCATCCCGTTCCATCCAGATTTGCCCATGCCTCTTTCATCTCGCCATTCTGGAGCAACGGCATGCTCATCGCAGTCGAGGTTTCCCTGGAAGAATGAATGCACAAAGCTATCTAGCGAGAAGGGGATGGGGTCGGTGAGGTGGTTTTGCCTGACCAAGTACATGACATGATGGAGGGCGAGGAGATGGGGCAAAGAGTGGTTGCTGATGTCGAGGAGAGTTGAGAGGCAGTTGAGGGAAGAGTGGACAGGGTTGGAATGGTTGAGGTGGGAGAGAGAGGATGATGGAATGGACGAGGCGGGGGGACAGTGAGAGGAGTGCCAAGCGCGTGCCCGGCTGATACAATGTGATGCTCCGCGGCCTGGAGGAGTGATGGATGTATGCCTGTTTCTGGATGGGGAATTCACCTTTACGGATGACAAATACGAGCAGACTGACAATGAGTGGATCGTGCGGCTCTGCATGACGCTCACAGAGCTGCAAAGGAGGAGGAATCTGCTTCTGAGCATTATGCTTCGGCCATCAGGTTGAAGTCAATTGCTTCTTTTGCATGTGATCTATCTAATTGCTACAAAAATGCAATTAAATTGTAACACGGAGTGCTAGATTATGATTAGAATCAAAGTTATTCCATAATATATATTTGAATGCCGATCATCTTACTTATAATCATAATGTAATCACTTCTGTTGCATTTGTTATGTCCAGGAAAAAAAGAAAATTTGGTTATTTTTATGACTGAATTGGGGAGGATTGTTTTCATAGTTTCATTTAAAAATTAAGGATAGCGTGTTGTTTAACTGTCGATTCACGTCCTGATTGTGAAGTGTCAATTAGAGTTTTCTCTAGATATAAGGGTTTACCGGGATTAGGTGCTGGCGCACTCATAGACGAGAAGATCTGGAGAGCGGATGCCAGAAGAGAGCTCGGTTTGAAACATATATCATATATGTATTGTGACCGAGGTGGTTAGGAAGCTATCTGCCAATGAGTCTAATCAGAATTAGGTGATAGAAACTGAAGAAGAAGATGGATTCCTAACCACCTCATTCTTGGTGAAAAATTGGTCGGATCAATGTAGTTGAGGCCAAACATTTCCTCATAATGCCAGTGTTTCTGTTCATGGATTTGCAAAAACTGATTGATTTATGGGCTGATTGAGATCCTTCGATCCATCGGGCTTATCGTAGTCGTTTGTTTGAATAATAGGTATTTCATTGTTGACGTTATTTTGAAGAACAATTGCTGTAAATTTTACTTTCGTGTTCCATTTTGCTGCATAGCATATTATGCAGAGAGATCAAGCAAGGTAATGATCCAATTTTCTGTGGTGAGGGCCCTCTGGGGGTGAGGGCCTTCTGGGAGTTCGTGTCCAACCAGCACTCAGTTGGTAGTAGGTGATTTTCTGTGGATCCAACTCATGATTATTGACGAATAGCAGGTGGCGTTGGTGTTGCAGCAGGTGGATTGGGTCAGTCACAGTAGGTGGTGCTGAATAGAAGCTAGTGCTATGACTGGTGGAGCTGAACAAAAGCTGAAATCCCAGTAGGTGCACACCATGAAACGTAGTAGGTGACCTACTGTGGCCCCACATGTCTGATGGACTACTTTTGTTTTACTATCCGTGGAGCATAACTCAATAGTTCTAAAGAAGAAAACACAAGAGAGAAAGCAAGGGCATCATCTTGGTTTGCCCTAACTCCACTCCAATCGTCCGTATGCGAGTCCGGTGAAGGTTTTCAGTGGTTTCTCTCCTCCCATGGGGTTTGGCTCATACAAGAGACAGAAGAAGACACAACGGCAAAGTTCTCTTTGGAAAGGGGCTATGGTTTTAATTCTTCCTTCTATGATTTCTCTCATTCTCCTCTTGTTATTCTTATGTTGTGGTGTTCCTTTGTTCACATACTAACAAGAGGACTACGCTTGTGTGCCATCTTGAGGAGATATGACATATCACCAATTATAGTGAAGTTATTTGGGTCAAGAAGGCCTCGTGATTTTTCCCCCTTTCATTTTGGAGGTTTCTACCTAAAAATTGTTCTGTGTTTTGTGGTTGCTTGTGCTTTGTGGTTTGCTTGCTCATTTGCTCGTGATAGCTATTTGGTTGTCATTTATCTTGGTTAGGGATCTTTTATTCTGTCTCACGCTTCCGCATGCAGGGTTGCTCGTGTTCTAACCCCAACACACTTCACAGTGAAATAATATCCAGTTGTGTTTGTAATATTGGCAAGGGGTTTCTCTTGTTGCCCCTTTACGTTATAACATCTATTCTTAGAGAGAAAGTAGAGAAGGCCACTTAGCTAGACATGTAAAGTAGTTAGTTAAATGCAAAAAATCACACAGTGATGAGAGAATATTCCTTTGGAAGCATCGTATTTTTATTTGTAGGTTCATCATATCATATTACACCATGCTCACTTTATTGTTACCCACAAATGGATGAGCGTGCTCAACAGGTCGGATGTATGTAGATATATGTCTAAATATATTTCTTATACATGTATACATGTCAATAGTGTGTCGAATGTCGAAAGGAAACAAGGGATCTATTGATTTCTACTATTTTTTTTCATGTTAGTAGAATATGCGACTACTAGTAGTCCTTTTCTGCTTGCTTCATCGATTCTTTTTAATTAGTGTCTCATATATACGACTAGAGAGACTACTATAGTCACATGTGGGGACCATAATGCAATCATATTGTGGTCGTGATAGCTAGTGGTCGCATATGGCCTTTACGAGCATATTACGATCGCAATGTGAGCAGATTGGGACTACAAACGTGCTCGCATTTACTTTAGTCTCTTGTAATGAGGACATCTTGTACTGCATGGATCTACATGACTCGGTGGAGGGTGATACAACCAAGACACAAGATATGTCCATTGGAGAATGGATGAAGCTGAACAGGGAAGCTATCAGGACTATCAAGAAGTGGTTGGACTTGTCCGTGTTCCACCATGTTGCAGAGGAGACATGTGCTAAATAGTTATGGGAGAAGCTAATGGAGCTTTATGAGCAGAAGGTTGCCACATACAAATCATTCTTGATAAAGGAAGCTGGTAAATCTCAAGTACAAGAATGGAACCAATGTTGTAGAACACTTGATTGAGTTCCATAGCATCATTAACTAGTTGACTTCCATGTGCATGACGCTGGATGATGAGCTTCAAGAACTTATTTTATTGGGATCTCTGCCATACAACTGGGAAATATTAGTGGATATTGTGAGCAACTCTTCTACGGATGGGAAGACGATCGTGTTTTTGGTTAAGAGCAACCGCTAAATGAGGAGACTAGGCACCGATCGTCTGGAGAGGCCTCTTCATTTTTCTTCATATGTGTATGCAGTTGAGAGAAAGGGCATCTTCAAGAGCAATGAAAGAACATATGAGAGGCAGAAATTCATGGGCAAGTCAAAGACTAGAGGCAAGTGTCATTATTGCAACAAGCCAGACCACCGGAAGAAAGATTGTCGGATCTTGAAAAGAGATCAAAATGAATCCAAGAAGGACAACAAAAAATGAAGATGAGAACATAGATGTAGTTGTTTCTGATGACAACGAGGATGACATGGCTCTCAACTTGTAAGGGAAGTGCCTACATGTAGATAGCGATGTCTCAGAGTGAGCGGTGCATACCATTGCTTCTCACCATGTGACTCCATATAGGGACTACTTCACATCCTACACAAAAGGTGATTTTTGGCGAGTCGAGATGGGAAACATCCGTTATTCCAAGGTTTTTGGCACATGTACCATCACAATTGAGACTGATATTGGCTACACGATGATTTTGCATGATATGAGACATGTTCCTGAACTGTAGCGTAGCCTCATATACGGTTCTCAACTAGATTGGGGAGGCTACCATCTAAAGTTTGGTGATAACAAATGCAAGATAAGCAAGGGTTCTCTCATCATGTTCAAGGGAAAGTTGTTTCGCACAATTTTCACGACCTGAGTGAAGGTCTTGGATGGATGTGTGCATGTTAGTGAGATTGATGCTTCTAATTTGTGGTGCCATCATTTGGGGCAAATGAGTTAGAAGATGCTGCCGCTTCTTAGTAGAAAAGAATTTCTCTTACTCGGCAAAGATATCACATAGCACCATGTGATTTTTGTGATCGTGGGAAGAGCAATAGAACACCTTTTAGAGCTAGATCAAAGGTGGGGACATAACTACTACAATTGGTATATTATGATGTCTATGCTCCTATGGAAGTAGCTTCATTAGGCGGGAACAAGTACTTTCTGACATTCATTGATGACACATCATGGAATGTGCGGGCTTGTATGTTTAAGACGAAGGATCAAGTTTCTGATTGCTTCAAAAGATTTCATGCCAAAGTAGAGCGTGAGACATGAAAATTGTTGAAATGCCTACTCATAGACAATGGAGGAGAGAACACTTCTCATGAATTCTAGAGCTACTGCGTTGAGCATGGAATTAGGCATGAAAGGACAAAGTTTGGTACACCTCAGCACAATGGTGTTGGCTGAGAGGATGGACGAGACCATTGTGGAGAGAGTACATTGCATGCTAAGGACAACAAAGCTGCCAAAGAGCTTTTGGGTTGAGGCAGTTCAGACTGCCTGCTACCTAATCAATCGATCTCCATTAGTTCTTTACTCCAGGTGGCTCGAACCTCCAAGCCCCTTCCGATGGGGCCTGAACTTAGTTGAGGCAACCTGCTGATGTGGAGGAGCCCATAAGTCCATAGCACTCATCGAAGAGGTAGTAGAAGGCCGGACGGTGGAGATATTGCATATCAAAGTTCGTCCAGCCCAAGTTCTTAGGATGTTCTTCTATAGGCATCAAGAGCCGTCAAATCATGAGCTGGGCTCAGATCTTATATGGGCCCTCTATTTCATCCGAAATGAAGTCCACCGCCCATTGCACGATCGTCCACATGGCGCAAGGAGAAACACCTTCCTCTAGTTATCGTCAATTGCTTAGAGGTCCATGCCAACTCACCTCATGTGGCATTGACCAGAAAGTATTCATCAAATAATAGAGAAATGACGAGATAATAAAAATAAATCAAAGACGACTTCAAGTAGAAAAGTGATCTTCTTGATATTTGTGGATCCTAATGAGATCAACAAGTTTCATGAAGACCTCAAAAGCAAAGTAAATCAATATATATAAGACATTATTTTTTGATGGTATTTTAATTATTTAAAATACTAAATTTTTTGAAGTTTTACATTTTTGTTTGATTTTTAATAAAAACTATAAACAAAAAATACAATAAATTGACATAAATAAAAAGAACATTGATATATTTTTTGGATTTTTAGTAATTGATAGAAAAAATCAAGAAAGAAATAATATATTATATACATGATCCAACGTATCATTTTCTTTCCTTTTTTGATTTTTTGGATTTTCTTTTTAATGTATTTTATTAACATAAAACAAAGAAGATAAATGAAAAAGAAATAAATTAAAAAGAATTAGTTATGTACATGAAATAGTAAAACAAAGTTATCATGAATATTTATCAAGTACAATAAGGTCCCAAACTAAAATTTTGCAAACAAACTCCAAGTGAAATCACTTTCATTGGATAGATAAATTTATAACTTAAACTTTGAAAGTAAGTTTAGAAAATTTAGAATTCATATGGAGCGGGAATTCAACTGAGAAGTTGGACTTTACGGCTTTTTCGGTTGAAGATCTAAAAATATTTACTCAAGGTGAGAATATTGTATTTTTATTCTTCATGTACAAGTTAGAAGAAGAATTAAGTCAAAATGAGCAAGTAAAAACTTATTAAAAATCAAGGAATTTTGGTTAGTTATAGGAAATTATTTACAAACAACTTCGGTTATTTACTTTTTTTGTGATTTTTATTTGAATTATTTCATACACGTGTTTACAAGCTAAATGTACATTATTAGTCTATTTTTATTACAATATTATTTTATTAATTTATTGATTTAGGAGTATTTATTTAGTATTTTGTTTAGTGATTCAAGCTAAAATGAAGACATTAAGATGACGAATCACACATTCATCACTTGTTTTATCCTATTTTTTTTATTTCCTTACTTTTAGCCTTATGGTAATTTTATCATATATCTATTTTTATAAAAATACCCGAAAATCTAAAAATCACAGAAATACTTAAAAAGATCTTTGCAAAATTTAATCCCCCAAATTCTCCTCGTTTATCTATGTATTTACCATTTTTGAATCTATTCAAAAATCCTAAACTTAATATTGAAAAACTTTTTTTAAAATTAAATAATATTTTCAAAAATCAATTGAAACTCCAAAAATATAAATATAAAATAGAAAACATAAAAATAAAAAATGTAAAATTAAAAACCATTTAAAATTTTGTCTTATCTTGGATATATCAAACCTATATTGCCTTATCTTGGTAAATTTTGATCCATTTGTGTGACTTGACCACTTCTTCCCGTATTCTTTATTATACATATAATTAGTTACTTGTAATCAACATAATGAAAAAATCGCATCACTTCCCGTGATTCTTCTATCTCAAGGGGCCAATCTTTCTAAAAGTGGCCTTTCTTCTTTAAGTGACATCCCATTTTGAATATTTTTTTAGTATTTCTTTAGTTGTCTTGTTAACATGGCTATTTTGTCTTGATGTGAGATTTCATCTGATATTGACTGTTTGAAGAGCTAGGGTTTCCTTCTTTTTTATTTCACCTTAGGCTTCCATTTCCCATAGCCTTTCAACTTCATATGAGAGAATCTAAAGGTCATCCTTTGGAACTGTTTTTGAGTCGTTTGCTTCTTTGATCACGGTTCTAGTAATTCTCCATTTAGAGGTGAATGATCTCACGAGTTTCTGCTTTCTTTAATTTTCACATCAATATTCATCAAACCATTAAGGTGTATTTAGTTCGTGGGTTATGTGGGGGAGGATAACCCGTTTTTATGTTTTGGTGTTTGGTAGGTGGGTTTAGAGTTAGGAGGATTTGTGTGATGTGATTGTATTAAAATTTGAAAAAGTGGGTAGTTATTATGATATGATTGTATTGAAATTTGAACAAGTGGTTAGTTATTGTGATGTGATTGTATTAAAGTTTGGAATAGTGAGTAGAAGTTGAGTATTTTTTATGATTTTTAGATGATATGATGGTATAATACATATTTCTTTTATAGAAAGATGGTGGACCCCACTAGTGGATTAGAAATATAGGTTTTTGGGACAACTACCCCAAGTAGGGGGTAACCCCCAACCGAACGCCCCCTTAGTGATACTTGTGAATTTCATGTACATGGCTCGAATGGTTTCTCTTCCTCCCATTCTAAATAGCTCATATTTTTGTTACAGAAGTGCATCACCCCTATCTGGTCCAACACCCCCCGAAAATTGTACCTTCATTCCATAATCTCTGCTCGGTTCGATTATCTGCTCAATATCCTCGACATGGGCCTCAACTCGTCGCAGAGCATGCCTAGAAAAAGTAGAATGCGACATGGGTGGGAACAAAGAGGGCGGGGATGAAAAAGTATATAACAAAATACGGAACAAGACACCAACCATACATGGGATTATATCATATCGGAATACTGTACAAGACAAAAATGTAGTTCAAGCAGAGAGTCATCTTGAACACTGACCTAGTTATTGTATAACATACATTTTCGAGGACATAAGAAAGCTCTGATACTTGGTTATACTTGAGGAAGAATAATTAAACTCCATCGGATTTCCTCTCTAAGATACCCATCTCAATCTGTGGTTAGTTGTTTTGTTTTTATGATTGGACATATTATGCTTGTGGAATTGGTTGTGTTGTGGGAATTGCTTCTGGTCATCCAACTGCTCTTGATAGGGATCAATACTCATAGAACATTGCCATATAATATCCTGACTTCGATTCTAAGTCAGCTCATTTCATACCTTCTCATATCTACCTTTAGACCAACCTTTAGACCAACAGGGGAAATTATTAGTTCTCATCATTGTAAGAAAAATATAAAATAAGGGAGAGAGTGTCTCAAATTTCTATTGAAGGTGAGTATCGCGTAGAGGATGCTCACATGAAGCTCTCCTTGCAAAAATCATGATAATAAGTCACCCTACGCCCGACGAGCTTGGTGGTAGAGGAGGGGTTTAGCGGGTGATAATACTTCTAATGGCATACAAAACATATTATTTTATGGGTAAAATGGGGCTACCTCTGATGGAGCTAACTTGGCTTCTCATGTCCCATTTTCCTTATATTTTTTTACTTTTTTTGAAAAATACCTTCATGAATTTTCATCATTATATCCATGTATTATGTCATTCAAATTTCGTGTGAAATAAAGACTCCTACGGCCTCCATCCAGACGGAGTAGATTTCAATAATTCTGCGACCGTTAAAAAATGAATGTCTAAATCTAGTATGTATGAATCTTTGTTTCTCACAAAACTTGAATGACATAATATAGGGATATATTGATAAATTTTCACAGATTCATTTAAAAAAACAAAAAAATATGGAGAAAATAGAGCGGAAGGAACCAAGTTAACTCCCTGAGGGGCAGCCTCATTTTTTCCCCTTATTTTGTAAGACCAATTTGGATTGAACATATCCTTGAGTAGGTCACACAAAAGTTTCGTCATAAATTTTAAAAAGCGACATTTTACTGCTAAACAAACATAATATAACGTCAACCTCTTGATGTGTTGAATTTGTGACGACCGGCTGCATCCAACGAGTCAATATACGATAAATGTAAAATCGAGATTAATTTTCAAGAAATGTTTTAATGACATAGTAATTGATTATCTCAACAAACTTGAGATACTTTTGTAGTGAAGAATGTATCCAACAAGTAATTGATTATAACTAATTAATGGTTAAACAATTTGTAAAGTTTGAATAAACTTAAGATTATAAACTTGAAAAAACAATCCCAAAACTAAATTAATGAGTATAATGGGATTCAATAGTTTATTGCAACACTTAAATGTCATGAGAACTGGAGGCCAACCATCTAAATATTAAGAGGCACCCCAATTGCATGTAAAATATTACCAAAAAAACTTTATTCATATGGTTAAAAGGAAAGGGCAAGAAATGGAAATTTATAAACTTCTCCTTGCATTCCTTTCATTTAGTCCATTTATTAAGGAAATAAAAGAGAATGAAAAATCTCCTTTCTATATCGAAAAACATAATAAATTGTAAGAAACATGAGTATTTCTACGTGAGGAAAAGAGAAATATGTTTCGTTCATTTTGAAGAATAAGAATAAGAAGAACTGGTATGGATCTTGTGCTCTGTATCGGGAAATTATGTTTAATTTGCATTTGACATTTTCTGCTTCCACCATTAAAAATCTACAAATACAACCACATCATAAAAAATTTAGTTTCGACAAACTTCAATATTTTGGGCATTGTTTGGACTCGATTGTAATCATCATATTATTTATCCAGAACAAAATGGAATCAATGACTTAACCTTTCACGTAGGTTGGGTATCGAGTCAGGTCAGGTCGAATTTGAGTTGGCTCGACCCTAGTCCATTTAAGTATATGGGTTAATGGGTGGGGCTAGGCCTATTTTATTTTCAAATTCCAGACCCAAGCCCAAACCCGACCCAAACAAACTGAGTTGGGTTCGGGTCGGGGCAGCCCAATTTAACACCTATATACACCTATATCATGTGTTACATTCTTCTTACATTTATCCGGTTGGTTCGTGCGCATGTGTGCATGTTTAATACTTTAAGTACGCAAACTAATTCATGATTCTGACTTTAGTTGTATGTTGAAAATAGAAATACTGTAAGAAAATGGCAACTTAAACCACCATTCAATTCACCATTACATATTCTATTGTAGATGTGGGCACTATGACCTAATATAGATTGGTTATTTATAGTTTTATATACTCTAACACTTGAAGACACATATTCCATTCTTGAATAGTAATGTAATAATCTTGCATAGTAATGTAATAATGTTCTCAATCCTCGCTAATGGATATGATTATTAATGGGTCTAAGTATTTATTCTAAACTCGAAATAAGGATATGAAAGTCAGAACATGGTATTTTGAGCAAACATGAATATACTAGAAATAATTATATCAGATAGGTCGGACTATCGGGCTTGCAGGTTGGGGTCTTCTCAGGCCCGAACCTAGCCTGATAATCAATACGTGCTCATATTGAGGTCCATGGTCTGCCCACTAAATTTTGGGTTCGGGTTTCGGACTGGGACATGCAAGCCCAGCCCAATGATCAACCCTACTTTCACGTAGGGTTAAGCATGGGCTGGGTTCGAGCTGGATTCAACTTGGCAGGGCCCAAGCCCATTTTAATATATGGACTAACGGGTTGGACCTAGGTCCATTTTATTTTTCAAAATCTAGATCCAAGCCCAAGCCTGACTTAAATATTATGGGTCGTATTTGGGTTGGGCCGACCCAATTGAAACTCCAGGACAACCCGTCCTCAGTAAAAATGTGTATTATGTACACATGCAAAAATATTTTACCACAATGATAATATTAAGGAATCATGTTCATGATATAACTTTACCTGGTCTAATGCTCAACGTTGCTTTTACGCACTTGCATGACCATCACACAACATCATCTAATATTACATATAAGATAACCACAAATAACCTATACAATTTATACACATAGATAAGAATAACTCTACAAGAGAAAAAATGAGATTAACTTTACAGCAATTTTTTTAAAAAAATATAATCTTGCAAAGGTCAAAGAAGTGATCTAATCTTTAGCAAACTTGCATGAGAACCATTGCAATAATATCTTGTACTATATAGGAAATTAATCTAACTTAACTGTGTTGTATGCATATGAAATAAGGATACATTTTTCAATGGGGGAAACAAATAGTTTATAAAGAAAGTGATTGTAAGGAATGTGCTTGTTAGACTCATGATCCTATTTTTTGGTTAGGGACTTTCATACTTAAGCAGAAGATAAAGGATCTTCTCATCTAGAGAGAATCTTACTCCAAGACCTAGCCCTATTGAAATGGGGAAGCGCTCCTCCTAGAATCCTTCCTCCGCATCACTATGCAGAAAAGGAAGTATGTAGGCAATTACATCTTAGACATCAAGAGGCAAAGCGAAGAGATAGAATATCACTTATTATCTTGATGATGACATTTACCCACAAGGTCTCTCATTCATAAGCTAATACATGACAAGAGTGGAACCTTCTTTTACATGAGAAATTGTGTTTAAAATGTCTTTGACATATTTATTTTCTTGTTTTACCATTTAAAAATATAATCATAAAAAAATCAATAGCTTATGACATGATTACATAAAAATAGGAATTTTTTACAATTGTACCTTTTCATATTTCATAGTTAGACTTGTGCCCTACCTTTTTTTTGTAGCAATGCGTGTACCATTATTCCCTCGGTTTAGTTGCTATCCCTTCCCAACCTAATTATATGATAACTTGTTTGGCACAAGCATGATCGGAAAGAAAGGAGAGTGATACACGTGTAATTATATATTTTCCTATCCCTTCTCCTTCTTCTTGTTCTTTCTCCTTTAGCACCCTCCACCTCACACAACCATTGCATCCCCTCGAACACAACGATGAAAGCTTGCTTTTTCTAACCCTTTTAATAATAAAAAATTATTGTAGCATTGGTGCAGAACTTATAATAAGAAATGACACAAAACTACTCCAATTGAATGTCGTAATCAATTTATTTATTTTACTTGGATAAGTCATACAGTCAAACTCCATGAGGCAAAAGGGCGGGATTTATTCACACTCAAGACACTATAGCAATAAAGGTTCATAAAAGATACTTTCTCGATTTATTTATAAAATAAATGCAAATTAAATGCAAAAAAATGATAAAATGAATGAAAAGTAATGTGTTTTGAAAGTACGGTGTATACATGTATAATGGTATTTTTGTAAAATTGATTTAGGGCTCAAAACATCATACAAAAATTGAGTAAAAATATTTTTAATACTAAACTAAAATACTATATCTTAACAGTTTTGGAATATTTTAATAATCAAATTTAAAATGAATAAGAATGGAAAGTGAAGACTTGATGAATGGTATAGTATCTGACCTAGTTATTAGAAAATACCTAGCAAGTCAAATAGATTGAACTCTAGATCGATCAAATTAGTTATTTGACCATAGGTTAAAATCACTAAGTACAACCATCTCCGTGTATTAACATTGGGGCTCGTCTATGCTAAATATACATAGAATCACACATAGAGTTGTTTGAATGATTTTATGTATGGTTTGTTTTGATTGATCGCTCTTGTCCGATTATAGCAACAATTTCACATAATTAACTTAGTATAATTAATGGTTCATTAAATGGAATTATTGTCAAGGAAACGGTACTGTATTTATTAAGATATTTTTTAATATTATCTTAATAAGTTCCAGTTGGATTTGTATTGCAAGTGTTAAAAAATCGCACTCTTCGTGCATTTTCCAGTCTCTCCTCGTCTCATTTCATCGTGTGCTTTGAAGATGGACGATTTGAGTAATATTTATTCGAGCTTTGCGAACCTCCCTTTGAACGCTCAAAACATACCGTGTTCTAAGATCCGAGATGAGTCTCTTCTTGGGCCTCCCTGGACTCGAGATGACCCTCTTCTTAAGTCCGGGTTCAATAAGTCGATTCTAGGGTTTGTTCAATCCCAGACCAATCTCTTTCTTTCTTGTTACCGAGGATGATATCACCTGGATGAGTTAAACCAAGTTTTATCACCTCAGTCTAACCGGAATTCCTTTGTATCTAAAGGTGAAAAGGAGAGAGAAATGATGCCTCCAAACAGACCACCATATGAGGAGGAAAATAGAGAGGACCCATTGTGGGTCGTCCTAGCAAGGTTAACCCAAGTATAACAGCATAACGAGCCTTCAGGACTCAAGTGGGGCAGTTTCTATATATAATTAACCATAATATATGTTTCTTGATATGTAAACTACAAATACGACATGTAAAACAAAAAACAGAGGTATATTATATCATATGTATGTAAAAATGTAATTTTCAAATGCATATTTTTATATTTTCATGTAGTTAATGAGCGTGGCAAAGAGTGGGTTGGACCGGGCTGTCCCATTCATGAAATTTCTTGATCCAAGCCCGACCCATGAACGGGCTGCATAGATGGCGGTCCCTGACCCACTAGCCACGCCTATATGAGAAATTACAACTGGCTCCAGCTTGTTGCACTAGCTGAGGCTTTTGATTTAAACCCACATTTTTTAGCATTGTTGCTGAAGTTCAACATGAATGTTACAGAGGTTCTTTCTGAGAGATTTTGTACTCGTATGTGACAATCTTAGACATCCCAAGGTTAGTCAAGACTCTATCAGGTTGTGACCTATCTCATTTGCCTTAGGAGATAAGGTCGCTCATCGGCTGAAGAATTTAGGGATCTTATATACTACATGGATACAGTTCAAGGATCTCTTCATCAAGAAGTTCTACCCATTTAGTAGGACCAACTAAATGAGGTCCAAGATCATAAGTTTCACCTAGCTTCCCTACAAGCCATTTTATGAAGTCTGGGAGAGATTCTCAGACCACTGCAGAAATGCCCCTGCCATGGCATTTCCCAAACGATCTTGGTTTGGATGTTATTATGTGGTCTTACCCCTGAGATGTAGGGGTTGGTGAGCGAAGCGTGTGGAGGAAGCTATATGTGCAAGAATTCAGAGACAATATGTAAGATCTTCGAGCAGATGGCAGATACAAGCTGTTCACAGGTCACCGGTAGTGCGTTTCGGGTATCTCCTTCACTTCTAACCAAGGAGATGTCTAAGAAGATTATAGTAGATCTATCAGAGGATCTGATCCCTAACATGGGGATTACAACTAATGAGCTTACTTTGGTCGAGCATATCAACAAGAAGGTTAGTGAGCTACACAAGCTCACCAAACCTTAGAGCCTTACCATATTGTCGAAAAGAAGTGGATGATCTAGTCGAAAAAGTATCCAAGATGATGGTACCCGTCAATTATGCACCCCGTCCCTATACACTAAGTCCATCTTGTACAGGAACAACATGAGCGAGGTCCTCAAAGTAGTTGGATACAAGAGAATTACTATGCCCAACAAGATCAGAAAGCGCCCCCACAAGTTAAGACTATCTACGAGGAGCCTTTGCCGGTGTGGGAGGTGAATGGTTGTGGTACATCCATGCCCCTGTTGGTAGACAGTCGATGATATGGAGGGGTAATTTTGGGGAGGGGAAGTGGTTGTGATTCTGAGGAGGGGAGGTGATGAAAGGCCGCGGTCGTTTGGGGATGAGTGGAGGAGGGAGATAGCACTGGGGAAGGAAGGGGAGACATGGGTCAGAGATGGGGGATATACTGTAATGGGGAGGTGGGAATGGGGGGTGGGGGAGGTGGCACTAAAGGAGCATTAGACAAATCGAGGATAAAGAAGGATATAATTTTGTAAATTTGAAGTACATGAAGGATAAAGGCTGTCTTATTTTTGATTGACTTCATCCATTTTTAACGGGTAAAATGATGTGTGTAAAACATTGGAATTGTGTTAGCGAGTTATAAAGATCGTGGGATAATTACGATAATAATTGGGATGGGCGAGTGATTGACAAAGTTTATAGTATTCGAGGTGTAAAAATTCCTTTTATTAGATAATTATTTATATAAATATGTACAAAACTTTTGTAATTTAAAAAAATAGATATGTATCGGCAGTTGAAGTGCTTAAATGGGAGTCCATTCCAAAACGACACCTCAAGAATCAAAATGAAAATTCCCCATTTCAATTCGATACCTCACCCAAGGTATCGAATTGAGATTTTTATGGCAAATTTTGTCTAATTCCAATGGGGATTGGGAATGGAGTGTTCTTAGGTAAATTTAAATGATAACCTTTCAGTAAATCAATTTTAAACATCATAAATCCTTGAGGGGTTTGATCTTGAACAACTGTTGGCAATATGATAGTGAATACAAAATTCATTTAAAATTTAAGAATCATAAATATTTTTATAATGAATGGTATTCATTGTTACAATTTTAACCGCATAGGGTGTGTTAATGAATGGTAAATTATTTGTGGACTTATGTCGGTTTCTGCTATAGTGAAAAAAGTAATAAATACAAGTTTACATATGATTCGTTGGTAATTATATTTCAATATATATATATGTTTGACTTCTTAAACTGATATAATTCATGTTTGAATAATCACATGGGAAAGTTTATATTTTTCAAAATATTTATTGTTACACGATCTTTTTTTGGTAGTGATCGAATGTGTGTGTGGGATGTTTCAAAATATTTATTGAAATCCTGTCTAATATCTCTGGCAGATATGGGCTTACAAAACTAGGATAATAAGACATGCACTGATCAACAAAAAACATTCATCAATTACATGAAATTGCATTATGCAATTATAAAAACCATTCGTAGTTTATATATATATATATATCTATGGAGAGAGCCATACCCATCAATATTCCACATTAATTGCAGTTGTGTGTTATATAAAGAGAGGAGGAGCTTGTTATCCAACTTTTGTTAGCCACATTGATTGTAGAATACTACTCCATGGAACACATGTTATTGAAATATAGATTGCATTTTTGAATACATTGTATTTTACAAAACACGTGCATTTACTATTATAAAATTTATAAGGACATGCCTTCTTGATCGTAGCATGTTCCTCATCTCGATCATACCCCATCATCTTTCAAATCAATGTATCTTAATATGGATGATGTCGTAATTTAAAAAAAATGAGTCCTCCATATCAAATCATAAAAAACTAATAAATATTGGATAGTATTTTACAGATAATGATGGTGGATGCGATGGATCCCTTTCTAGTAATATAGCAATAAATACGATGTTTATTGTGAATTTTAAAAACAAGCAATGAATAACATTTACTATTATATGTTTACCTACAGTAGTTATGACAATGAAAATTTAATTATTCATTATTATATGTCAACTTTGTTGTAATACAAATTTAAGACTTACAAAGTGAGGATAAATCCTCTAAAAGACATAAGAACGCTTAAAATCGATTATAATAAAAGTTTTCATTAAAATTTTAAATTTACACATCAATTTCCCCTCTCCTTCATCATTTCAGACTTAGAAAAAATTTTACCAATAATCTATCGAACATCTTAAGTGTCGAATTGAAACAACATATGAAATATTATTTTAAAGATTAACTATCATTTAGACTCGCGAATATCGTGTGCATATTTTGTTAATTTAGAAATTTTCAGACATTACATTTAAGTAAGATTATTTCAATAATTATTCAATAAAAATGCCCTAAGAAAACAAAGTTTTCCCATGCATTTCACCTCTTACTTGACCTCGCCCTCTTTCTCCCCATTTCGACCCACCACTCCCTCCTCCCTCCACCTTGTAACATCCCGTCCTTCGTCCCCGCGCGCGTCCGCCCATTCCATCCCCGCTATACTCGAGCCTTCGCCATCTCGCCGCCGCTCTCCGCTACAGAATGCTGGAATTTGCGATTCATCCGCCCATCGCGCAAATCCGGTGATCATTCGCCATCGTTCTCGTCGGGACTCGCGCAGATCTCTGCTTATAGATATAGATCCGTGCGAGCCTTCCGACGACCAGATATCTCCCCCAATCTCGCCCTCTTCCACGAATCCGGATCTCCCACAGGTCAAATCCGTGTAAGCTGATCCAATTCCGGTAATCTCTCATCCCCGTCGTGTAATTTGATGACCGTTGATAATGATCGCGTATTTTATGGTTCAAATCGAGCCTAGAAATGCAGAGAAATGGGAACCTTTGCCGGTCGCATTCGAATTGAATTAGGACTACGATAATTTTTTTTACAGATTTCTAAATAATTTCGTGTTTCGAGACACCTGACCATAGCTTAAGGTTGAACTATTAATTCTAAATTCGAGCCATTAAGATAGTTTTGTTAAATATCCTTGGGAAGAGGTGGCGTTATACATTTCCCGATGATTGATTATAATTTGTAGCCTTTAATGGCTCGTGAGCAAACGATCAGTTCTTATGTAGCAGTGGCCCTCACTCTTTACTAATGAGTAATTGTTTAAAAAAGCAACCTATCAAATAAAACTTTTGATAGCACAAGAGCAATCGACGCCTTACGATGGATCAAAGTGCTCACTAATAGGTAAGGTCTTGAGTAGTGACATTTTTTAAAGATTTGGATGATTTGCTTTACCAGTTAATCGTCCATTGACTTTTAAAACATAATTTCTTAGCGTTTCATTTCTTCTTGATCACTTGAGTAGGTGGCGAATGAGATGAAATTTGTACAGAAGTAGGATGCATGGACCCACCAACAAGATCCACAGAGTCACTTATAATCATGCTCGCTACTCCCCTTCGAGGCGGGTTGTCTTAATGCCTTGGTGTGAACTCTTTAATAAAGATGCAAGCTAAACGACCTTCGGATTTCATGTATGGAAGGCAAAGATTTTCATTGTTCATTTTCCATAAAAAAGATATCCATTGAGCTCAACATTTAAACTCCAATTACTTGGAGCATGGTTATTAGAAGGATTAGTCACCTTCTTATTGTACACAATAGTTTTTCACTTGGACTTTATTTGAGTGCTGATATTTGCAAGTAATATCTTGATCCAATATCTTGACCAAAAACAATTTTACAACACATAAACAAGCAAAAGGCATAATTTTATCCACTCAATTGAGATGGAGGGGGGGGGATCTTGTTCGTGATCGTCCTATCGATGAGGCTGTGAGAAAACATTTTCTAGAGATAAGTAGGTGTTCGTCCAACACCTGCGCGAGATGGTTAGGAAGAGATATCCGCGCTTGTTGAAGCTGCAGTCTTAGGAGCTGGTGCGACCGTTTTTGTTGCTCGAGCTTAAGCGAGCAATGACTGATCTGAATGGGGATGGCTCCCCTGGATCTGATGGTTTCCCAGTTCTCTTCTTTCGGGAATTTTAGGACCCGGTGGATCATGATTTTTTGGAGATGGTGGAGGAGTTTTTTTTGAGACCAAGAAAGGGGAAATACGCTAAGGTATCCGCCCCAGGTATATTGCTAAAATAAAAGAGGTCACATATGGACTTACAAAAGACAAGACTCGAGAATAGACCTAGATTTAAAGATTACATTTTCGCAATAGAAACACCTTGAAGAAAGAGTGCACCGTTTCGGGCTAATAACCATATCGCCCAAATTGCAGCCTGCGAGCGAAGGATATCCTCTCTAGCACGATTCTTTCCATTAACCAAATAGTCCCAAATGAGGTCGAGGCCTACATGGTTGAGCCAGCTTTGGTTAACATCAGTCCAGATTGGGGCGGTTTTTACACACTGAAAGAAGAGGTGATTCATTATTTCAATGTGTATATCATATAGAGGGTATTTATTGGAAATGTACGGGAAGAGTCTTGCACATCGGTCCCTTGTCATAATACGTCTTCTTCGCAGCAACAAACATAAAGAAACTGATTATACCTAGCTGACGAAGTTATCAAATAAAGTTGCAGTCATGAATTCGAGTATCCATCCTCAATGGTGGAGGTTTGGAAATTGCACGGTAAGCCCTTTCAAATGTAAAAGATCTATCCTTCCAAATCTAATGATCTATGCCCATGGATGGTCCACCAATATGTCTCAACGATTCAAGCAGAGTAAAGAATTCTTCAAGCCGTTGGTCAGAAAAGTATGTTAAGATGCAAGGCATCAAATTCCCATCAATCCAGTAGTCCGAAACAGACACAACAAGTTTTTCTGCTAAAGAAAAAAATTGCGGATATCAAGCTGAAAGGGACCCATCACCACTCCAGTTGTCCTTCCAGAACAATAAAGAGTTACCATTACAGAGCATCGGTCAAAAACGCTCCTGAAAGTGAGGAAGCACTGAGGTGATTCCTTTCCAAAAAGTCGAGGAGTGAAATTACGGTTGGTGTGACATCCCGAGAATCCTCAATACTGTAGATCCTCTGCAACAATGTTTTCATCACCGTCCCAAAGTCTACTAACCCACTTCAGTAATAGTGCCTTATTCATGGCTTCCAAATGCATGATTCCAAGACCACCATACATCTTGGACAGAGTCATTGTCTCCCAGTCAACAAGATGAATTCCAGAATCATTGTCCAGATTTCCACCATAGGAATCTACGCATGATCTTCTCTATTTGTGATACCAACTGGGAGAAGATGGGATGACTTAAAAAAGATAGGAGTTGCGCCAATCGAATGGTGGAGTTGTGCTAGTCGAATGGTGGGTTCGAGCGGCTGAACCGGTCCCTTCTGTTCCTTCTGCCCAAGAAGGATGTTGTGAAGCACATAGAGCATTTGTGCCCTTTTGCGCTTTTTATTCTGTTTATTTGATTGTGGCAAAGGTGCTTGCCAACAAACTTTGAGAGGTGCTTGGCTTGATTGTTGGTCCTGCTTAGACGACGTTCATCCTGGGACTTCACATGATAGACATGTAGTGCTGGCATATGAGATTGTGGTGGAGTGGTGTAGGTAGAAGATCAAAGGCCTTCTGCGGAAGGTGGATTCTCGAAGCTTTATGACTGTGTGTATTGGCGTTTTGTTTGGTTATCCCTACACCTTATGGGTTTTCCAAGCGAATGAAACTCCTGGATGAAAAGATGTGTGACGACAACTTTATATACAATGTTAGTAAATGACATGCAAGGGGTGGTTTCTTTCTCCCTCAACGGAGGTGTTAGGCAAGGCTGTCTGCTGACATCCTTACTTTTTATGGTGGTTGCAGATGCTCTAGCAAGGATGGTAGAGAGGTCTGTTGAGGGTGGTTTCCTTGTGGGTTTCTGTGCGGGTGAGATTTCAATTCCCACACTTTAGTATGCAGAAGATACTATATTTTTGTGGATGAAGGCTCAGTAGAGGCGAAGGGATTGTCTATTATTCTTGAGATTTTTAGGTTGGTCTCTGTGTGAAGATTAATCATGCCAAATCTGCTTTTGTGCCTTTTGGGATGGATGAGGAAGAGGTGATATCACTAATAGGTTGCGATATTGCCTTGTAGGTATAGAATGTGACTCTCCCAATCACGTATCTTGGGTTGCCGTTGGTGTTTGGTAGACTGGGACCAGTTTGAGTGGCAGGCTATGATTGAGAAGTTGGAGAAAAAGTTGGCAAGTTTGCATATTACGTGTTTGTCTAGAGGTGCTCACCTTGTACTTTTGAAGGCGGTCCCCTCGGCTATCCTCGTGTTTTCTTATCTTTACGCCTCCTGCTAGCTGGGGTGAAGGGGAAGCTAGAAGCTATTGTCATACGATTTTTTTGGGCGTCGACTTGGGAGATGCGGGGGATGGGGGCCTTTGGTTAGTTGGAAAATGTGGTGTTGGCGAATTAGGATGGTGGGCTGGGTATCTGTAGTATGGAGACAATGATTCATGCTCTGCTGGCGAAGTGGGTAACCTGAATTTGGGGAGGAGGAGCATATCTATTGTGCATAACTTTATGCTATATCTTAGGGATTTCACTTGATCCCTCGGTGCTAGATGATGGTGTTTGACTGCCTTCCAACTTCTGGAAGGGGATTTGATCTGTGCTACCACGTGTGATGTCGCTCATGAGGCCACTTTTAGGCGATGGATGTGGTTTGGAGAGATGACTGGACGGGATAGGGTCCCTTGAGGGATCGTTTTCTACCTCTTTGCGCTTTGGCAATGGAGCGGACACATATGTTGTAGGGAGAGCGGTAGCTGGATCCCTCCTTTTCATACTGAGTTGTCAGACCATCGGATTCATGGAATTCCTATTACTACTTCAGTTACTGCCAGATGGTGGGGGATGGATGGATCTATTGATCATCGATCATGGTCTAATGTGCAGTTCACTGTGCGGAAATCCTATATGCCTTTCAATAATATGGAGATTCGAGTTCAAGCGATGATCTTGGATCAATTCACGGACCTATGGAGATGGAAGGTACCTCTACACATATGTATTTTCATTTGGCTATTGCGAAAGAATCGTCTTATGACTGGGGATAGAAGAGCGCGGTTCTTTTCTGGGTGAGGCAGCATTTGTATGCTATGCGTTGCGGCGGAGAGAGGAAAGCATTTATTTTTGGGGGCCCTATTGCTAGGGAGGTGTGGGATGAGGAGGTCACGAAGAGGGTTGTGGTGATGGATTGGGATGAACTTGGGCATCCGTGAATTCTCTTGGAGGCGGTGGTAGTACGACCAAGGTTTGGGTGGCTGCTATCCTACGGTCTTTGTGGTTTGCTCGAAATGGCTCTGTCTTTCGAGGGGAGCGAATACGTATGGAGAATGTAATTGCACATGGAAAGAGTTTACAGGCATTCTGGTCCTCGTAATTTTTCATTTTTTACTTAAATATTAAAATTTTCTGGGTTGGCGTCTTCTCGACGTTTTACCCTCTTTTCATAAATAACATAAAACTTCTGATGTACACATAAACATAAAGTTTGGAATTATATTTACTGCCTACTTATATGTATTTCTGAAATAGAATCACATCAATGCTTTCTTGCATGTTAGTTTCTGAATATCAGCCTTTAATAGCCTTTAATATTGAATGATGTTATTGTTGAGCATCTAGGTCCGGAAAGTAAGAGGAATAACTAACAAAAAAATGTGATTGTCCAAGTAATGTTCTCTTTGCTATGGTCAATGCTGGATCTAGATGAGGGGCAAACTTACCTACTTGTCCTCTCTTTATAAAGTGGGTAGGATTTCGCCTGTTTTTTAGCTAGATGTCTAGATAAGAGTTCGACATGTTCGGGAATTGTGTCCTTGGAAATTGCTCTACTTGCTTTGATAGATGACTATCAATCAACTATACACCTAATAACAAGGGATAGACTTGCTCTTTTTTTCCAAACACAATCGCCGCTTGTACTTAATATTCGGAAATTGTTGAGGATGCAGATCACCTCTTCTTCTATTGCGAGTGTTACGAGGAGGTTTGGATGAGATGGTTTCACAACGACTGCGATTGTGCATCACGAGATTCTAGAAACCATTGGCTCTAGTTGGAATGGTTCTGAAAACGAGAGAACTTGTATTCTGGATGCTGTGATTGACTAAGAATGGGGTGGTATTTCGTAATGAACATTTCTATTTCGAAATGTAATTGCGCATGCAAAGGCGCTTGCTGAGAATCGATGCTTGTAATTATTTTAGGCCATTCATGGACTTGTACTTTAAACCCTGTGATTAATGGTGAAGATTTTGGGTACACACATACACTACGAAATCCCTTTTTTCTTCCAAAAAAAAACTTAAGTTGGATCTAAATTCCGTCAAGCTAGATTTGAAGCCGAGTGTTTTTGTGCACTAGGAATTGAAGTCTTAAGCTACAAGGAGAGATTTGTTGACTTTTTTTATTTTTCATATCTATAGATGTGATGACCTCATTTTTGGGTCATCTGATCCTCTCAATTAATTTGGTAATCAACTATAACATTATTCAACAATTAATAACTTTCCGATTCGAACACGGTAAAAAGAAAGTATATAAACTAATTATCGTTCACAAAATAAGGTCAACATTTATTTATCAAGTTGTCATGTTGTAACCATTTCCATATACCTCTGTAAGAGAAAAAAAAGAAACGAAATAAAACTAATTGTGACTATAGTGGAGATAACTAGTGACAAATGGCTAAATGTGATGATTCACCAGTGCATGTTGGGTTTTTATAAAGCACATGAAATGAGCGAGCAGGTGTTCTATAGCGAAGAAAAGAAAAGTATGCGATTTTGGGGTGGTGGGGTATTGTGAGAAAGAAACCCCAAACAACTCGTTATCTGGGATAGAATGGAAGTGGTGGGGTTCCGAGAGTGGTGCCGAGCATCCCCCCCAAGAGATCGGACGATTGTGTTCGAGGGTGCTTGAGACAGGAGATTAGAGGGGAGAGGTTGAAGGTGGAGTACAATCACAAGGGCGAGAGAAAGAGTGGAGAGGTGGAATGTGGTGTACCATCATAGATGATGTCATGGGCATCGATGCTTTTGTTGTGCCTTGTTGGGGTACCATGCTTCTTCATGCGACACTTTGGTGTCAGTGTGGTGGCTCAGGATGTCATCGAGATTCGTGCGTGTTGTTGCGAAAACCTCGGTTTGGAGGGTGCTGTTATGTGGAGAAGATGGGTTTTGGTCAATGAGCCATATCTTCCCAGTAGCGGCTAATAGGGTGTGGCTTTTATGCCCAGGACCTTAACTCTCTATAGACTGCCCTCATCAATCTTGGGGAGGTAGTGGAGCTCTTGTTGAATGGCAATGCCTCGGGATCCAACCTTAGTGCTATTATCGTTGACGTTGTTGGACATCCTTCAGCTTCCTCGAGTGTTGCTTGCTCGTTAAGGGTGGGCCTAACCACTTTCAATCTCTATTTAGAGGAGTTGATTCGACTCCCTCCTCCAGAGGGGAAGGTAGATGATAGAGTTGTCCCCAGATCGTTGCTTTTGGTTGACGATTTTAGAGCCGCTTTGCATGTGCCCAAGGCTGTATGTGTTATGGATGTGGCTCGTTTCTAGGAGGTGGTGAAGAAGCTTAGGTGTGCTGAATAGGGAACTCTGTCGATGGTGGTGACTGGGGCAAGTTTGGTAGAGGTTCCTATAATGATTGTCGATGAAAAAGATTGTTGGCGGAGATAGTTCTTCGCATTCAAGATCAATGGGTGAAGAAGCGGCTACAATAAAGGCCGTGAAGAAGGCATCAAGGTGGCGAGAGCTAGGGAGTGGCAGATGCGAGGTCCAACAAGGCGTGAGAGAAGTACAAGAAAAATGTGCACGAGAGCTGTGGGGCACACCACAATGAGGATTAAGGTGAGCCTAACTACTTGTATTGGAGGTGAGCCTAACTAGTCGGATTGGGAGAAAGACACACGGGATCTTTGTTCGTTGGAGTCTTGGCAATGAGCTGAAGGAGAATGTCGTTGGTTATCTCTATACATGCCTACGTGTTACCTTGTTTCCACAAAGCATTCGTCTTGGTTTTGTCGCTCGACTTAGGTTGCATCAGGATGTATTCCTTGTTTCTCTCCATGATACTCATGAATTGCATGACCCATCGTTCATAGTTGGTCCCATCCATCTTGACAATGCGCTCCATGCCTTTGAAAGCCCCAGAGGAGGATACAACAACCTTGTTCTTTGTCACAACGAATGGCTGAGCTCGGGAAGGATGCGATTTTGGGTGCAGAACGATTTGATTTTGTCTATCCGATCATGTAGGGGATCGGTTGTATGTGCAGACTCAGAGTGCAATCATTCCCGTCAACTTCAGAGGTGCTCTCGGGTCAGTAGGGTGGATTTAAAGGTCTGCAATCACTCATGCACCCAGATCTTAAATCATGGTTTTTTACATGAGTGAAGGACGATAGTGAAGGAAGAGATTAAATGCATGGCGAAGTTTATGGGAACATACTCTCTCGGATAGATTGTTCCGTTCTTGTGATGGTGTGACATTGTACTTGGGTAGCAGGGCTCCGAATCCTTAGCATGTGCATTGTAATTTTGGAGAGGGATATGCTTGGTGTCCGCTAAGGTATATTCGTTTTTGACTTGTGTTCTAGATTCTTATTAGATGACTACACGAGCGAGGAGACTTTCCCCTGCTCCTTGTCTGGATTGTTTGCTTCCGCACAAGACCTAAAGGCGCAAATCAACAATTGTCGGTTTGGACCAAGATGTTGTCTTTTTTGCGATTTATTTTTGGAGGAATAAATCTTTTTGCAAAAAGTTTATGATAGCCTTAAGGAAGAGACCTTGTCCAAAAATGACTTTCTAGCTTAAAATTGCAATTGGTTTGTGGCTATGGACACAAGGATAGTGCGCGTCCCTTAGCGCTTTTGTGGACGATTTGGTGGGCAAGAAATGGTGCCATTTTTGGGGACCAATCGTGTCATACGGAAGATCTAATAGAACACATCAGAGAACTGTGTGCAACGTGGAGGATGCAATATGTTGTAACTTTTTATAGTTATATATATTAATATACTTGGCGGTGGGTCCCAAGTTCTGGGACGCCGCCATTTTCCCTCTAAAAAAAGCTTAAAATTGCAAAAAGATATGTAGTCAGTCGTTGCCTCTTTGTAATTCTCATTGGTGCTCCCTTTCTATTTAAAGGTGTAGATGTTAAAATATGAATCCGTAAACATAAAATGAATTCAAAAGTTAATAGTTAAGGTATGAGAATGTCTCAAAATTTCTACGATCTCTTGAGAATATTCTACGAGATCTCTATGATGTCCTAAGAATATTCTAAGGATTTAAAAAGGACAGAAGAGATGCATGTATTCTTTTACAACTTATTTTCTTTTCAGTCGCAACTTGTTGAGAGTAATGGGAAATCAGGAAAGGATTTTGATTAATTATTCATAATATGTGATAATTCAGGATAAGGGACCTCCTTTTTCATCGTGATTTCTAGAAGAAGGTATGGTGATAATGTAATTGATTTTGTAAACTACTGAAGGATATGCGGAATCCTTAAGCGCATCACGGAAGCGTGATGATCACATCTTATGCGATCGGAATGACTAGTCGCATTAGTCGCTTGGTGCAGCGGAATTTAGAATTTTTTTAAATCATAAGATGAAACCACATGATCCCAAGAATATTTCTTGGATCGTTTCATCTAACCACGAATTATTAGAAATACCTCTTGAAGCGTGGTTGCGATCACTCGATCTCTAAAGCAAGAAATCCTCCTAACTTAAGTCCGATCCACGAAGATGGCACTTGCGGGCGCGATGATGAGACGCGTGCTTCCTGCAATCCACGATGAAGATCCAAGCCTTGAATCTCCTGATTTCGTCCAACGAAATCCGATGTCTCCTTCTAGTGCAAGAAGCTCCAAAGAAGACGGAGATTCACGAGCAATCGAGGCGACAACACGACGGCGTAACTACGATTGCAATTCTCTCAAGATCTTAAGGTGGACGGCCACCCTTAGAGAGAGAGAGATGACGTGAGAATGAGGGTAGAGAAAGAGAGAGTATATGTGTATCCTCCAAGGGCTAGGGTTGCCCTTCTTATATATTAGTTTGGGAGTCCGTGGATCACAATTCATGGGATACACATAATCAATGGTTAGATTGATGTGTTTTTAATCAATGGCCATGATCATTGTTGTTTAAAACAACTACTTATTAATTTATATTAAATTAAATATATGCTGCATTATCATCAACATAATTTAATTCAATAAAATTAATTATCACAAGATAATAAAAAAGGATAATAATCCTCTCCTAAAAGGGGGGGGGGGCGTCAACCATGACTAATTCATGGGTGACGCCATCTCTTTTATTGGGGATTTTATCTTCCGTTTATATTATCTCATTATCTTTTAATTATTTGCAACAACATTTATTGCAAATATATTCACCAAATTAATTCAAATTAATTAGTGAATATTTCAATCATGCCATTGAAAAATTGTGAATCATATTCACAAGCCAAACAAAATTGTAAATTACATTTCCAATTAATTACTTAATGTGAATCCTATTCTCATTAACAATCAATTAATAAATATTATTTACAAAGGTGCTCTCTCTAATATATTATAAATCATATTTATAATATACACTGATATTATGGATAGCATGGATAATACTATCCACAATCTGCATTTCCTTGATAATTAAATCTCATTTAATTATCTTGGATAATTAATCTCATAATATGAATCTTATTCATATTATTCTTGATAATTAAATCTCATTTAATTATTAACATCTTGTTGCTTGGATACATAATTCATCAAAGGAATAATTCTTGAACTCTTTCAAGAATAGTGTGCTTTCTCCACAGATACTTGGAGATAAGGACAGGGCGATTGTATTGTTCCACGTATAGTGACTTGGATGTTGAGATCTCATCTCAAATCCAGATCTCACTTACCTCTCATAGATGCTTGATTAAATCAAGACTGCAAATCTAATCTTCTCATTCCATCTGAATCTCATTCAGATCAATGTCCAACACTTGGACCAAGATCAGATTACTTCTCTACTGAGAGGAGCCACTAAAATCCAAACCTGTTTTATCACTCCCTCTGATTGGAAGCGTCATGGTTATACAATCGTTTATGATCAAATCATCCTCAGGTATTCCTAACACCTGTACATCCTGCATACTGGAAGACCTATGATCAACCTGAAGATATAGATCAATTTTACACTGTCATCTTCAGGGTCTGATCACCAAGTTTCTCAATCTTGGTCATTGGGAATCTGTATCGATCATATGCTTTCCCAAAGCATATATCATACTTTCAAATTCTTGTCATGCTTCCAAAGCACGACGACCATGCATGGAATTTGATCGGTCCTAATACCTCATGAGTGAGCTCATGTCTTCCGATTCACAAGTGAACCTATGTGATCCCTTTGAGAGATCGTATTACTCATATGCCCTTACATGCACACCAGCTCGCCGGTGTATAAACCTTGGTTAGGTCATCAACCTATTGGTCTGCCAAATGTACACACTTAGACATATAGTAACACATCTGTCTCTGGTCAGAGGATGTGTGCCTATGCTGTGACAACATTCAACATAGGACTTAGGTTATCTCGATCTCGTTAAGTCAACCCTTTGACCTAACTAATCTGACACCTCCGAATCACTATTCCCATGCAGAGGACCTGCATCAAGAGGTCGGTCAGATATCAGCCTTTATGAGAAAGGATTGCCATCTCTTACTCAGACTGGAGATTATCTCTTAATAATCATTTGACGGTGCTTGATGAGTCCTTTATCTAACTCTTTAGATATTCATCCAAACACCAACCTCTATGATTCAATTAATGAATCAACAACTATATGATCGTCAAGACGGCCATGGTACATAACCCTAATTGTACAGAGGGACCTTATAGTGCATTCATTCATTTAATTTTAGAAAGGGAGTGAAACAATCAATAACTTTTATTGATAAAACATATATCTATTACAATAACATTTATTGTAAGAATGGTTCGCCTCGGGCTCACATGGCTAACAACTACATCCTAGCAACCATAATGTTCTTAATCAGGAAGGTTGATGGACACAAGGAGGAATGAGAAAATCCCCGAAAGCAAAGAAACAATGTCGTATGCACAAGGACAACAACTTATATAGAGAGTATAGGAATGAGCAATACCTGAAAGCAAATAAACCTCCTGGAAAGATTATTGTAATTCTTCTTTGGATGCACGGTGGAAGTACCCTTTATCCTTTTACAAGAGGGTGCCAAAAGCCATGTACTCATTGTTGCCATCTCTGTCCAATCAGGTGTAGTTTTTTAATCCAGAAAGGCATTCTTGGGTATTCGTAGAATCTGATGGTGTTAACCCCCCCCAAAAGACAAGCGAACAAGGCTGTAGACCTTGAATTGCGTAACCTTAATGTAGGTTGAGTTTTTTTTAAAATAGTGTATGTTGGATTAGACCTAAGATCTTTCTCAAGTGAGATGCATTAAGAATGAGGAAGGTTACATGCTTGTTACTCAGAAGGATATAAAGACTAAATGGAAGCAGTATTTCCATAAGCTTTTTATTAGGGAAGGAAATAGAGAGGCCACTTTGATAGATCTAGCTAGTAGTGAAAGTTACTTGAATCGTGCAATCTATAGATGAATACAAAGGAAGAAGAGGAGGCTTTGAAGGTTATGAGACCTGAGAAATGTGGACATGATGGCCTTCCTATATAATTATGGAGATTTTTAGGTGAACATAGTTTGACTTGGTTTACAAATTTATTCAATATTATTTGACGAAGCAAGAAAATGCCTGAAGGTTGGAAGAGAAGCATCGTGGTGCCCCTTTATAAGAACAAATGAGATATTCAAAATTGTTCAAATTACATAGGTATCAAGCTGATGAATCACACTATGAAAATTTGGGAATGCGTGATCGAAAGAAGGTTGAGGCAAGTTTCCAAAGTAAAAGAAAACCATTTCGGATTCATGCTAGGTGGCTTAACTATTGAAGCCATCCACTTGTTGACGAGAACGATGGAGATTTATAGAGCTAAAAGGAAGAAACTCCATGTGTTTTTTATTGATTTGGAGAATGCTTATGATTTTGTCCCACGGGAGATATTGTGGAGAGTTTGGAGAATAGACAAGTACCTGTCCCATGCATTAACCTCACAAAGGATATGTATGCCATGGCTTCATCTTTTGTAAGGATCCAATCTGGGAAGACTGATTATTTTGACACCAATATTGGTCTGCATCAGGGTTTAGCTTTGAGTCCATTCCTTTTTTTAATTTGATTATGGACGAGCTGACATGTCACATTCAGGATGAGATACCTTGGTGTATTTTATTCACTGATGATAGTGTTGATTGATGAGACTAGAGATCGAATAAATGAGAAGTTTGAGTTATGGAGACATGCATTGGAGACCAAATGATTTCGTATAAACAGGGCTAAGACTGAATATATGGAGTGTACTTTTGATGGAAGCATGGTGAAGGAATCGAGATGAAAATTGGTGATGATAACATTAAAAAAAGAGATGCTTTTAGATACTTGGGATTTATTTGCAACATGATGGGGAAATTGATGGAGATGTTGAAGCCATCTCATCTTGGGAAATTCTCAAATTTAAGGTACACCGATGTTAATTTCACATTAAAGGGAAAATACACAAAATTTGACATCAAGGAATAATGTGCCATCAATAAATCTTCAATCTGTTCCCTACCATCAACTTCAACGGCATGAATTCTAACATGATTATATGATCGATGCGGTGCCTTCTACTAGCAAAACGATGGAAGCTGTCACTACCTGCCATGTCTCTCTCATATCCCAAGCCGTCACAGCGCTGATGCTGATGAACACCGATCTTTGTTTCTTCATATCAACATCATCATGATGTTTGTCTGTCTTTTTCTTCCAGTAGAGCCTCGGAGAACAGAAGTATTGATTGTCATTTTTAATCATGAATTAAAACATGATTATATGATGATGTTATAATCATGAATTCTAACATGATTGTATGATCGATGCGATGCCTTCTACTACCTGCCATCTCTCTCTTATATCCAAAGCCGTCACAGCGCTGATGCTGATGAACACCGATCTTTGTTTCTTCATATCAACATCATCATGATGTTTGTCTGTCTTTTTCTTCCAGTAGAGCCTGGGAGAACAGAAGTATTTATTGTCATTTTTAATTTTTCTTACTGTTTGATTTAATGTGTAGGGTAGATATTTAACCTTTTTGTTTCTCTCGACCTTTTTTGTCAAGCAGAAGTTGGAGGTTGACTGTCCTTTCCCTTTCCTAGGTCTTTTATGTGGTCTTCTTTTATATCCCCCGGTATTTTTACTTATACGTGCTTCATTTCGTTTGGGCTTATACTGTTAGTACCTGTCGAGTAATTATTTATTCTTTTCTTTTGTGAAGAGTGCAACTGAACATTGCTATTGTTTTCATTGATTTATTTACAGGCCAATCCCAAAATTCTGCAGATCTCCCAATAAAAGTAGAAAACTGTGCCAATAAGATTTCGTGGGATATCCTATAAGGATCTTGCTAAGGTAAATTGTGACTATTCAAAGATGCCGTGAAAGTTCCTTCTTTTACTTTTAGTAGATTGTTTGGCTTTCCAAAAGAAATATTTGCTCTTTTGTGCGTTGGCAAAGTTTTTGTTGTCCTGTTCATCAAATATTCATGCGATTTCTTCACTATTCTCTCTGTTTTTTTGTATATATTTCTTTTTTATGGAAATTGCTTGTATCTCTTAGGCCTATGCATATTATGCCTTAGTTTCTGATGGTTCGCCCTGATGGTTCACCTTGTTTTTTTGTCCAGTGGTCCAGGCTGAGACTAAGAAAGTGAACATGCCTGGGGAAAGCAATCGAAGTACTTCCTTAATAGACCGTAATGTAATTAGCAACGGAATATCAGAAAATGCAGGTGAAGATGTTAAAGAGCTAAATAACCTATCAATAATCGGGACAGATGAGTTGCCAGAAGTTTGTGTCAGCAATGGGGGTTCTGGCTCCTTACCAAGACTCTCTAATAATTATGATGAACTAACTGCGATGGTTTTCGATCTGAGCTTTCAAAATGCTTATTTGAAAGCTCAGTTTGATGGATTCAAACATGAAATGTTCTCCTCTATGGAAGCTTTGAACAAAGAAAATGAAATCAGAAATGGAGTGGCTTTTGAACAAGTAAACATGCTTCAAGAAAAGGTCAAGACTTTAAATAAAGAAATTCAGGAGCAAAAAGAAACACAGAAGGCAGCTGAGAATGCCCTTGAGCACCTGAGGGTATCATACGCTGAGGCTGATGGCAAAATTCAAGAGCTTTCCACCCAACTCAATGAAGGCAAGTTTATTATATGTGCATTTATTTTTTATTAGGTAGGATACAATCATTAGATGTGGTATCTACTATTGATCCTTGTGAACGTGCAACCAGTCATATGTTTCAGCTAGTAGACATCATAGTTGAGAAGCATCTGGACATCAAAGGTCTGGGAAAAATTTGGAATTGTCTTAAAAGTTAACTTGTTTTTGATAAACTTTTTGAAAATGTTTCCAGAGTGAATGAACCTCTCAATGTCACCAGATAAGTAGGCTAGTATTATTCTCGTCTAGATGTGCTGGATTCTTGATGCAGTTATCGTACTTTGATACTGCTAGATGCTGTTCGAATAACAGGGTTGAAAGATAGATGCTTAGACAAATATAAGAAACACATTTAACCTTGTGAATTGAGAACGGAAATCAGGGATGATGAGAGGTTAGCTGTGTTCCATCCATAGAAAAGGCTAAATGAAGGCATATATAGATATTGGCCCTAGCAAAGAATTTTTATTCCCCATTGTAAAATGATGGATGGTTTGGTCATGACCATAGAAATTATGGCAAACTGGAAGCAGATACACGGAGGACAACGTCTCCCTAGTCAGAGTAAGGATCATGATCTATGTCGAGAGAGTCATGGTAACATCTAAGAGACTGACAATATTTGCACTTGACAATACCATTATGCTGGGAAGTATATGCAGAAGATGTCTGATGAAAAATCCTAATAGAATTGAAAAAAATCATATAACTGATCAGTACAAATTCTAAAGCATTGTCTGAGCTAACATACTTAACCCTTGCAGAAAAATGATTATTTATTCAATGATTATTGTTTGCATAATAGAATCAGACATTTTTCAATAGAAATATCCAAGAAAGTCTTGAAAAAATCATTAGCATTGACAAGATTGAACCTGTGTCCCTAGTGATCAATAACACGACGGGGACCCTAAATATCAAATGCAACAACTTAAATAAAATATTGCTACTATGACTCCGATGATTGGAAAAACTAGCACAATTCCAAGATGGCAAGCCTCACACTAGAAACTGGTCTGAGATGAGATACGAGGGAGAGTCCTGTACAACTTCTGCAAAGGAAGATGACTGGATCAAAGGTGCCACATGTACGGAGAGACATATTAAATAGGAATAGAAGATCTGCCGACATATGGAGATTGGACCAATATGTAGAGACCCCCTTGCTATATGGCCACATTCAATCAATCTGCTTGTGAGTATATCCTGAAACACAAGAGAATAGGGGTAAAAAATGACATGATAATTCAGATCCTTGGTAATATGATTGATAGATGGTAAAATCATAGAAACTTTGATTGCATGTAGCACATTCTCGCGTCTGAGATCATTGTGGACTGGCGGAGAAGGGGTAAGAGCGGTGTTTTGTGGAAGGTGGACTTTGCGAAGGCTTACGATAGCCTTGACTGGAGGTTCCTTTGGTCGGTGCTGCGGAGGAGGGGGTTCCCGGAGAGGTGGATCACATGGATGAGGCGTTGTGTAACAACGTCTTCTTTTACGGTCATGGTGAATGGGCGTACGGAGGGGGGTGCGTCAGGGGTGCCCTCTTGCTCCGATGTTGTTTGTCCTCGCTGCGGACGTCCTGACTAACATTGCGCTTCGCGTTGTCAACTGCGGGCTCTCAAATGGCTACTCGAGGGAGGGTTCGTTGGTTTCGCTCCTGCAGTATGCCGACGACACTCTCTTCTTCATTGGGGGGGGGGGGGAAGCAACTGGCATGGCCGTGGCTTTGGAAATCTACAACGAACTTTCCGGATTGTTCAAGAATGCTGATAAGTCGAAGGTCGTCCCTATCGGTCTCTCAGAGGAGGAGGCACTTGCTTGTGCGCAGGCGTTGGGGTCGGGCTGCAGCTCTCTGCCGATGGAGTATCTGGGGATGCCCTTGGCTACGGGCAGGACGAGGACGAGAGATCGGCTAAGAGTCGTGGAGAAGGTTGAGGCGAGGTTGGCGGGGTGGAAGTCGGCTGTTTTGTCGAGGGGGGGAGGGGGGGGGGGCGATTGGTCCTCCTCAAGGCGGTCCTATCCTCCATCCTGATTTATTTCCTCTCGAACCGGCGTATTCCAAAGGGTATTAGAGACCGACTGGAGAAGCGGATGCGTGGTTTCTTATGGGGCAATCAGAGGGGGAGGGTCGAGGGGCATTCATCTTGTTGGGTGGGAGGATATTACGATTAAGAAGAATCAGGGAGGGCTAGGTGTGAAGTGTCTCGAGCAAATGAATGAGGCATTGCTTCTTAAGTGGGTGAGCAGAATTTGGGGACCTGGGGAGGAGTTTGGTTGTACCGTAATGCGCAAGATCTACGGTGTTGTGGGGGCACCACTGAGGCCGGATGCTCAGATGGACTCTCTGACTCCCTTCTGGAGGGGGGTCGTGGAGGTTTTCTCCAAGAATATATCTTTGTTTAGGCCGATCCTTGGTGGGGGCGAATCCTTCGCTTTTTGGTTGGACGATTGGACGGGGAGGGGGGGCTGTCCTCGCGATTCCCGCGATTGTTTGCTCTCGTTGAGGACAAATATGTGACGGTTGCAGCTTGCTGGTCGGATGGAAATTTGTGCCCGACCTTCTCCTCTAATTTCTCCGACTAGAGACTGGAGGATTTCTTGGCCTTGCTGGATGTTATCAGGGAGGTAGGATGCCCATCGGAGGGGTGAGACCACTGGGGTTGGCGTGCGTGTCCGTTCACGGTTAAGAAGGCTTTAAGGGCTATCTACAGGCCACCGCCTTCACGCTCGGAGATTATGATTCGCGATTGTGCGTTCCTTTGGGCTCTCAAGCTACCTGAGCGAGTTGGTTTCTTTTTATGGCTGTTTCGGAGACAAAGGCTGATGACGAGGGACCGGTGTGCCAGGCTTCTGGGATCCACCTCTGACAGGTGCCTTATCTGCGAAGAGGCGATTGAAACCGTCGAACATCTGTTCTTCAAGTGCCCCAAGGTGATTCAGGTTTGGCAGGGGACCGGTCTGGTCTGGTGTTGCGTTGATGATCTCGAGACGTTTTGCGGATCGTTGGTGGCGAGTTGGAGTAGATCTATGAGGGAGATGATCTATCCTCTGGCCGTCCTATGGGCTGTTTGGCTGGGAAGGAATGCCTTGTCTTTCTCGGGCTAGCGCTTTTATAAGGAAAACGTGGGGATACATGCCAAGAGATTGGTGGAGGAGTGGGTTTTGTAATTGGTCTCTCATTCAGCCGTAGCTTTTGTTTTTACTTCTAGTTTCTGTTTTCGCTTTTTGAATAAAAGATGGGGCGAACACTGGCGAGTGTCTCCCCCTATTTCAGGATTTCGAAAAAAAATGTAGCACATTCTGCAGACACATGGAAGGCCTCGACTGAATTTCTCCTAGTTCTATAAGAGGAGAATGTTTGCCATAAGTAATGACTACAGAAAGGCCATGGTGAATGGTAGTGTAGGATGTGAACTGTTCTCTGTCATTGTAGAGATGATAAGATACCCTAGACTCCTTGATCTCTTCTGAAATATCTGCACTGTGACATGTACGAGCATAATCTGTACATGAGGTACTGGTAGAGGTAGTAATGCTAGATATGGTCAGAGGAGCACTAGTAGAAACGGCGAAATGACCCATAATCTCACTTAGATAGAAGACAAGATCATCATACTTCTGATTAACATGAGTGACAGTGGGTTCAATCTGCTCAGTAGCACGTCCAGATGTAGGGCGACCATGCTTCTGATAGCAAGTATCCTCAGAGTGCCCTATATGTTTGCAATATGTGCACTGTAGGTGTGGGTGACCACTTCCTCTGCCGCAAGGAAGGAAATATCGGTATCGATATCGTTTCGATACAATGTCGATACCGATATATCGACGCATATCGCCGAAACCCGGTATCCACCAAGGCATTTTCTCCTGTCGATATCCGATATCGTCCATATCGACGATATATCGGTGACCTGTCGATACCGATATATCGCCGATATATCGACGATATATCGCGATATGGCGATCCCTGCTCTGCCGTGAACACCACGTCCTATGAACTGTGCCGAACCTTTTCTACTATGAGATGCGATCATTACAAAGGATGTACTAGTAGAGGCAAGGGATTCCGTAATCCTGCTCAGATAGCTATAGGCCCCTCCATGGGAGGGATAAATGCACCTGCAAGAAGTTGGCTGCATGCATCATCATAATGGAAATCAATGGCCGTAAGGAAAGTACCCAATATTGTGGTTTTTTTGTAGTCCGTCAACTGCTCAGGACTAGCGCTCTGGGGCATGTAGCTATGAAACTTCTCTAACATGCCACACAACCGGGAGTAAAAAGCATGTAGATGGCGACCATCTTGCTTTGTTGTAATGATGTCATACTGGAGTTGGAGGATCTTCATCTCATTCTTTACCTGGGAGTATGCGGTGGTGAGAGTATCTCACGTTGCCTTGATAGTGGGTTGATGCATAATATCTTTTTTTGAAGTCAAAATGTATAATATCGTTGGTGGTCTCCATTCAAGATTGCCGGAGAGCTAAACACGTGCCCATGCATTCTTTTGCTTCCACGAAGCATTTGATCTAGTCTTGTTGACCGGTTCAGGTTGCATCAGGATGTATTCTTTGTTGTTTCTCTTCATAATAGTCATGAACTGCATTGCCTATAGTTCATAGTTGGCCCCATCCTTCTTGACGATGGGAGTAAGGCCTTTGAATGCGCCGAAAGCAGGAGATGAATACATATCAACCTTGTCTTCTATCGTGACGAATGAAGGAGACCGAGAAGGACGTGAGCAGGTGATGACACAATATGATTTCTGTCTACACGATCATGTTTGAAATAGGTTGTCTATGAAGACTCATAGCATAACCTTTTCCATCAACCTTGGTGATGCTCTAAGGCAACTAGATTGGATTTTAATGGCTAAAAACACCATGTATTGCACCAAAATCAATGCGAGGATGCGTCGAAACGAGTCGTGTAGGACTTGAGAAGAGAATTGATGATCAACAAGGTGTCACGGGCGTTGGTAAACTTCCTGAGGTATCACACACCCATCAAGCGCATGTCTGGCAGTTGCTGGAGCATCGCTAAGATGCTGCTCCTCGGTAGCATCACCGACGATGGGCTTCGAGATGGGGTTGCATCCTGTTGGGGATCCCGCGAGGGTGTGCGAATCTTTCTACAATGGGTGTCGAGTCTTGAGGGTTGGGTTAGCTGCACGTAGAGATCAAGGAGGGCTGGGCCGGTCGTGCGTGCGAGAGTTTTGAGGTTGAAGAGGGCCAATGGGCAAGGTTATAGGTCTCAAAAGGATACTAGAGCTCTGGTCTCGGACCCGTCGCTCTAATACCATGCTGAAAGAAATGAATGACTTGTGTATTCTATGGCAATATGGCTCCTTTATATAGAGGGAAATCCTAGAGGGCAAAGAAATAGGAAAATTACATAAAACAGAAATAAGAAATTCATATATACTATTTCCTTTACAGAGATGGTGATTTGCCTAATTTCTTCCACCTGCATGACCATCTTGCGCTTTGGCAGAAGGAAGAGGAGGGCTTTATTAATGCGTTTGAACTCAAAATTATCTGTCATGAATTCCCGAAGAACCACTAAGATATCGCCGTTCACCACTTGCTAAATTCTTTCTAAGAACAACAATGGGAAACTGTCTGGTCTTGGAGATCTGTTTACATTAAGCTGAAAAAAACTACCTTAGCTTCATGCTATGTAACAAATCTTTTTGCCCGATTTTTTGAGATGCAATAACACATTTATCATGCCAATCCCAACCCTTCCCAAGTAGATCTCTTGAATAGTATACAAAAATGGGTACTTAATGCCTGATCCACCTCCTCATCCCCTTGAACATGCTCCCTTTAATTATGATGGAGTGAATGTAGTTCCTACATCATCGTCCACTTGCCATGGATTGGAAAAATCCGGTGTTCACATCTCCCTCTTGGAGCCGGCATTGTCTCGATCTTTGTCTCCATTCAACCTCCTCTTTTCGATCTTCGCCTTGTATGGTCTAAAGATGGTTAGTTCTCTCTTCCAATTCCTCCACCATCAATTCACACTCGTCATCAATGTTGTCTGTTTTGGTGACTATCCCTCTGCACAACTCCTTCTGTCACGCTGTTGTGCATGAACGATCTTCTTGTAGGTTTTGAGATGTTTTTTGAGCTCTATTAGATTGAAGGCATTGCAGGCACTAGCAGTACCATCCTTGTGCCAGTTCCTCTAGAAATCCTCCACCATATCTTGAAATCCACTCTCTAAGAGACAAGACAAGACCGTTTGAATCTAAGAAGGATCGTGGTCTAACATCAGGTGTATGGTCTGAGTGAGCCCAAGGAATTGCTCTCGTACATGCTAATGGGAAGAGTTGTATGGTATTAACGAACAATAGGAAACGATCAATATGGGATTTTAATGTAAAATTTCTGTGTATTGACAACCTTTAGCATCCACAATCTGTAATTACGGTTCTACATTCAGAGCCCAGAGAGCATCGCAATGCTCGGGTCCCTTTCACCTCGCATCCTCGGTATGTCTTCTGGTCTCAATATCATGTTAAATTCATTGCCTAAGATCCATGTTGATGATGGCTGCCTATCTTGCACGAAACGAAGATTATCGAGCAGCTCCCGGTACACATATAAATCCATAGGCACATAGACATTGGTGTAGAGAATTCAACAACCATCAGCTACCTGCCGCAACATAACATATATGGAGTGACAACCCCACATCCAAGGCCCTAAATATCGGTTTCGGTCACCATTTCGGTACCTACCAAAACAGAATTTCGGTGGAATTTCGATCGGAATTTCGGTCATTTCGGTTATTTTTTGTACCAAGACCCCCATATTTCGGTCATTTCGGTCGAATTTCGATTTCGACTGAATATCGATATTCGATAGAAATTCGACCGAATTTCGCTGAAATTTGAGGCCATGCCCACATCAAACAATCCTCCAACACAAAGAGATTACCTTTCGTTTCAGTCGTCAGACCACTGGAGGCACTCCCTTACTCATTTGTCAAATGATATTATACGCCAGTTTCATGCCATCAACCATCTGTCTATGAGAGATCTTGGTTTCGTAGACCATAACAATGTCTGCCCTCCATTCAAGAATAAGATCTCATGTCACTTTCCTCTTCTCAGGTTTCCTTGACCCCCTCACTTTCCATGTGAGGATCTTCATTTTGCAATCAAATTAGCTCCTTGTGGCAGCAAAACCCCAATACAATCAACCACTTTTTTGCAAAGCTATGCTCCACCTAGATTACTCTCCACCGCCTTTCGTTTTTCTTCCTGACTATGTAGAAACGGGTAGCCCGCCACACTGGAAAATGGTCAATACCTTCTTCTGGCATCCCTTTCTTTTGGGTATTCTCGGTTCCATTTAGGGACATCCTGCAAAGATATATCAGCATATCCTTCTTAGGATCTGACCTTGATAAAAAAGTTGCTGGCCCTTTTCTAAGTTTAACGCAAAGGACCCTCTCTAGGAGGCCACCTCCTAATGGCTAGAAAGACCTAATCTTTCATTGGGAACTCCCTCATCGTTGCTTGTGTTTTGCTCCGAACGACCTCAAAGTTCCCTCAAAAGTTTGTTGCTTACATATCCCTCGAGACCACTGTAGAAGGATTCCTGGAGGGACTCTTTTAGGACTTTGATTTTATGTTTGCCGCAGTCTCCTGATCGCGATCCGCACTACGTGAAGCCCTGGGGTTTGGGCCTGCGTCGATAGATCGGGTCTGTTATTCCAAAGCCTAGTTCCTCGGATCATTCCATCTAAGTACGACGACCTCATTCCCATGCAATGCCGACGGGGAAGTCTAACTGTCTTTACCCAAAAGGGGGATGCTATTGGATGGTTCTTTAGTGAAATGAGACCCCTTGGGAGCTCATGTGACCATTTACGAGATCCAACTCAACAAACTCTCGGGAAAGGACCAAAACTTTAGGGGAGTGGGGTGAGCAATGTTTTTGCCATGCGATATTCTTTTCATGGAAAATAACCTTATATGAAGGGTGTGACTCCTTGCGTGCAACAATTATCAGATCCGGTGCATGATTTTCTCCCATGATCTGGGCGACATGATAAATGCTTTTGCCATCCCGAGAATTGAACCAGGGAAGTTGAAACGATGCATCTAACGTGAGATCGCCTGTTCAAGGCATGGCATTTCTCCATTCCATGCATGCATCGTCAGTTGGTGGCACTTTTTCCACCACTATGAGAAAAAAGGAGCACCTCAATTGGAGGTGAAAGTGGAACCGCAAAACATCTAATCGCCTTCTTAATGACAAAACATCCCCAAATCCCTTCGCCAAGCCATCTGAGATGATCAAAATTGCCATCCCAAAATCCTATATGACCTCAACTGAGGTTATATATCTCACTCGGAAAGGAAGTTGTTTAAAGGTGCGGACTTTGTAATGAGTAAACTACATTGCATCTTTGTGAAAGTTGGGGCCGCCGCAACTTGATGTCTCTCCCCAGTTAGTCCGAATTCTTCTTGTTTAGCAACGAGGATATCTCTTACCCTGAAAGGTTGTGAGCGTAAATCAATGGTTATTCCAAATGGACAATATCTCTGCCAAAGGAGAAACCAAGAATCTTCCCAAGGCTAGTTATGGTTGAATGTATGCATGAGTCTAGTTTGGAGAAAATTCAGTTGAGAACTCAATCAAGGATATGTTAGTCTTAATGGTCCCAGTCTACCGTACCAACGGGCATGTTCTTCTACGATGTCCGAACCTCCAACAGTCAAGTCACTTCACCGGTTCCCTGCAGTCCCACTAATATAGTCGCTGTCACTGCACCTGAAGCACTTCATGCCACTCAGCCTAAGAAGATGGCTCTACTGGGTCTCCTTGATATCTGTTGCAAGATATGCATTGGCCCAACCCTTTCAAGTGGAAGCATACGCCCTCCATGACCACGTTGCTAACCACCTAACCAACCACCCTCGACTACCATGCTTCTCGACCACCGTTCTCCAGTCGCCTTCATCACCCATCCCTCGTTCCATTAAGAAGCAGAGTGGAGTCTCCGCCTATGTCGATTACGCAAGGCCATTTATGCCCTGGAGCAGAGCTCCAGCGCATGGTTTGACAAGCTACTACGGAGATCAACACACTTAGCTTTCGGAGGACAACATCCAACTACTCTATCTTTGTTAGACGACAGTCTACTAGCACAATCATTCTTGATGTATTTGTTGATAATATGACTGTCACAGGATGCGTGGTTGGAGTTGCTAAAGCTCGGGCGATGCTTTAGGTGCTCCCGTAGGGGACAGCTGGTGCCGTTGGGGGCTTAGACTGCCTTGCGCGAGACTCCTTGATGAGAGAAGGGTCCCTACAAGTAGAAAGGGCTGGTGGCGGCGACGGGTTTTGTGTATTAGGCTCCGGTCTAGATCGTCGCTCTGATATCATGTGGAGAAGAGAAACAAATGAGTTGTTTATTCCATAGGGTGAGGGTATCTTGTATATAGAGAAAATCCTAGAGGGTACAAGAGGAAAAATATATAAATACCCTCGTAGGGTTACGGAACCCGAAGGGTTACGAACATAAATGTAAAATAATAACTCTTAAAACTATTGATCTGATTTATTGCCTAGTGTAATATATAGAGTCAACCCAAGTCTATCTATTGCAGTGAGAGATACCTGACCCCTCCAGTTTTTAACGTGGTATCTGTCAAGGTTGCAGAAGTTGGCAGTCGGTACTCGGTCGACAGAGTCACTGACTAAGGATTAATCTACAGTTGGGAGAGTAACCAGATTTAGTCGGGAATTAGTCAATTTTGATTTTTTTAATTTTTTTAATATATAAATCAAATTTCAATACGTATAGTATCATTTATCTTCATATTTTTAGCAATTTTAATATTTTTAAGAGCTTAAAAAATTATAACAAGAGAAGAAAAATGAAGCAAGTTAAGATCAAAATGTTTGGTACGTAGCACGAGTAAATGTTCCAAAACACATACAACATGTCCAAAAAAATAATACAAGTGATAAGTAAGACAAGTCTATCGACTCAGTTCTCCATGCCTTCATCATGAAAAATTAATTTTTTGCTCTTTAAATAAACGAACTAGAAGAATCCCTAACCTAACAATGGAAAAACTAGTAATAAAAATATAAGCAATAACATCTATGATCAACCTGCAAATTAAAAAAGAAAATATATCCTAACAATAAAATCTAAGATCATCTTAAGCGAATCTAAGCAATAACATTTAAGATCATCCTAAGCAAAAAAAATGAAGAAAACCTAACATTGTTATTTGCTCACAATAACATATTAACATCTAAGTTCAACATCATCAACGTAAGCAAATCTAAGCAATAACATCTAAGATCAACCTAAGCAAAAATATTTTTTTTTGAAGAAACATAATCTAACATTGTTATTTGCTAACTATAACATATTAACATTTAAGTTTAACATCATCAACATTAGAAAATTAGAAGAGAAAATATAAGCAAAAACAAAAAACCTAACCTAAACCGTGATTGAGTTGGCAGGGGGCGGGGGCGGAGGCGGCGGGGCGGTGTCGGTGCTGGAGGCTGGATGCTTCTAGGTGCTGGAGCCTGGAGGCGGCAGGGCGGCAAGGCACTAGAGGCGGCGCCGGTGACGCACTGGAGGCGGTGAGGCGGCGCGGGGTCGGGGGTACCGCGCATGGGAGTGGGGTTCGAAAGGTCGGGGGTCTGTGGAGTTGGGTTGAGGGTTACTGTTAACAGTAACCCTTTAACTCAATACCCAGATCCAATTCTCCGATCTTCTCTGCAGAAATCGGCCGATTAAGCGGCCGCCTAGACCGACTACTCGTATGACGAATAGGGCTCAAAAGACTATAGGCCGACTTTGCCTATTCAAGTCGGGTACCCACCCGAGTCGCATAGTCGGACCTAGCCGGCCGACTTTTGCAACACTGGTATCTGTTCAGTGTTGCTTGAGGTTAGGATACATTTGAGGCCATTGGTGGGGAATGCCAGTTATTTCAGGTTTTGGAAGGATGCATCTGACCATGACCTTTCTGTGGCGGACGCATGATCAGAAGGGACATGGTTCCTTACTTTTGCTATCAGATTCTCAGAGCAGAGAGGTTGCATGCTTTCGTGAGTTCACCAACTTGCTTGGTGAGATCAAGGGGCCCTTTGAGGGCCGTGACTATTGGATCTGATTCTCTGCGTGGAGAGTGTATATGGCCCTCTCCGTTTTCATGGATCATGCCACGGTTATTTGAATGATAGCTACAAGATTATCTGGTATTCGAGCCTGCAGACACCATTACCTTCATATACTTTATATGTCCTAGATTGGATGCTTGGTGTATGTAACTTTTGATTGCACTCATTTAAAAACAGAGATTATAAATTCATTATTAGTGTAGCGTATCTCCCTGGACTGGTCAAACACATTGCAAATGATTGATTTTTATTACAAATAAACTATTATATGCATATAGTGATTCGAGCAACAGTCGGATTTAAACAACTATATTATTTAGTAAGATTATTGATGCGCCAATGGGCTTTATCTCGAGCAATGTCCTCTTTTAGTTGTTTTCTTTATCTGAAAGTTAATTTCTACAGTTCAACAAAAGAAAGAACAAGAAATAGCAGAGCGCGATGAGAAATATGTTGACCTAGATTCCAAGTTTCAGAGACTTCACAAGCGTGCCAAACAACGCATTCAAGAGTTACAAAAGGTAAATTCTCTTTATGTCCAATTTGTTACATTCTTTACCAATCTTATTTTGCAAATTTGATCAATGTAAGGTAATGGGCATTGCTAACAATTACTCGTTAGAAGAATTCTAGTGTCAGATATTCATGCCAAATTATATGGTGAAAGGATTTTCATGACATGAAGTATAAATTACTGGTTAGAAGAATTTTAGATCTCAGATATTCATGCCAAGTTTTATGGTGAAAGGATTGTCATGACATGAAGTATAAATTCAGAACTACTGGATCATGATGGGTACTAGGAGATAAAGAAATGTTCTGTGGGGAAAAATATAGGGATCTGATAACGAGTGGATTGGTGGTTTCGACATGGAGCTACAAGATTGAAAATTAGATAAAATGCTGGCAACTTGCTGTGGTTGGTGTTAGTGTCCTACAATGTATTTTTTGATAAAAAAGGCTGAAGCACATGTAGGTGTCGACCTCAAATTTTTATTAAGAAATTAAGAAATGCATTACAAAACTCAAAACTCAAGGAGAGTCTTGAAATAAAGAATAAATCCTTCCACAAACAAAAAGTTGATGCTCGATTCTAGTTAGACTCCTCTCGTCTTTGATGCCCACCCCTCACTTCTAATCCTCCTTGTCGGACTCAAACTGGATTCTAGTTCCCTCCATTCCATCTCCCTTTGTTGAAGTTGGGCAATTCACAACCACTACTGTGCCATCATGGTTCTTTCTGGTGAAGAAGCTCGGTAAGGGTCATGCTGTCTAGATTTGGCATCATGAGTGATGAGAGGTCAATATCAAGAACCTGCTTTACACAAAATAATTCTTGGGAAGTGAGCATGCTTGTTTTCAAATGTTCTGGTGGTAGTGCAATGTTCCTACCACATAAAAGACTAGGGTTCAAATCTCTCCTTGTGGAGGCTGTGTTAGGTAGCCGACAACCATCATAAAAATCATGGCCTCAAATTTCAGCGAAATTCAGTCGAATTTCAGTTGAATATCGATATCCAGTCGAAATCGAAATTCGACCGAAATGACCGAAATATGGGAGTCCTAGTACAAAAAATGACCGAAATGACCGAAATTTCGGTCGAAATTCCACAGAAATTCCACCTAAATTCTATTTTGATCGATATCGATTTGGTGATCGAAACCGATATTTAGGGCCTTGGTAAAAATTAGTCGAATCTCTCAACATGGATTTGAGCAAGAATTCATGCATCCGGCCTTACTTCAAGCATGGCCTCAAATTTCAGCGAAATTCGGTCGAATTTCTGTCGAATATCGATATCCAGTCGAAATCGAAATTCGACCGAAGTGGCCGAAATGACCGAAATTTCGATTGAAATTCGATCGAAATGCCACCGAAATTCCGTTTTGGACGGTCACCGAAATGGCGACCGAAACCGACATTTAAGGCCTGGACTTCAAGTGGGAAAATGCTTCACCATTTTTATAGCATGTTTGTTTTCACAAGAGGACTTGTACAAGCATGACCATGCCAGTAGCAGCAGTTGGCACGAAGTGTCGTGTAAAGGTCATAGAAATGAGCTTATTGGGCTAGTAAATCTCAGCAACATGTTCCAGATTATAAGCTTCGATTGGGTTCTTAAGAATTTCGAGGAGAATGTCAAGTTGCAGAGTGTAGGGGCATCATGTGACATTTTGTATATATCGCACCCCGTGCTTCTTATAGGGAAAAATGCTTGGTAAGATGTGCAATCACACACCAACTCCCACATGAAGATCTTAACCTGGAATGTGAGAGAGACTAACTCAACATCTAAGACTTCGTTTGTTTGGTTGGAATGGAAATGAATTACAATAGAATGGAATCAAAACAAGAATGGAATTGACAATGAAATGGAACAGAATAAGTGTTCTCATTCCATTGTTTAGTTTACATTGAGAATGAAACTTTTATTACAAGATGTATTCCTTTATTGTGTTTGATGGTACAAAAGGGAGGAAAGAAATTCGATGTATTTCGTTAGGTATAGAATAGAATTGGTATCCTCTTCATATATTCATATATTTGATATGTACCTATCTTAGATAAAAGATCAGTAACATACTTCCTTTATGTCATAACCATACCCTGCTGACTTCGTGCAAACTCCAGGCTAAGGAAGTAACGAAGCGTGCCAAGGTCCTTGGTAACAAACTGCTGTCCAAGGAAATCCTTAGCTGCTTGAATGCCCTGTTCATCGCTGCCAGTGATAACAATGTTATCAACATAAACCATGGTGACTACAACACCTCTCTGATTTCTCTTTACAAAGAGAGTATGAGCTGCAGTAGACCTGACAAACCCCTTCTGTTCAATCAATTTTGAGAGCTTTTGAAACCAAGCTCCCGGACTCTGCTTAAGGCCATATATAGCCTTATGAAGACGACACACCATACTGGACTCCCCCTCAGCAACAAACCCAGGTGGCTGCTGCATGTAAACCTCTTTCCTGCAGATCACCATACAAGAAAGCATTCTTGACATCTAATTGGAGAAGCGACCAATCACATACCACATCAACAACATGAAGCATCCGCTAGGTAGAATGACGCACTACAGGAGAAAAGGTGTCTTGATAATCCACTCCATAGGTCTTGGTGAACCCACGAGCAACCAACATGTCCTTGCTGTCTATGGTACCATCAACCCGATGCTTCACAGTAAATACCCACTTGTTCCCAACAACAGACACACCTGGTGGAGCATGGACTACACTCCACTTACTTCGTGACTGTAAAGCTGCCATCTCCTCCTCCATAGCCATACAGCGGACAACCCCACAACATAGTGCTGAAAATCCTTGGAAAGACGCTCCAAGGAAACATGAGAACCAATAGGGTGCATTGTGCATGCACGTTTCTGCCACCGAAGTGCAATAGGCATATCCAGATCATCAACAGGACTAGTAGGGATAGTATATTCACCCTGTACCTCAGTCTGTACATGCTAATCACATGTGCCATCAGAAAAACTCAAATGCTCAGTACATACCTTGGGTGTGGTGGATGATGGAGGAGGCACACGAGCATGGGGCCTTCGCTGGCAGACCTGAGGAAAGATAATAGAAGATGGTGGTGGAGGCGGTGGTGGTGGTGGCGACGGTGGTGGTAATGGAGTAGAACATGGTAATGACGGAGGGGGAGGCATATAGATCTCTTCTCCATCCTCTGAAGGAGTAAGCCTGTCACCTGTGGGAGAGAAATACATAATGGACTCAAAGAATGTGACATCAACACTGACATAATACTTGCGTCGAACAAGGTCAAAACAACGATATCCCTTTTGGGTTTTGGAATACCCAACAAACACACATTCTACAGCTTTGGGAGAGAGCTTGTCAAGACCAGGAGAGATTTGATGAACAAATGCTATAGAACCAAAAACACGCGGCGTAAGCGAGAAGAGATCCGTCTTCGAAAACACAATCAAGAACGAGATCTTCTCCCCCAGTACCGAAGAAGGCATACGATCAGGGATCGCCATATCGCGATATATCGTCGATATATCGGCGATATATCGGTATCGACAGGTCACCGATATATCGCCGATATGGATATATCGGGTATCGACATCTCAAAATAGAACAATGGATACAGGATGTCGGCGATATGCGTCGATATATCGTCGATATATCGGCGATATATCGGTATCGACATTGTATCGATATGATGTCGATATCGATATGTCCTTCCTTGCATACGATTTACCAGATAACAAGTAGTTGGAACCACATCTCCCCAATAGGAATGAGGAGCACGACTCTGAATCAAAAGGGTTCTTGTAACATCCAAAAGATGGCGAAGATGGCGGTGTTTCCTTTCAGCCACCCCATTCTGTTTAGAAGTATATGCACATGATGTCTGATGCGCAATACCATGAGACCCAAGATGAGAACTGCAAAATTCTAATGCATTATCAGAACGTATGAACTTGACTTTTTTTTGAGAAAACGTTCTTTATTTCATTAATAAAAGATTGAATAACAGGACCGGCATCAGCTTGTTCTTAAGAAGAAAAACCCAAGACAATCGAGAAAACTCATCAACCGCAACAAGATAAAATCTGTGTATCTGATGATCTGGGACACGACTAGGACCCCAAATATCAAAATGGAGCTACTCAAACAGACTATGACTACTTGGACCCCGACGACTCTGGAAGTGGAGCGATGATGGTTCCCAAGCTGGTAGGCCTTGCACTGAAAAGTGGAGCGTGGAGAAATCTGTGGAAGAACATGACTCATCTTTTGCAGAGGAAGATGATCAAAACGCAGATGCCATATATATGGAGAAACATATCTAGTGCAAAGAGAAGAAGAAGCGCCAACATACGGAGACTGTACTAGTCTGTAAAGGCTCCTTACTCACGGCCAGTTCCAATCACTCTGCCCATGAGTATGTCTTGAAACACAAGAGCAGAAGGATCAAATATGGCACAATAATGTAAATCTCTGTTGATTTAACGAATTAATATTAGATTTATAGAAAAGTCAGGAGCTTAGAGAACATTCTGAAGCCTCAATGTAGAAGTTAACTACACCCCCTTGACCAGTGATGGGGGATTGTGTTCCATCTGCTATAACAACTGATCGTCCTGGCTGAGTAAGACGAAAAACACTAAACTGACCTCTGTCACCACAGAGATGATGGGATGCACCGGAATCCATGATCCATTCCGATAAGTCGGCCCTGTAACCACTACTAAAAGCATATTCTATACCTGATGTAGACGCAAATATTGAGGCAACAACCTCTGAGGATCCTGAAGGAGAGCTAGTGGATGCAGACGTGCCGGGCATAATCTCTCTCAATCAGTGTTGTAAAAGTCGCCCGACTGGCCCGATTAGTAGGTCCGACTAGTCTAGTCAGTGGGGTGGCCGACCGCGTACCGACTAATTCCGACTAGGTACACTAATCGACCAATTTTCGCTCGGAGATACCGTATTTTTTTAATGTTTTACTTTTTTTATAAGCAAACTTAGTATAATATGCCTAATGTTTTATTTAAATTCAATATTTTCTTTTATTTTATTATGGTAGTATATAAATGTACAAAATCTATGTAAATATATGTATAAAAATGAGTTATATATTTAAAATAATTATAAAATTCAAAGTCGATTAAAGTCCGACTAAATCCGATTAGTCGCCCGACTGCCGATTAATCCTTAGTCAGTGACCCAACCGACCGAGTACCGACTACCGACTTTTGCAACCTTGCTCTCAATCATGCTACAAGCTCGTCAAACCTTTGATCAGATGCATGTGATGGACTCCCAGTTTGTTGTGTCTGCTCTGCACCTCTGGCTGACGCATGAAACCCATGCTTAGAATAACAGGTTTCCTCAAAGTGGCATGCCTTATGGCAATAGGTGCACGGCTGATGGGCTCGACTACCCCCTCCTCTGCCACGGTTGGGACTTCCCCTGCCACGATATAATGTATGGTTGCCTCTACCACGTGACGCCGCCATAGCTGAAGACGTCTGGTGATGTATAGTACTACTAGAGGATTTAGATAGTCTACTCAATCTGCGATACGCCTCCTCCATAGGAGGTATGGTAGCATCAGTGAGGTTTTGGACACGAGCTACGTCATACTCCAGATCTAGGGCTGCTACAAATACTCCAGTCATCACAGAATCTCTGCATGCCTTGAGCTGCTCAGGTGTAGCAGTCAAGGGTATGTAGCCATGTAGCTTCTCAAACATACCCCTCAAAGAAGTATAGAGGGTGTGAAGAGGGCAACCATTCTGCTTCGATGTAAAGATATCATGTTGGAGCTGAGGTATCTTCGACTCATTCTTCGCCGGAGAGTATGTCGCGGCAAGAATGTCCCATATAGCCTTTGCAGTAAGCTGACAGTTCATAGTTGGTTCCATCCATTTTGACAATGGGTGTCGGACCTTTGAAGACACCCAGGGATGGGACTTCAACTTTGTTGTCGGATATGATGACAATTATCTTCAAGACTGGGCTAGCAAGAAGAGATATCAAGCATCTACACTGACATACAGGAAGGTGGTTGTGGGTGTAGACTCATACCACAACCTCTTCCATCCTTCTGGAGAGTCCTTTGGGTAACTAGGGTGTTTCTAGATGTTAACGTCATACCCTAGATACCCAACAATCCACGAGTTGAAGCGTCAACACGCTAAAGCCCTCACGCAAGACTCGCAAATAGGTGAAGCTGCGCTCGGGCAGCGCCACGTGGGAGATAGGGTGCACGACACATGCGTCGGCGTGGGGCACTGACGGCGACATAGGCCAATGCGGGTGAAGCCCTTAGTGGAGCGCGATGGGGGTTAAGCTCGCGACGCTGGGGTGGGGGCTAGGCGGCTAGGGTTTTGTGGGGGATCGGATCTTAGGGCACAGGATCCAGTCTAGGACCGTCGCTCTGATACCATGTGGAAGGGAAAGAAAAGACTTGTATTCCATCTAACCCTAGAGCTCTCTTATATAGAAGAAAAGCTGAAAGGGTAAATTACATAAAAAGGATAATAGAAATAAATAATATGAGAAAAGGACAAATAACATAAATATCTTAACAACATAGATTGGGCGCAACAGATCAGACATAACCCTAATATGGTTGGATACCAGGGATCTCTAAAAGTTTTCATGGGATGAAATGTCCGCCTATGAAATGCTCATCCCCACCCAAATCTCCAGGTTCCACTCATAAGAGTAGAAAAGATGGTGCGGATCTTCAACCTCAGCACTGGTGAATGGCTCCCCGCCCAATTCCATCCGCTCTCTTCTGGTGAATGGCTCCCTCATAACTGGGGACAAGGAGATGGGCGAGGCCTTTATGAGCCATTTCAAGAATGCCTTTGGTAGCAGGTCGCCTCGCCGGTGGCGTTGGTTGGGCCGGGGGGCTCCTTCTATCTCTGACTCCGACGCCATGACCTTGGTCAGGCCTTTCTCTTTGGCGGAGCTTAAAGACGCGGTGTGGGACCTTAATGACGACGCCGCGCCGGGCCCTGATGGGTTTTCTGTGGCTTTCTACCGCGATTTTTGGGACCTGGTTGTGAACCCCCTGGGATCTGGGTGCCCGTTTACACACACTTCGTGTTACAACATTCATTACTATCGCATTAAGTAACTGAAAGTACGGGGAAAAATTTTTCGCGCGAATAATTTTCCACATGACATTCACAATCAACATTTATAACCACAAGCTCATAGAACAATTGTTACCAAAATATTATTTCATTAACTTCCATATATTCTACAACATGTACAAAGTCTGACAGTACATATAATATCCCAATAATCTGACTGAAGAGAAAGAACATACCATTATAAACTGAACCAAAAAACTGGCACAAAATACCATACCGTCGGGTATAAACTCTATCTCCTGAAATCATCAACCCGCTACTGTGCTAAAGGCTCCTTGCCTGCCATGCGTGCAAGGAACAAAAGGCGTCAGCGGGTGCTGGTACTTCCCATAAGTTTATATAAAAATAACAGGCATTTAATATTTTCAAAAGCAACAAGTAGAAAGGCGAGAACAACTCAAATTAAAATTTAATTCTACTTGCAAATGTAAAAGGTTTTCAAATTTCTAGTAAACACCTCTCATGATTAGCCATTAACCCCACATTTCCCACATAAGCATATTTATTTGATAACTAATTGATCATAGTAAGTATATTTCATTCTCATATTACTTAGAGGTCATATTTGTGGATTTTGATGATGGAAAAGATAAGATGAGAAGATATAATGATTTATTAAATTCTTAAGTCTAGTGGATAGTCTGTGGTCTTGGTTCTTGTGAAACCTCACACTATGACTCTAAGACTAGGGGAATGTCTTAGGGTTGGGGTGCCTCCGTAGGCATGCGGTGTTGTATAATGCATCCTAACTAAGTTCCCAACACGTCCACTAGCTTAATGAGATTTCGAATTAGATTATAGTCTTTTCCATTTACTCAACTCTCGTTATAATCCCTTAAAACCTCAAGTGTATCTGTCTCAGATGTAACTCTAAATGATGTAGATGTAGAAATGGATGATTTGGATATAAAATCAATCCCTTCAAACCTCTGTGCAACAACCTCAATGTAACTCTAGGTGATGTAGATATAGATATGGAGGATCTGGATGTAGAATCGCCAAGTCTGTTGGCGAAAGAAAACTCAAGCGGTGAAGAAGCCAACAAAAGGCTCTTCCGTCTCGCCCTCTAATTGGAAGGACGGTCCAATAGAGGGATAGGTCTACACTCCCAAACTACGCCACTGAGACGGGTGAGAGAGACTTCCCGGAAAAGTCGCTCTAGAAAACAACCCGACCGGTAACGGGCAACCGAGCTCGCACGTAAAACTGAAAACCAAGGATCCCCCGCCTGGGTATCCTAAAACAGGGTCAGCGGAATGGTCTAAAGTCGGGATCCCAACGAGGTGCAAAAACACTGTGAGCTCACGTTAAAAACCGAAGGGGGACTGGGATCCTAGACCCGCGCACTTGGCAGCCGCTGCCCAAACTGGGCTTCCTATTCTCCCGCCCAGTTGAGGGTCACCGCACCCTCGCACGGTCAAGTGTAAAAGGTCACCATGACCGACCAAATATTCATCATTCAAGTTTCTTATTAACCACTTGGGTCCATTGATTTTATAAACATACTTTCATCTCTTATATGATTATCTTTCTAGACTGATTGATGGGTTCTCATCATTACTCGAATATGCGATGTTTATATCGCAAGTCATACCAATGATTAGTGATGAAGATTATTAGTATTATAAAACACTTGGAATCTTACCCAAACTTTCATCTTAACTATATGAAATCTCGATTCAAGGATGGTCTGCATCTGGAGTTTTATTTACGCAAACCCATATATAGACACATATATATCAACAAATGATTCGATCCGTGATTTGTTGTTCCAAACCCTATGCTTAGTCTCCTGCAAGCAGGGAGAGAAGTTGACCTGAACAAGCAGCAACCACTCTTGTAGAGTGCATACGAAGATATTTTAGTTACTCATGAACTGAATTCTAGCAGATTGTAGACTTACTGAGTAATCTAAATGGAAATTACTGATGGGAGAAAACTTCTTGATTCTAGAAAAAGAATTCTAGATTCCTAATACTAAAAACATGATAATTGCTACTGTTCCGATAATTGCTAATATTCCAGTTAGTTTTCAATTAATATGAATGATGTAATAACCAGAGTAGATCTACTATCTTATAAGAGAAGTAAATATCAATAAGTTTTCTTCTATTCTCTTTTATATATATATATATTAAAAGTTATAAAGATTAGTGTAGTAAGAAGAAAAGACCCAAATATCATCATATGGAAATTCTAAGTGTGTACTTCCTGTTTGATCAATTAAATCTTAATAAAGTCATCTACCTGGACTCTTCATCTGCTAAGTTACAAGGTTTGTATATTGTTGTTATAGATTCATATATCATTCTTATTTAAGAACAGAGTCATCCTTCGAGAATAAATCCTAGATTCATAAAATTTTCAAATTCTACATTTGAGTAGAGAAATAATCTTAGAAAATTCAAAAATCTGAGAAAAGAATATAGCATATCTCACTGTTTAGAAATCTTTAAATTAAAGTTTTATCAACAGACATAGGCTTATGTAAGTAACTCTCAACAAGAATCCAGAAGCACTAATCTAACCATCTTTATAAGTGCAAATTTCTATACCACAAGGTATGCAACACACAGTAGCATGGAAAGACAACAACCCCTTATCCTTCTAGGGTAAATAATTTACTTTCCTTAATAAATGTAAATTTTTAAAACTAAGTACAGATTGACACTTAATTTCAGTTTCCAGAATTTAAATGTTGCAGATTTGTTGGTATACTAACTAGTCAATTATATCAAAAGAAAATAAAAGGCAAAGGACGTTCTCAGCTTATTACAGGAAAAAGGCAATTAATTTATATCCGTAAGGATGGTCCAAAAGATTCTTCAATAGATGCATGCCATGAATGTCGAAAAATTTTAGAATAAATTTTGTTTTCACTATTCATGTGGTAGTCGTATGGTGATCTGGTCTTCTTAAGTTTAAATAGCAACTTCTATCACATGGTGATAATAACCAAATTTTAATAGCAGAAATTTGGGAAAACAATTCTTATTAGACACTTTATACAGGTTACATTCTATTCCGAGGTTAACAGAATTCTTTTCTCCTTTATTTCTGTCCTTATTCTGTCATTAAATATAGTATGTACTCCAATCACATAAAACAGGATTACGTTAAAATTAGATCGAAAATTTTTAGAAGTTTATTTCAAGAAAATCCCTAAGTTCCCGGCAAAGGAATATCAATTGTGAGGGGACATGCATGGCAGCAAAAGGAAAATTAAGGATGATACATATAATTACGGGAAATACACATGCATGGCAGCAAAGAGATGGGCTAGGGATTGTACCTTGGATTTTTGATCTCCAAAATGGTGATCAAAGGTATGCAGTGGTTGAATCTTGATATTCCAGTAATTTCTTGGAAGGGAAAGGAGCAGTAACTTCTTGGAAGAGGAACAGCTCCAACCAGGTCATCCAGGGGCTGCTGCAGTAGCTTTATTGGATGCTATACAGTAGCTCCAGCAAGGAACAAATTTGGGAAAAATTAGAAAGAAGAAGAGAGGGAAGTCCTTTCTTTCGGCTGGAAGTCTAAGGAGGAAAAGGGGGAATCACGACTGGAGTTTATAGGAGAAAAAGAGAGAGAGATATTTAGGGGTTGTACCTTGTTGTCCCAAACGCAAGGAGCAGCTCCAGCCAAATTTTGGGAGGATTTTAAGGGAAGAGACGAGAGAGGAGGAGGTTTCGGCTGGAAGAAATTTGGAATTTGGGGGAAAATCAGTGAGGTCTCTTGGTGATATATATAAGGGGAAATGGCTTCAAATGGGTGACAAATGTGAGAGGAAAGAGCCAAGTGGACAGCCTGAAAGCAACAACTGTGTTTAAAGCAGAAAAAATTTTATTTTATAACAACAGACTAGACTGCTACCGTTTGCTTAAGTTTAACTTTTATTATATATATATATTTTATTTAATTTTACCATTTCCTCTTTTTAATTCTCATACTTAAAGTTGACTATACGCACACATCGGACCTCAGATTTCGACGAGAATTTTCACAATATGATCGCCTCGAAACGACGATTAATATGAGTATAATATTGATATACTTTCGATCGGGTTTTGAATACCCGAAATTTTCGGATACGGTTTTTGTTTAAGATTAAATTCCGTGATTTTAAAATATCAAACGGCCTCCGATTGACGAACGGTCGATTCCGTTGGTCTTCTTTCATCGAATCAGAAATTATGATGGTCTCGGTTCGTTTTGTAGTTTCTGAATTTATGTCGCGGCTTTTCGCGGCGCGCATTACAAAGTGACCGATTTTCAGTCCATTTTGCCCGAACGACTTTTGATTCACGACCAATTAATCGATATAAGTCATCCAATACCGACCGACAACTTTATTGGGTTAAACAGATCTTAATCGGGCCAGGTTTGTTAGGATCCGGATGTTACAAATATAAAAACCTCAAAGGGAGTCTCGTCCTCGAGACTCGAGTCAAGGTCATTAGGTGTTTTTGTTTGGATTTCGTATGGCCATAAAAACCTCAAAGGGTTTTAAACCCATAAAAACCTCAAAGAGAAAACAAGCCATATATTTATCATATATTAATTACAAAAGCTTGTTTTGATGATTATATCCGAAAAGCTGCGGGTATCGTGTTCGCATGTCGGCTTCGGTCTCCCACGTCGCCTCTTTGACGCCGTGTCGATGCCACAACACCTTGAATAATAGAATCTCTTTGCTGCGAAGCTTCTTCATAACACTGTCAAGTATCTGTACTGGCTTCTCCTCATATGTCAATCAGGTTCCACGTCAAGATTCTCGTAACTGATAATGTGCCGAGGGTCGTGCACATACTTCCTCAGATTGGATACATGGAAGACATCATGGATAGTTGAAGGATGTGGAGGAAGGGCTACTCAGTAAGCAACCTTCCCCACTCGAGCAAGAATCTCGAACGGTCCAACATATCGTGGCGCCAACTTGCCATGGACACCGAATCTCTGCACTCCCTTCATGGGAGATATACGGAGGAATAACCAATCTCCTACCTATATTTTGTAGGAATGTTGTTAGTTTGAGATTTAAGTTGAACATATATATGTCATAATTGAATGGTGAAGAGGAAATAATTAGATTACCTGAAACTTTATGTCTCTCCTCCGACGATCCGCATAGTTCTTCTGGCGACTTTGTGCCGTCAGAAGCCTCCGACTCTCAAGATCAACAGCTCTCGCGGTCTCTTCTAAATGATCTACGGAATAGAGAGCATGGTCACCTACCTCCCGCCAACTGAGGGGTGTAAGATATCTCCGCCCGTATAGGGCTTCGAATGGTGTCATGCCGATACTGGAATGATAGCTGTTGTTGTATGTAAATTCTACTAATGGCAGATGGTCCTTCCAGGACCCTTTGCACTCTAAAGTGCAAGCGCGGAGCAAATCCTCCAATGTCTGAATGGTGCGTTCACTCTGCCCGTCTGTCTGCGGATGATAAGCAGAACTCATCTTCAGCTCTGTCTGTAGTGCTGACATGAACTGATGCGAATAATGCGATGTAAATCTCGAATCCCTGTCAGACACCACCTCTCGTGGTAAACCATGAAGTCTAATGATATTCTGCACGTAAAGCTTGGCCAATCTGGATGGAGTGTAAGTCGTGTTGACAGGTATGAAATGGGCTGACTTGGTCAATCTATCAACAACGACCCAAATGGAAACATGACCGCCGGGTGTCTTTGGTAATCCTATGACAAAATCCATAGAGATGCTCTCCCACTTCCACTCGGGAATGGGGAGAGACTGCAATAATCCTGGTGGTCTCCTATGCTCAGCCTTGACCATCTGACAGGTCATGCATCTGCTAACATGTAGCGCCACATCGCGCCTCATTCCATCCCACCAGAAATGTCGGCGCAGATCACGGTACATCTTCGTGCTACCTGGATGGATCGATAACCGTGAACTGTGTGCCTCATCAAGAATATTTTTACGTAACTGCTCGTCGTTAGGCACAACGATTCGACCCGGCTTCCATAAAATAGACTCTGTCACAACAAAATCATCAACTTCATCCTTGACGGCGCGCATATATCTATCATGAATCCAAGGATCAGTCTTCTGGCCTTCGACAATGCGATCCCACAAACTACTGAATCGTAGAGGCACGACCGTAGAAATGGATGCGCTTTCCTGAGGATGTCAATCAGTCAAGGCTGCAAGCGTATCCCATGTGTATAGCCAGTTCGCCGTACCCTCTGCATGCGCTCTCCTGCTAAGTGCATCAGCCACCACGTTTCCCTTACCGGGATGGTAAGAGATCGTGCAATCATAATCCTTCAGCAGTTCGAGCCATCTGCGCTGCTTCATATTCAGCTCCTCCTGATCAAAGATGTACTTTAAACTCTTGTGATCCGTGAAAATCTCGAAGTTCACTCCATATAGATAGTGGCGCCAGATCTTCAAGGCGAAGACAACTGCCGCCAACTCCAAGTCATGTGCAGGGTAGTTCCGCTCGTGCGGTCTCAACTGCCGTGATGCGTAAGCAATCACCTGTCCTCTCTGCATCAACACTGCTCCTAGACCTTCTCCAGATGCATCTGTGTAGACTGCATAATCCTGAGTGCCTGAAGGAAGAACAAGAATATGCGTTGTAGTCAACCTCTCCTTCAGTGTCTGGAAGGCATGTTCACATGAATCGTCCCAAATAAATGGGATTCTCTTCTGCGTCAATCGTGTCAGAGGGCGAACAATGCGGGAAAATCCGCTGACAAAGTGTCTGTAATAGCCTGCTAGCCCAAGGAAACTCCGAATCTGTGTAACTGTCTTGGGCTGCTCCCAAGACATAATTGCTTTAATCTTCGCAGGATCAACCGCAATACCTGCTCCAGAAATGACGTGTCCCAGGAATGAGACTTGGGACAACCAGAACTCACACTTGCTTAACTTTGCATATAGCTTGTGCTCTCGCAATGTGTCCAAAACAATTCGTAGATCATTCGCATGATCCCATTCATTCCGTGAGTAGATGAGCACATCATCGTTGAATACTACTACAAACTTGTCCAAGTATGGACGGAAGATACAGTTCATCATATTTATGAAAGCCGCAGGTTCATTGGTGAGCCCAAACGGCATCACCACAAACTCGTAGTGTCCATAACGCGTCCTGAAGGCTGTCTTCGGAATGTCCAACTCGCGAATCCTCAGCTGATGGTAGTCGGAGCGAAGATCGATCTTCGAGAAAACCGAAGATCCTTGGAGTTGGTCAAACAAATCATCGATACGTGGCTAAGGATAACGGTTCTTCACCGTTCTCTTGTTTAGCCACATGTAATCGATACACAGTCTCATGGATCCATCCTTCTTCTTGACAAATAGAACCGGAGCACCCCAAGGTGAAGTGCTCGGTCTCACGAATCCCAAATCAAGTAACTCCTGCAACTGTACCTTCAACTCCCTCAACTCGGTTGGTGCCATGCGATATGGTGCCATAGAGATCGGTTGTGTATCTGGCAGTAGTGTGATATCGAACTCAATCTCTCTCTCTGGAGGTAATCCCGGTAGCTCATCAGGAAACACGTCAGGGTATTCTGAGACTACTCGGATGTCTTGTGCCATCGGCTCCTGATCAGATATCTCCCGCACAAATGCAAAGTATGAATCACAACCCTGATCAACAAGTCGCTGGGCTCGCAACACTAAAATGTACTCCATGGTGGAGTCATGTACAGTACCCTCAAAAGTGAACTCGGGTAGATTGGGAATCCTGAAGACAACTGTCTTCCTAAAACAATCAACTAGTGCATGATGAGTAGATAACCAATCCATGCCTAGAATCAAGTCGAACTCATCAAGCTGTAGAAGTAGACAATCTGCGAGCATCTCGTGTCCGTCAATAAGTATGGGCAATTGCCTGACTATCAGGGATATGACAAATAACTGGCCACCTGGCCCTCGGATGTGATACGGAGAAGAGAGAGAGTCTCTGCGACTCTACCTAAAGAAACTAGTAGTTTCAAAGGAAGAAAAGAATGCGTCACACTAGAATCAATTAGAACATGGAAAGGTCGATAAGAGTAGTCAGTATGCGTGCTAGTTGGTTAGTCATCTCTTGGTCTGGTCAGGATGACATGGCTCTGCATGAGAACCATTGTTAGTCATAAAAGTACCATTTGGAGATACTTATAATATATGCTTTTTCTCTTCTTGGGATATAATATGGAAATTAATGAAATTGGTGACATCTGTGGTGCTTGAATCTGAATGTCATATTTCCCTTCTCGGACTTACGACAAGTCAGTGGACTGCCGCTATCCGAGAACTCAATGCGATCGAAATTGAAATACTACGAATGTGTGTATCGGGGTACCACTGCTCTGATACCAAACTGTGAACCCCCTGGGATCTGGGTGCCCGTTTACACACACTTCGTGTTACAACATTCATTACTATCGCATTAAGTAACTGAAAGTACGGGGAAAATTTTTTCGCGCGAATAATTTTCCACATGACATTCACAATCAACATTTATAACCACAAGCTCATAGAACAATTGTTACCAAAATCTTATTTCATTAACTTCCATATATTCTACAACATGTACAAAGTCTGACAGTACATATAATATCCCAATAATCTGACTGAAGAGAAAGAACATACCATTATAAACTGAACCAAAAAACTGGCACAAAATACCATACCGTCGGGTATAAACTCTATCTCCTGAAATCATCAACCCGCTACTGTGCTAAAGGCTCCTTGCCTGCCATGCATGCAAGGAACAAAAGGCGTCAGCGGGTGCTGGTACTTCCCATAAGTTTATATAAAAATAACAGGCATTTAATATTTTCAAAAGCAACAAGTAGAAATAGAAAGGAGAGAACAACTCAAATTAAAATTTAATTCTACTTGCAAATGTAAAATGTTTTCAAATTTCTAGTAAACACCTCTCATGATTAGCCATTAACCCCACATTTCCCACATAAGCATATTTATTTGATAACTAATTGATCATAGTAAGTATATTTCATTCTCATATTACTTAGAGGCCATATTTGTGGATTTTGATGATGGAAAAGATAAGATGAGAAGATATAATGATTTATTAAATTCTTAAGTCTAGTGGATAGTCTGTGGTCTTGGTTCTTGTGAAACCTCACACTATGACTCTAAGACTAGGGGAATGTCTTAGGGTTGGGGTGCCTCCGTAGGCATGCGGTGTTGTATAATGCATCCTAACTAAGTTCCCAACACGTCCACTAGCTTAATGAGATTTCGAATTAGATTATAGTCTTTTCCATTTACTCAACTCTCGTTATAATCCCTTAAAACCTCAAGTGTATCTGTCTCAGATGTAACTCTAAATGATGTAGATGTAGAAATGGATGATTTGGATATAAAATCAATCCCTTCAAACCTCTGTGCAACAACCTCAATGTAACTCTAGGTGATGTAGATATAGATATGGAGGATCTGGATGTAGAATCGCCAAGTCTGTTGGCGAAAGAAAACTCAAGCGGTGAAGAAGCCAACAAAAGGCTCTTCCGTCTCGCCTTCTAATTGGAAGGACGGTCCAATAGAGGGATAGGTCTACACTCCCAAACTACGCCACTGAGACGGGTGAGAGAGACTTCCCGGAAAAGTCGCTCTAGAAAACAACCCGACCGGTAACGGGCAACCGAGCTCGCACGTAAAACTGAAAACCAAGGATCCCCCGCCTGGGTATCCTAAAACAGGGTCAGCGGAATGGTCTAAAGTCGGGATCCCAACGAGGTGCAAAAACACTGTGAGCTCACGTTAAAAACCGAAGGGGGACTGGGATCCTAGACCCGCGCACTTGGCAGCCGCTGCCCAAACTGGGCTTCCTATTCTCCCGCCCAGTTGAGGGTCACCGCACCCTCGCACGGTCAAGTGTAAAAGGTCACCATGACCGGCCAAATATTCATCATTCAAGTTTCTTATTAACCACTTGGGTCCATTGATTTTATAAACATACTTTCATCTCTTATATGATTATCTTTCTAGACTGATTGATGGGTTCTCATCATTACTCGAATATGCGATGTTTATATCGCAAGTCATACCAATGATTAGTGATGAAGATTATTAGTATTATAAAACACTTGGAATCTTACCCAAACTTTCATCTTAACTATATGAAATCTCGATTCAAGGATGGTCTGCATCTGGAGTTTTATTTACGCAAACCCATATATAGACACATATATATCAACAAATGATTCGATCCGTGATTTGTTGTTCCAAACCCTATGCTTAGTCTCCTGCAAGCAGGGAGAGAAGTTGACCTGAACAAGCAGCAACCACTCTTGTAGAGTGCATACGAAGATATTTTAGTTACTCATGAACTGAATTCTAGCAGATTGTAGACTTACTGAGTAATCTAAATGGAAATTACTGATGGGAGAAAACTTCTTGATTCTAGAAAAAGAATTCTAGATTCCTAATACTAAAAACATGATAATTGCTACTGTTCCGATAATTGCTAATATTCCAGTTAGTTTTCAATTAATATGAATGATGTAATAACCAGAGTAGATCTACTATCTTATAAGAGAAGTAAATATCAATAAGTTTTCTTCTATTCTCTTTTATATATATATATATATATATTAAAAGTTATAAAGATTAGTGTAGTAAGAAGAAAAGACCCCAAATATCATCATATGAAAATTCTAAGTGTGTACTTCCTGTTTGATCAATTAAATCTTAATAAAGTCATCTACCTGGACTCTTCATCTGCTAAGTTACAAGGTTTGTATATTGTTGTTATAGATTCATATATCATTCTTATTTAAGAACAGAGTCATCCTTCGAGAATAAATCCTAGATTCATAAAATTTTCAAATTCTACATTTGAGTAGAGAAATAATCTTAGAAAATTCAAAAATATGAGAAAAGAATATAGCATATCTCACTATTTAGAAATCTTTAAATTAAAGTTTTATCAACAGACATAGGCTTATGTAAGTAACTCTCAACAATAATCCAGAAGCACTAATCTAACCATCTTTATAAGTGCAAATTTCTATACCACAAGGTATGCAACACACAGTAGCATGGAAAGACAACAACCCCTTATCCTTCTATGGTAAATAATTTACTTTCCTTAATAAATGTAAATTTTTAAAACTAAGTACAGATTGACACTTAATTTCAGTTCCAGAATTTAAATGTTGCAGATTTGTTGGTATACTAACTAGTCAATTATATCAAAAGAAAATAAAAGGCAAAGGACGTTCTCAGCTTATTACAGGAAAAAGGCAATTAATTTATATCCGTAAGGATGGTCCAAAAGATTCTTCAATAGATGCATGCCATGAATGTCGAAAAATTTTAGAATAAATTTTGTTTTCACTATTCATGTGGTAGTCGTATGGTGATCTGGTCTTCTTAAGTTTAAATAGCAACTTCTATCACATGGTGATAATAACCAAATTTTAATAGCAGAAATTTGGGAAAACAATTCTTATTAGACACTTTATACAGGTTACATTCTATTCCGAGGTTAACAGAATTCTTTTCTCCTTTATTTCTGTCCTTATTCTGTCATTAAATATAGTATGTACTCCAATCACATAAAACAGGATTACGTTAAAATTAGATCGAAAATTTTTAGAAGTTTATTTCAAGAAAATCCCTAAGTTCCCGGCAAAGGAATATCAATTGTGAGGGGACATGCATGGCAGCAAAAGGAAAATTAAGGATGATACATATAATTACGGGAAATACACATGCATGGCAGCAAAGAGATGGGCTAGGGATTGTACCTTGGATTTTTGATCTCCAAAATGGTGATCAAAGGTATGCAGTGGTTGAATCTTGATATTCCAGTAATTTCTTGGAAGGGAAAGGAGCAGTAACTTCTTGGAAGAGGAACAGCTCCAACCAGGTCATCCAGGGGCTGCTGCAGTAGCTTTATTGGATGCTATACAGTAGCTCCAGCAAGGAACAAATTTGGGAAAAATTAGAAAGAAGAAGAGAGGGAAGTCCTTTCTTTCGGCTGGAAGTCTAAGGAGGAAAAGGGGGAATCACGGCTGGAGTTTATAGGAGAAAAAGAGAGAGATATTTAGGGGTTGTACCTTGTTGTCCCAAACGCAAGGAGCAACTCCAGCCAAATTTTGGGAGGATTTTAAGGGAAGAGACGAGAGAGGAGGAGGTTTCGGCTGGAAGAAATTTGGAATTTGGGGGAAAATTAGTGAGGTCTCTTGGTGATATATATAAGGGGAAATGGCTTCAAATGGGTGACAAATGTGAGAGGAAAGAGCCAAGTGGACAGCCTGAAAGCAACAGCTGTGTTTAAAGCAGAAAAAATTTTATTTTATAACAGCAGACTAGACTGCTACCGTTTGCTTAAGTTTAACTTTTATTATATATATATATTTTATTTAATTTTACCATTTCCTCTTTTTAATTCTCATACTTAAAGTTGACTATACGCACACATCGGACCTCAGATTTCACGAGAATTTTCACAATATGATCGCCTCGAAACGACGATTAATATGAGTATAATATTGATATACTTTCGATCGGGTTTTGAATACCCGAAATTTTCGGATACGGTTTTTGTTTAAGATTAAATTCCGTGATTTTAAAATATCAAACGGCCTCCGATTGACGAACGGTCGATTCCGTTGGTCTTCTTTCATCGAATCAGAAATTATGATGGTCTCGGTTCGTTTTGTAGTTTCTGAATTTATGTCGCGGCTTTTCGCGGCGCGCATTACAAAGTGACCGATTTTCAGTCCATTTTGCCCGAACGACTTTTGATTCACGACCAATTAATCGATATAAGTCATCCAATACCGACCGACAACTTTATTGGGTTAAACAGACCTTAATCGAGCCAGGTTTGTTAGGATCCGGATGTTACACTGGTGGCTGGTGATGTTTTGGAGGTTGCACGCGAGTTCTACACCAGCAATCGTGGGTTCGACAAGATAAATAAGGCCCTTATTGTGTTGATCCCCAAGGCTCATCCGGCAAATCGCATTGGGGACTTTCGTCCGATCTCTATCTCGAATGAGATATATTTAATAATTGCTAAGGTCTTGGCCAGGAGACTTGCTCCCCTTCTGGCGTTGCTTGTCTCGCCTACGCAGGTGGCCTTTATCCGTGGCAGACATATTTCTGATTGTTTCGCTGTGGCTTCGGAGCTGGTTGCGGCGTGGAGGAGGTCAAATGCTAAGGGGATCCTTTGGAAGATTGACTTTGCTAAGGCGTATGATTGCCTATATTGGCGATTTTTGTGGTCGGTCTTGAGGCGGAGGGGCTTTCCCGCGACGTGGATTTCGTGGATGCGGCGGTGTGTATCCACGGCCTCACTCTCCATTTTGCTGAACGGCTGCCCGGTGGGGGGATTCTTCCAGCCAAGGAGGGGGGTGCGACGGGGGTGTCCTCTCGCCCCTCTTCTCTTTGTATTGGCGGCTGATGTTTTGCCTCGTATGATTGACGACGTGGCTGCGGTGGGCTTGACTCGGGATTGTTATATTGGGGAGCTCCATGTCCCATCTATTCAGTTCGCTGACGACACATTATGCTTTGTTGAGGGGGGTCCCACTGAGGTGTCCGGTATGACCACTACTGTGCAACTTTTCAGTGAGGCCTCGGGACTATTGATTAATGCGTCGAAGTCTAAAGTGGTTCCTTTCGGCATGTCACAGGCCGAGGTTCTGGACTGCGCTCAGCTCCTGGGGTCCAGCCCCTCTACTCTCCCGTTTGACTATCTTGGCCTACCCTTAGCTGTCGGCCGTACTCGACTCCGCGATTGGAAGGTTGTGGTGGAGAAGATGGAGGCCCGCCTCGTGGGGTGGTGAGCGGTTCTGTTGTCCAGGGGTGGGCGACTGGTTCTTCTAAAAGCGGTGCTATCCTCTATTCCTATTTATTTTTTCTCGGTCCGCGGTATGCCCAAGGGGATTCGCTTGCGGTTGGAGAGGTGTATGCGTGGGTTCCTGTGGGGACGAAAGGGGGAAGGGAGAAGGGGGGTTCACCTCGTGGGGTGGAAGGTTGTTTCTCGGCCCAAGAAGTTGGGGGGCTTGGGGTCAGGCGACTGGATTTGGTTAATGAAGCTTTATTGCTTAAGTGGGCTTCTCGAGTGCGGGGGAATGAGGAGAATTTTATGATTAATGTCCTGCGGGAATTGCTGGGCGCGGACTTGCTTGGCAGCTATAGGGGCAATTCGCTTTGCCACCTATCTCCATTCTGGCATGGAGTGACGAATGTTTTTAGGCAAAATTGCTCGTTTTTTAAGCCAGTGGTGGGCAACGGGAGTTCCTTTCGCTTTTGGACCGATGACTGGTCCGGAAGGGGTGCTATTAACGTAATGTTCCCGCGTCTTTTTGCATTGGTCGAGGATAAGGAGGCGTCAGTGGCCTCGTGCTGGGCGAACGGCTGCTGGAGCCCTCGGATCGCTGCGAACCTGTCGGATCATCGGTTGGATGATTTTCTATCGTTAATGACTCAGCTAGTTGATGCTCCTCAACCGAATGTTGGGCGTGACCACTGGGCCTGGAAGGATGGATCTTTCTCTTCACGTAAGGCGTACTCAGCTCTCGCTCTTACCCATAATGCCGATGACGATATCTTGGTGCGTGATTGTAGATTCTTGTGGGGCCTCAAATTACCTGAGCGCATTGGCATTTTCTTATGGCTTCTTCGTAGGGGAAGGCTATTGACTCGTGATCGGTGCGCAACTATTTTTCCGAACGTTGGGTCGATGTGCGGCCTCTGTGATGCAGAGCGGGAAACAATTTCTCATCTATTTTTCGAGTGCGGCCTTGTTCTCCTTTCCTGCCTTGTGCGAGAGTTTGGTTAACTCTAGGGGCAGGGAAAGGAAGCTTTTACTTGATTCGATCGAAAGGCTGTGGAGCATTTGGCTTGGGCGGAACGGGGCAATATTTGCGGCTCAACGGTTCTACAGGGAGAACATTTCTTTGCGTGCTAAGCGTATTCTGGAGGATTGGTCCCAGGGCTAGGCCACTGTGGTTGTATGGGGGATCCATTGCTTGTGGCTACCCTTTCTTTTTGTTCTACTTCTCTACCTTCTCTGTAAAAACTGTTTTCTTTTTCTTTTTATTTTTAATATATTGGGGTGAACACCGTCGAGTGCTTCCCCCTATTTTGAGCTTCAAAAAAAAATCTTCAACCTCAGCACTACACATAGAGCACCCAATATCACCCCCTAGATGAGGGAGGCCCTTCTCTCCTTGGTAAGCACTCGATCTAGTTTGTGGAGCCAAAGGAAGATCTTTATCTTTAGAAGTGCCCTCAAAGTCCAAATCTAATTGGAGTCCCTGATCCTAACTCCCCCGATCCCCACATGACCCCCCGTGAGTGCCTTGTAGGTCTTCCTCACGGAGAACGATCCATCCTGCAATATCCAATGGTCCCTCTCATCGGTACGCCCAGGCTTAGTCACCATCTGCTCTAACATCGACATCAACTCACCGAACCGCTGCTCCAAAATCGGAACGGAGAAACACGACATCTATAGCCCATCTACTCATGCGTCTCTCACACACAATTCCTGATCACTTGCCAACGTAAATGGACGTGGAAATGCTCCACGAGAGGCCCATTCCCATACAAATCATCGATCCTGAACAGAAAGAAATTATCATTGCCCACAACCGGATGCATCTGAGTGGACAACTCTTGTACAATCGAACAGTTCCCCTTCAGAAGGTTGAGTGGTGGTGTTGAGAGGAATCCTCCAGCTGCGACTGCGACTAAATACCGAATATGTCCCGAAGAAGCCTACTAGCATGATCCTCACCACGACCCCATAGTCTTGCCACCCACTTCAACAATAAAGCTTTATTCATTTCCTCCAATCTAAGGACACCCAAACCTCCCTGGTCCTTTAGCGAGATAACCGACTCCTAGTTCATAAGGCATTACTAGTTTAGATTGAAATAAGGATTTTTCTAGTTGCAGTATAATATTAGAAGAAAAAAATTACAAGTGGAATTTCTTTATGCAAACGAATATTGATACATCAATATGCAATATGTTATTGTGTATTTAAAAAAGATACATATAATGATCACTTTAACATCCATACGTACATATTAAATTCACCCATTCAATATGTTAACTATTTTAGTTTAACTTTTATAAAATAAATATATTTAGTATTTTTGTTTGAGCTAAATGTCCCTTATACCAGCTTCAATGTGGAAAAAGGACAGGGATGTAAAAAAAATATACATATCCATTCGTTTCCGTTTATGTTTTATACATATTTCAAAATGCATGTCAATTTTATAATGGATACAAATACAGACATTGCTTTGATATTCATAAATATATGTATTAGTATAGATTTATCTGTAAATATGTGATATAAATTTTATGAAATAAACATATTTATCTCATCTAGGTATCCCTTACATTGACTTCAATACACACAAGGATATGGTTACATACGTATCAAATCTGCTAGCACATCCATTATCTTTTTCTGACAATATATATAATCCGTTATAAATGGATACAAATATGTTAACACAATGGTATTCATAAATATCTATATCAAAATCAATAACCATATTTGATATAACTAATATGAAATAAATCCATTTAGTATATTTATTTTATTTACTTATCCCTTATACCAACTTTAATTAACAAAAACACATGGATATGTCTAAATTTTATTCGCTACCATATGTATTTCATATATCTGTATCCGTGTCTATTTTAAAATAGATATAGATATGGATGCATTTCAAAATTTGCAAGGGTTCTTGCATGATGGGCGTCTGCAAGTAAAGAAGTTAGTCCAAAAAGGTTGCAAAAGAAGTTGCGGATAGGTAGTTGGAATATTGGTACTTCAACCGACAAATTGATGAAGATAATATATATGATGGATTAAAGGAATATTCATATATTATGTCTTCCGGAAACAAAATGGGTTGGAGAGAAAGAAAGGGAGATCGCGAAGACATGCTTTAAATTATCATATTCAGGTAAGGAGAAGGGTAGAAATGGTTTTAGAGTGATTATTCATAAGAATATAAAAGATATTGTGGTTGAGGTGCAAAGATTTGTGGACTGGATTATTTTGCTACAATTGATGCTTGAAGAAGAAATTCTAAATATCATCTCTGTTTATGCATCACAATTTGGTTTAGAAGAAATGATTAAACACGATCTTTGGGATGATTTGGATAGGACTATGAAAGGAATCCCACATAGACAGATGATTTGCACATGTTGAGATTTCAAGAACCATGTGGGAAAGGATGCTTTAAGGTATGCTAGTGTTCATGGGGACGTTGACTTCGAGTTTAGAAATAGAGAAAGAAAAGTAATTCTGGATTTTGTAATGGCTTTTGACCTTTTAATATCAAACACTCTCTTCAAGTAGAGGGAGGAGCATTTAATTACTTATAAAAGTGACTCAACTAAAATGCAGATAAATTACTTTACGATGAGGAGAATAGGTTGGTTGTGTTGTAAAGACTGCAAAATAATCATATGAGAGAGCTTGACATCTCAACATCGCTTTCGAACATTGTTATGCAATAAATGGTTGGAAAAGAAAAAGGATGGTTCCCAAGACTATTAGAACTAGTTGGTGGAATCTTCAATTGAAACAAGCAAGCTTTATGAAGAAGGTTTTAGAAGACTTATCTTTTGAATATAACAGAAGTGTAAACGAGATGTGGGTGGCAGTAGCATCTTGTATCTGAAGGATAGCGAAAAAGATGCTAGACGAGTCTAAGGGAAGAGTCTAGGTTAAAATGATGCTTGGTGGTCGAATGAAGAGATGCAAAAGAAGATTAAAATTAAAAGAGCTTGCTTTAAAGCTATATATAAGGATGGAATAGAGGAACCTATCACAAACAACAAGATAACAAAGAAGGAAACAAAAAAGGCTGTAAGTGAAGATAAGACAAATTCCTATGAAGTTTTGTACAAAAAGCTTGACTCTAAGGATGGTTAGAAGGATATTCAGATTAGCCTAATCAAGAGAAAGGAAGTTAAAAGATCTTTCTTAAGTGAGATACATTAAGGATGATGACTTACTTGTACTTGTTACTCAGAAGGATATATAAACTAGATGGAAACAGCATTTCCATAATCTTTTCATATGGTGAGAGAATAATGAGATTATTTTGGGAGATCTAGCTAGTAGTGAAAGTTACATAGATCGTGCGCGCTATAGACGAATACAATGAAAGGAAGTACATGAGGGGTTTGCAGGTTATGAAACTTGGGAAAGGTGCAGAACTGGATGACATTCCTATATAATTATGGAGAGTTTTAGGTGAATATGGCTTGACTTGGCTCACAAATTTATTTATTGTTATTTGGGAAAGTACGAAAATGCCTGAAGAATGGAGGAAAAACATCGTGATGTCTGAAGTATAAAGAAAGGAGACATTCAAAATTGTTCGAATTACGGAGATATCAAATTGATGAGTTATACTATGAAAATTTGGGAGCGTATGGTTGAAAGAACGTTGAGGCAAGTTTCCAATGTAACAGAAAATCAATTCGAATTTCTACCAAGTTGCTCGACTATTGAAGCTATCCACCTGTTGAGGAGAACACTGGAGATTTATAGAGCTAAAAGGAAGAAACTTTGTATTATTTTTCTTTATTTGGAGAAGGCTTATGACTCGGTTTCATTTTTTTGAATGAAAAATGTGGCATCCCACCGTGGGACCCATCTCAAAATGGTATTACTCAGTTTCATGGGAGATCTTGTGGAGTGTTTTGGAGAAGAGACATGTATGTCTAGTACCAAGCTTGCAAAAATCGGCCGACTAGACCGACTAGTCGGCCTGATTACTCGAAGCGGCTACCTGACGAACCCGATTTGGCCTAGTCAGCCTTTAGTCGGGTACCCCGAGTAGTCGGGCCTACTAGTCGGCCGATTAGGCGGCAGATATTTGCAAGTTAGATCCGTTTACCTGAATCCGAAAATCCATTGTTTTAGGTTACTGTTAGACAGTAACCTAAAGCGCACGTTCATTCCAACCCTTCGTTCATTCCAAGTTTCCAACCCTTCGTTCCCTTCGTTCGCCCGAGCCTCCCCAGTCGCCGCCTTCTCTTCTGATCGGTCGCGCGCCACGTGCTGCTAGCTTGCTCCATTCGGCGACCGCTCCGGTGTCGCCTCCTTCTTCATCCGGTCGTCGACCCCTTCAACTCGGAATCCCTCCTGCTCCAACCGATTTCATCTCGGTTAGGGTTTTATACTTTTTTTTGCCATTTTTGATAATAGTTTGTTTATAGGTTATACTATGCCTCGGCAATGCCCAAGCACGAGGCGATGAGTAGCCCTTTATTCCCTTCGGTGATAAAAGGAATTGTCCAGTCTAAACTGCGACCTCACGTTGCGTCAAGTGAAAGCACAACCTGCTGCGTCGATAATCGACAACCCTAGAGAGTGGGTCACTCTTCGAAATTCCTCCGAACCGGGGTCACATCCTCCATGTCTCTGCGTTCGATCATCAGGGAGGAGTGTGACGTTAAAGTCTCCCTCGATGATCCAAACTCCATGCTCGATCTCCGCACCTAGTGGCTCCAAATCAGTCGCCAACAAACCGCCCTCGTTGTCCCTGGGACTATATACATTTGTGATGTGAAAGAGGAGTTCATCAGCTCTCCGCTTGAGCCTCACCGACATACAGTACTGGGACTTGTGCTCCTCCAATAGTTCGAATTCGTCTTTCTTCCAAACGGTGAGTAACCCACCCGACACCACCTAGGCCGCAATCTCCGCAAGGTCGAAATTGTCTCCAATATCTAGCTCCCGCATGATTGAGTCTAACCCTATTGACATCTTTGTTTCCTGCAGTATAAAAATATTTGCGCCTGCCTCCATAATCAGATTTCTGACTCCCAACCTCTTCTCGAGGCGGCCCAACCCCCTTACATTCCAAGAGACCACTTTCATTGAGAAACTGATTGGGACATCTTCCTCGGCGGAACCACCCCAGTCGCATAACCACACTTCTGTCCAGGATGCTGAAGTGGTTCCATTGAGTTCCCACGTTATTATAAGCCGGATGCGCGGCTTGCCCACGTGCCTTGTTGCCCGCGGAATTTAGCAATGCCGCTCTTCTCAGTTTTCTTTCTGCCCCAAGGGAAATCTTGCTTGCATAACATGTTCTGAATCTACTATTGCCCTCCTCCTGGCCTAGGGATGTGTCTCCCCTTTGATCATCTTTCCCCTGCGAAGCTGCTCTGGCAATAAATTTAGTGCCCTCTTGCCGGTGAATCTCTTTATCAAGTGCCTGTCCTCCTTCATTAACACAATCATGGGAGCCAGAGGCCCCGAGCCATCGCCCTAACTTTGGCCCCCTCTTGAGCCCTTCCCCTCCGTTAAATGAAATAGAGATGCAGGCCTCCATCCCCATATCTCTTTGGAGCGCTTCCTCCAAGAACGCTGCTGCGCGGTTCTCCCGCTCAATATGTTCAACCACCAACTCGTTCTGCCCACCTAGGATGACCATCGTGGCTGCACGCGCTGGGATTCCAATCGGGCTCACGAGCTCTTGGGAGGACCTTGTGATGATGGAAAGTGGTTCTTTTGGGTTCAGTTTCAGTGGCGAGCGTGTTCCAGTAGTTGCATCAGGTCTATCGTTCGAGGTATATTCGATTTTGTCAGGTTCTTGCGGTACCGGGTCCCAAGCGCTTGATAGGGTTTGGCTCCACCCCCCGATAGGGATCCGAAATGCACTTGAAGGGGGACCTCCCCCGAAAGCTTCCGTGCCATAGAGCGTTTCCATGCCTTCTAATGATGGTCCTGCCTTTTTTGGGTTTTGCATATGCGGGAACCCTGCCTCGGATGATTCACAGTTCGAGTGCCCTCCTGACAAAAAGGTACCGAATTGAATAGTCTTCGGGAGACGAGGGGGCTCTATGGGTGTTTCAGCTTCCCCTCGGTCTGTGCGTTTCCCCGCCGGGGACGATGTCCCTTTCGCTGCGCCATTAACCTTCGTCGGTCCTTCGCTGCTTCTCGGAGTTCACCGTTGCGGTCATGGTCACGACCACGTGGCAGCCTCCCCACACTGCAAAGTTGAAGATTGACAGACCTGCCTCGAACAACGACTCTCCAGCACCCTAGGCTCGACGAATTTAGCCCCCCCCGGGCAGCAACCCGAGCTTTCTATCGCCTTTCTATCGCCATAACATCTGCTAAACCGGCCAACATCTCTCGATTTTTTTGCAGGTTTCGTTCGGTAAACGGGATACCCTTCACACAGACCCTATCTAATTGCTCAGAGAGTAGAAGACCATCGCTCGCTCTCAAGTTCCGCAAGCGGAGCTGTGTCCAACCCTCCTTCGACCACCGCCGCAACTCACTTGCGTCATCTCCATTTAGCCCTCTCGCTAGAATCCTCCACGGGTCACCTGAGTTACGTCTCCGTGGAACTGCGTTGTCGAGACTGCCCCCACGTTCGCCGAGCCTCGGAAGAGGGTCTTTGAATCGCCACCTTCTCTAACGAGCACTACATCATGTTGCTCAGATCTCTGCAACGATGGACAGTTCTTACTTGTATGTGCCCACCGACCACATCGAAAGCAGCAGATGGGCTCTCGACACTTACGCGCCCTATGCCTCAAACACCCACACCTGAAGCATCCTCTCCCGAAAGGGTTGGCGAAAGGCTGGTGTCGTCGTGTTCATGACTCCCGCTCGCGACCCCTTTCCTATTTCAATCGGACGATGACCCATCCCCCTCTCGTCTCTCCCCCCGTGCGACCCATCTCCATCCCTCATCTATGATACCATTCATTCCGAGAGTATATAACCAGAACTCGCACTTGCTCCGCTTAGGATACAACTTGTGCTCTTTTAACGGATTCCTGTACCAACAGAACCTCCAAGTGTTTCTCCCTAGTTGTTCCAATGAGGATCCTATGCTTCTTGTCTGTTTCTTGTTTTCCTCTAAGAACCACTGTTGCATGCGTACGCGATGTTACCAACATCGCAGGTTGCTCCAATGGAGCGCGAATAGGGACTTGTAGCAGGACCTTCTCCTCGTAGGCATGAATGCTTCCGATGACCCACTCTTCCACAACGGAAGCAACACAGAGGAAGAATGCAAGAGGATACATGATGTCCGTATAACCCACATCAATAGCAAAATTGGCCTCGTTTGTGATGTGAAACAAATGACCAACCACCCCCTCTTTTCTTCTTGATCGGAGGCCCTCTCTCTCCTTTCTTCTCCTTTTTTGGTGTTCTTCTCCATTCATTCACCCTACTTTTGCACCTCCTAAAGTAGGTGCCCTCTTCGACGTCGGGTGCTCTCCATCCACATTTCTCTTAGTTGACAACTATGTTACCTAGTTTCTTAGCACAAGGCTTTGTTGCTGTATAGATATGGATATCACTTTGATACCAATAAATATCTATATCGGAATCCATATACGTGTCTTAACAATAGTTATAGATTTGTTTATACTCATATTCTATATAACTATATATATATACATAGTAGATTTGTCATAAATGTCCCTTATACCAACTTTAATATGTAAATAGATATAGATACATCCGTATCCGAGCAAACTATAATCCCATTTTATGCATATTTTGATATGTATAGGTATCCATTTTTAAATTACGACAACAAAACCTTTTCCCGTATTAAGTAGGGACGACTACATGGTTTCTTTCCCTCCATTCAGATCTATCTTGGGTCATTCTCAGGCTTAGATCCAAGTAACTAAGGTCCCTTCGGATACTTTTCCTTCCAACTCTTCTTGGGCCTTCCTCGCCTTCTCTTAACTGGCTCAACATCCCAAATCTCGTATCTTCTAATGGGTGCATCAATTAACCTCTTTTGCAAATGGCCAAACTATCTTAAGCGATTTTCTCTCACTTTTTTTTGAATAAGAAAGACGGGGGTGCCCTCCCAAGATGGGAGTCACCACACCAACACATTCATTGATCAACGAGATTGTACATCAGTTGGATAACCAGAAATTGTACAAGGCATTACATTTAGCTAGTACATTTTTTAAATAAAATCGCTGCCCCTTGAAGATCGTATCATTCCTGCCAAGCCAAATAACCCAGAGCGCAACAAATGGCTTGGAGACATCGTCGGATGACCCAATACCAACTGCCCGAATAGATCTCCAAAACTGCTCCGCATCGGATGCCCGAACCCACGTGAGCCCCAACGACTCCCACACGCTGGCCGAAGTCCTGCAACCAAAAAAGATGTGGTACGCATCCTTCACACCGTCCTTGCATCTGTCACACCTCGTATCCGTCGCACCCAACGACCTTTCTCTTCTCACTTTGTCACAGATCCGGTCCCTTCTTAGACACCAAAGAAAGACCTTAACTCAAGTAGGGATCTTAACCCTCCAAATCACCTTCAAGTCAGCACAAAGGACTTCGTCTCGCTCCACCATCCCAGCAGTCAGCTTCCTGTAAGCTTTCTTCACCGAGAACTTACCGCCTTCCCACACAAAATGATCGGGGTCGTCGGACATCTCGTCGACAGGGGGAATTTCCGACAGCAACCGCAAAAAACCCTCCATCCTCTGATCCGAGAGAACAACAACGAACCTTGGTGCCCACGACCCCGAGTCCGCCACCTCCACCACCCGCGCCCCCTGTCAATGGCTAATGCCATCAACCTAGGAAAGCGGTAGGCCAACGCCCCCTCCCCCGTCCAGTCATCCTGCCAGAAACGGAAACAGAGCCCATTCCCCAACTTCGGCCGAAGAAAAGACCTGAGCCCCGGAATCACGGTACGAATCCCACTCCACAAAGAGGACTCGTGACGCTTCCTCCCAGCCACCAACTCCCCTGCAACATCATAAATCTCCCTCAACAAATGCAGCACCAGCGAGTCGGATGAACCCCAAATGCGTATCACCCACTTGGCTAACAAGGCCTTGTTCATTGCATCCACATCTCTTATACCAAGGCCCCCTTTCGAAACAGGCACCGCGATATCCTTGCAGGCCACCAAGTGCAAGCCCCTCGTTGCCTGCCTTCCATCTGACCAGAAAAAAGATCTCATCAAAGATTCCACCTTCCTTCTAACACCAACCGTCATTCTCCTCGTCGAGAAGAAGAAGATCGGAATGGCGGAGAGAACATGCTTCAACAAAGTAAGCTTCCCACCCTTGGAAAGAGTGGTAGCCTTCCACCCTTCCAACCGCTCCTCCATTCTCCGCAGAACACAGTCCCAATCGGACTTCCGCTGCCTACCCTCTACCAGTGGTAACCCCAGATGTGTTATCGGCAATCTCCCCAAAGGGCAGCCAACCCACGCCGCTAACCTGTTGCTTTCCTCTCCAGCCATCCCCATAGGAACTAGGACCGACTTCTGCATGTTAATCTGCAAGCCAGAGAGGCAGCCAAACACAACCACCAAAATATCCGCATTGCGATTCTGCTCCTCGGCCCCCCAGGAAGATCAACGTGTCATCCGCATATTGCAAAACTGGGACGGATATGTCCCCCATCTTGAAACCCTCACACCAGCTCTCCTCAACCGCCCGCTGAAACAAGACCGCAAGGCAATCCGCAACCAACACAAAGAGAAGTGGGGCTAGGGGGCAACCTTGTCGTACCCCTCTCTGTGGCTGGAACCAACCACCCTCCGGTCTCCCGTTGACCAACACAGAGCAGGAGCTTGTGGTCACACATCTCTTGACCCATGCAATCCATTCCTCCGGAAATCCCCTCTTCTGCAATGCTGACCACAAGAATCTTCAGCTGACAGAGTCGTAGGCCTTGGCGTAATCAATATTCCAAACAGCCCCCTTCTTTGCAGATCTCTTCCACTCACGACAGATCTCCGAGGCGGTCACAATGCCATTCGCCATACACTGGCCTAGGATGAACGCAGATTGAGCCGATAAGACCACTGAGCCCAAGACAGACCTAAGCCGGCTCGCCAGCACTTTGGCAACAATGAGATAAATGCCATTGGAAATAGAAATCGACCTGTAGTCACCTACCCCAATCGGGGTCTCCTTCTTTGGCACCAAAAAAACCAAGGCCCTGTTGATCTTCTCATAACCCCTGTTGCCGCCCCTGAATTCAGATAGAACCTCCAAAATGTCTTCCTTCAGCCGATCCCAAAACTCCCGGTAAGAGGACACAGAGAAGCCATCCGGGCCAGGAGCCCCATCCGCATTGAGGTCCCAAACGGCCCTGCGCACCGCTGCCTTCGAGAAATCGACCAGTAACAAATCCACCTGGGGTTCGCTCAACGACCCCACCCCCAGCCCGTCCAGCCCCACCCAATCTCCTCACTCTGTCGCCTCGACACCCTCACAAAGTGCTCCCGAAGGGCGATCCCAATGTTCCTCTCGCCCGACACCCTTTGCCCCCCACCTCCACCTCATGCAAGAAACTCCGCCTTCTCCTACCAGACGCCACAGAATGAAAGAAGCGCGTGTTGGCGTTACCCTTCCTTAGCCACTTCTGCCTGGATCTCTGCCGCCAATGAACCTCTTCCTTCCTGTCCTCCTGAAGCACCACCTCCAACCACGCAGCCCTCTCCTCCACCTCCTCCGGAGGCAGTCCCTGGTCATCATCTAGCCCATCCAACCTGCTTATCTTAGCCTCAGCCTCTGACCTGACTGCCCGCTGCCTCCTAGCGACATCCTTTCCATAGGTCAATAGCAACCGCCTTAAGGACCCAAGCTTGGCCGCAAAGCGTGATACCGCCGAACCAGACACCACAGAACTTCGCCAATGCTCGACCACCAGGTCCCGGAAGCCCTCCTCCAACAGCCACTTCTTCTCAAAACGAAAGGAGAACCAAGCCAACCGCTCTTCCACAGACGACCAAAGAGCATGAGAGTGATATGAAAGCATCCTCGGAAGAGCCCAAGTCCTCGCCAGCGGGAACGCCTCCCCTGCCTCAACCGACATTATGAATCTGTCAAGCCTGGACCTCGATCTCGAATTCCGCCAAGTGTATCTGCAACCGGCCGCATCCACAACAGCCAACCCCAGAGAACGAAGCATCTGCCTAAACTCTGCAGAACCAGGATCCGAACCTCCGCCACCTCCCGGCTTGTCATTCGGGAGCAACGTAACGTTCAAGTCACCACCGTTGATCCAGATCCCTTCGCCAACCTCAGGTGCAACATCGCCAAGTCCTCAGCCAAGCTACCATCTTTACTTCTACACGACCCATAGACGTTAGTGAGACATAGAGAAATCCCATCCGCCCTCCGCATCAGCCTCACCGATAAGGTGAACAAGGATACGAACGTCCCCACCATATCAAAAGCATCAGGACGCCAACCAGATATCAGCCCTCCCGAAGCACATGCTGCCTCTTTCTCAGCCAACACAAAAACCCCTCCCCTGCTCATTTCCCGCCGCATCTGATCATCTAATGTCTGCAGCTTTGTCTCCTGAAGCAAGAAGATATCTGTCCCAACCTCTCTCACCAGAATTTGCACCCCGAGCCTTTTTTCGGGCCGACCCAGGCCCCTCACGTTCAAAGATAGCACCTTCGTTTAAGTAACGTAACGTCCATCTTCCTCGGGGGAATAATCTCCAAGCGCCTCGCAATATCTCTATCGAGAGCAGCAAAGCGGTTCTGCACCACCAACAGGCTGGTCGCCCCCGGCGTCTCACCTTCAGCAACCCCACCCGATGCCAAAGAGGCCCTCAACGAAGCCATCGCCGCCTTCTCCGCCCACCTCCGCCCCCTCCCCCCCTCTCATAAGCCAACTCAAACCGCCGTTGCTGATGCCCCCCTCCTCTTGAATCGGCTGCCCAACTCCCATCCCCTCAACCACAACAAGGCTCCCAATAACAAAGGCAAAGACCCCTCCGCCACCACCAAACTCGTCGAATCGGCCCCACAACCGGCCGAGCCCCTCTGCCAAACCTCAGAGACCAGCGCACCCGCCTCCCCCCCATCTGAACCACCCGACCCCCCTTCTCAGGCAGCAACTCCCCCACCCAGGCCGCAACACCCTCCCTCACAGAGCAACCGGGCTGAGCAAGGCCCTCCTCACCTCGGGCCAAACCGGTACCCTCCCCCTTCAACTCTGCAGCTGCACCGGATCGAGACCGAACGAGGTCCAACCCAACAGAACGCAGACCCACCAGAGCACCATTGGGCCGGGCTCCACCACTCCCCTCCGCATCACTAGAGTCAACCGCAAGACGCCAAGGAAGAGAAGCCGCCGCCAATCTCGGAAGCCCCGCAGCCGAAACAACGCCGAACCGGATCACCTCCAACTGGGGATGCGCCACAGTCGGAATCCGACCACCTTCAATAGGTTGCACCACCTCCGGCTGCCGAACCCACACCTCCGTGGGCTGAACCAAAGGCCGTAGCTCCGGCCCTCCAATCCCCGACAACTCCTCGACCATCTGGAACACCCGCCCATGACAAGCGGCCGCCTGACACGCCTCCCAAACATCTGTGGCCACCAACTTGAGAAGCAGCCGCCTACCAGCAAGCCACACCTCCCACCAACCCATCTTCTCTGCCCCAACCGGCCTGACCTGAAGCACGACCTCCAACGCCTGCTCGGGTCGACAACCCGAACTCTCAAGCGAGACGACCTCAAGAACGCCCCGCAGCAACTCAGACACGCCCTCGTACGACCTCGCCCCCTGCGGGAGCCCCCTGACGACGACGTTCTCCTCCCAGCCTGGCACCACGATGACATCCCGCTCCCTCGGCCTCCGCCACTTTAACTGCAACGACTCGACCTCCGAACCATATAGCAAACTCCGCATCTCGGAGTCGCGGAGGCCCCTCGCCAACGCCCTCCACGGAGAAAGCCGAGCCACATCTCCCTTAATGGAAGCCTTGGACACGAGCTCCACGTCAGAGGATGCCATGAAAAGCGCCCCTCCCCCCACCCTCTCCAACCAGCAAGCCAGAGTGCAGAGCAGCTGTCGGGCAGCACCTCCTCGAATGTTCAAAACATCGGCACGAAAAGCACCGCAGGGGCTCTCGACACGCCCGTGCCCAGTGATCGAGACCACCGCGACGATAACAGCTGCGGACGAACGGGGAGACCGGCGACGGCCCACACCCACTCCAAGAAACAGCAGACACCCGCCTCCTCCGGCAACCTTCCACCAAGCGCCAACCTCCATCCACATCTGAGGCCTCACAGGCAGCCGCGCCATGGGCCATACCCGGATGGCCCAAAGATACCACCTCGTCGAAGCCACCCCGTTAGACCTGCTGCGCCCTGACGCAGTTCCTGATCACCGCCCCCACCTAGCCTGGCGCGCCGCCGACCTTCGCTGCACGCCCTCACGCTGACAGCCAAGCACCGCCATCCGGTGGCAAATCCTCTCGCGCCTAGGCTGGCGGGACCCCCCACGCTCGCTCGGATGGAGGAGAGCCCTGCATCCTGATGCCCCGACTCGACAGGGCCTCCCCCAACTGAAAGCGCGAGCCCAAAGCCGCCCCGCCAGATCGCACCGCCCGAGCGACACGGATCCTCTGCCGCCCCAACGCGAAGACGATCAGATGCGCTCGCCCGGAGGAACCCAAGCGTGGAGGAGCCCTCGGATGCGCGGAGGCACGGAGGAACCCTAGCGGAAGAGCGGAGGCACGCGCCCGAGTTGCCCCATCGCGGAGGAGCCCTAGTTCGCATCGCGCCACCTCAAATTGTCCTCTATCAGAGTTACTATAATTCCTTTCTGATTGCATCATTTCGAATATGATCTTTTTGTGTATTACCACATATCCATCATAACATTTTAATTTCTGCTACTATCATTCTCTGCACATTTCTATGGATCATATGCCAACATTCAGATCCATAGAGCATAGAAGGTCTCACGACTGCTTTTGAAAGGAATTTTCTTATCACATATAACAATATAGGCTCCTCTCTTTTTTAAAATTAATATCGATAAATTGTGACTTTGTTATCTATATATTCCTATTCTTAAAGTGGATAAGGATAACATATCTATAACATGTTCGATCATTTGCATCCCTATGTGGGTATGTTTAGTACAATGGTCTATGAATTAAATGATATTGAAGCTGAGTATATCCCCTAACATATCACGAGAAATGAAATTCCAATTCGTATGTGGATAGGCAGGAATGACGATTTCCATATATGAGGAATTATAGTTTCCATTGTAAGAGTCATTTCTACCTTATTATGGCCTAACCGACATAGTAACGGAATCAATAAATGAACGACGATTCCATTCCCCCTCTAATCTAGCGTAACAAACAGTGCCTAAGAGGTGCTCCTTATAGTCGCTTTGGCATGGTTTTATTCCACAAGTCATAGTTACAACATCACACACGGAGCATATGTGACTCCATGAGCTGTCTAGAGGACTTACTAGGGTGGAACGAAGATTCCTCTCTTCTATTGCTAGCATTACATAGGCGCGCATTTGCTTATGATACTACTTGTGAGGAGTGAATATGAGATTTCGTTATTGACCTTTAATGTTTATGGACCCTCTAGTGGTACATGAAGGGAGATGTTGTAGGAAGAGCCTTGTGAGGCGAGATCCTATTTCAAGAGATCCCATGCTTTTTTCAGTGGGGATTTCAACACAACTCTTTAGGTGACCGATCAACCTAATGATAAGGTAGGGATAGTGCTTTTAGAGATTTCACAGCTTTTATTCTTGATAAGGGACTGTTGTGGATTGTGTCTATGCTTGGCAATATTCGACTATACCGTTAATTTGACCCTTTCTTTGTGGCCAGAGTGACTTCATTCTCGAGTGTTCTATCCTATTATACCCCCTAGGATTGTATTGCAAAGAAAGTTGGGCATTTTTCATTGCCTCCGTTCCGTTTTAAGATATCAAACCTCCTGTGATGCAGATAGGATTTTGCAACGGTGGAGAAATTAATTTGATGGTGGAAATTTATTTGGTAGAAGAAATAGGAGGGATTGAGAAAAGAAGCGCGCCGGTTGCGCGAGATTCGAGGAAGGAGAAGCGCGAAGATCACATTGGGGAGGGAGAGAGACAAGAGAGAGATAGAAATCTCAAATTTAATTGTAATCTGACCTCCCTAAACAATAGACTACCATCTCCTTTATATAGGAGGGGTGAGATTATAAAGATAGAATAAAATTCAAATTGACTCTAATTTATTTGAATCAAAATTCAAATCTATCTTATCCTAATTTGACTCTAACTAATTAAATTCGAAATTCAAATTGAACCGACTAACTAATTTTAGACCACACACGATCTCTTTTATTTAAATTAAATAATGCGATGACTCGAAAAAACGTAAATAAAATTAGCCTCTAATTAACGGATAAAAAGTAGAAAATTAGGCCCTATTTACCCGTTTCACGCTGCATCATCCTGGAAGAGGACTTCAGGGTGAAAGTGGTTGACTTTTAGCAGGTCTGCGTGTTGGTACTGGCTCGTGTATCATCCAAATTGGCAATCTCCGCAAGTTTCTCACGGGCTACAAGAGGAAAATTGGCAGGAGAGAACTTGTGGTGTTCAACGACTCTGGCTCGAATGGTGTATCTAGAAAATCTGGAGGAAGCAGACAATCTAGACGTCTTTGAGTACAAGAGCGGTCCCTGAATCAAAAGGTAGTGTTTAAAGAAGATGAGAAGTTCGATCTGAAGCAAAGATTGTGTCAATGATGGCTAATGGAAGCAGAGACAAAAATCAAGTTCTCCATTTTGTTGACATGATGGCAGAGAAATTTTATTTATTCAATTGTCATTGATGATCATATTTACTATGGTGTCAGAGGATTGGACCCGCAATTTTAAAGAAGATGAGAAGCTGGAGTTGGATCGAAAGCAAAGATCGTGCCACATATGGCTAAAGGAATGAGACATGAGCACCAAGTTTTCCATTATCTGGCCAGTTCATGAAGGTGGAGAATTTTTATTTATTCAATTATCATTGATGGACGTCTTTACAAAGGTGATAGATGATCACACCCACAATCTTGGAGCATTTTAAGGTTAAAACTCTTTCGATTTTTAGCGCTTGTTGTTTACACGGGCATCACGACTTTCAAAAGAGCAGGACACCCTCACCGTGCAGGAGATACTAGAAGAAGGATCTTCACGTTGAAGACTCGCCATAGCTTCATGGCTTTTCCAATCTATTCTACAAAGAGTTCTGAGAGGATCTGAAGGACAAGTTAATACAATGCTTTCAAAAAATCAGCAATGGAAATTATGACTTTTTATAGACAAAACAAAGCATAGATTTTGCTAGTCCTGAAGAAAAGTAACGCCACACACATGAGATTATTACATGATAATAACCATATCTGACTCGGCTGTATTTGATTTTTGCAAAGGTTTTAGCAAGTCGGCTCCAGTAGGTTGTTAGGTTCTATTTCATCCTGGGAAGACAGTTGCTTGATATTGTGGCTATGTCTTCAGAGATTATTACAGAGTGGAGGCCTCATGCAATTATTGAAGATGTAGGAAAGATGCAGGGATACGGTCTCGTCGATTCCTCTTCTCTGTTCTCTTTCTCAGGAGTGAATAATTGATTTCGTGAAAGCTTTTGACACTTTATCTTCACATTTCCCCTTGGATGACATTACGAAACAAGGTTTTTCCATCTATGTGGATTTCATTGATCAAGTAGTTCAGCGCCAGTATCCTACCCTTTTTTAGTTATCGAGCAACTATCAACATCATTTCTTCCAATCACAAATAAGAGTGCGACAAGGGTGTCCTCTACTAGCACTACTATTCGTGCTAGTAGCGAATGTTCTGGCAATCTTGGTGAACAAAGCTGTTATGGGAGGACACTTTTCGGTTTTAAGAAGGGGCATCTCGATTCCTCTTTTATAAATTGCAAATGACACACTTCTCTTTATTGATAAATCCTTGGCACACATCCTTCCTCTTGCACTTGTTTAGAGATGTATTTTAAAATTCGACTCGATAGAGAAAAGTCAGGGTTAATCCCTTTTATGATTTAGACTCGCTGATATGTCTTACTTTATATATTGACAAAACCTTTTCTCCACGTGCTTGATTTTTCAGAAAAATGCTTTCATCTAGTGGTTGTCATATGGGCTATTTGGATTTCTAAAAATGGTATCTCATTCTTGCAAAATCGCTTTTACTTCAAGAACATTACGACTCATGTCGGGTTTATGTAAGGAATGACTGGATTAACTTTTAAGGATGGAGGAGGACGTTGGTCTGCCTGCGGGGGTAACTTTGGCAGCAACCTTTTTTGGATTCAGTCAACCTAAAGTCCTTTCTTTCTGTCTCAGGCCTTGGCTCCTTTGTGGTGCAAGTCTCCAAATTCCTGTTGTTTAGTCTTCATCCACATATCAGGTCCAAGTATCTTTATATTCTCTTGAATTATTTAGGAGTTTTCCGTGGATCTGTGCAAGCTAGAATGGTGCTACGTGGTTAGCATCACATGCAAACCTTCATGTTGTAGTGCGCAGAGGTGGATGACAACACTTCGGAGGACGTGCACACATCTCCCTGATGTGGAGCACATATATATGAGTATTTCGTGCTTACTTTTAATGTAATAGATAACTTCCTTTTACGTAGCGTGGGATCTGTAGCGGTATGCGCTTTTTTGGTGCCTAATCTCGTTATTGAGATGCACGAGGAGCTAATTCTTGGGTGGCTGGAGCGTTTTCTTTGTTGTAGCATTAGTATGTGGTGCTGCGGCACTGATGTCGTGTTTTGAGGGATGCATGCTTGAAAGCCTTGGTATCTATAATGGCGGCGTTCAGCCATCACAGTGGCGTGTGCATTCACCAAGTATTCCATTCATTTCGTGTTTGGGTTTTGTCTTGTATTGGGCTTTGTTAGAAAATATGAATGCGGAAGCGTATCAGAAATAAAAGATAAAGAACATTAAGGAACACGGGATTCAACGTGGAACCCTACTCCCTAAGGAGTGGGATTAAAACATGGGAGAACGCCTCAAAGGGTTGATGTGTCTATTGACTTTCTCATCTGATACGGGCGGTGAGGGGCTTCTTACATAGCCATCACTGAGTCTCCACATTCCACAACTGGTAGATGCGGGACTAAACAACTGTGTGTGGTAAATGGATCCTGGAGAGATCCATTTACCCATCTCTCACATAAGTGACACACAATATATACTCCAACACCCCCCTTCAAGCTGGAGCATGTAATGCTCAGCTTGGCCAAACAGGTAGAAATCTCAACTCACATTATATAACACTACAAACAATATCAACTCAACGCGCACAACTATCGGCTACTGTCGAGGACGTTGCTTCTCATACCGTGCATGTGTGGAGGACGAACGAGCTGGAGTGTGAGTCAAACTGAATCTCCTCGTCGAAGAGCATGTGCTCTGTACTGCTCCTGTTAGAGTCATTGCAAATGAAATGAGTCTCCACATGGAGAACTCTGGCCTGCCACAACATTTGGGCAACTGCTCCATCTCTGAAAGGGCCGAATAAAGAACGTCTAAGTATCCATACGTATATCTGTGAAGATTGGTCTCTCTCATACGGACCTCAAAGTGGGTTCTCTCTCATAGTAACCTCGAAAGGATCTCGTACTGGAGTTCACGATTGCTTGAGAATGGAGTCTAAAAAAGTCTCCTCGTTGGAGAATTGGGTCTCTCTTAGTCGACTCAGAGACTGGTACTCTACTCTGGAGTCCCTATGAAACCACATGAAAACCCTAGCCCACATGACATAGGGAATGAGATCTATACCCTGGAGTCCCTATGGAAAACATAAAAACCCTGGCTGAAACATGAAAGATGGGGATCATAAACAATGATGGCAAACATGGGCCCATCTGAAAAGACCGCATACATGTGCGTGTCTGAAACTGAAGACTCAGAACCAATCTGACGTCGAGTCTGAATTCTGAACTGTCTCTGTAGAGTCTGAAATCTAATTGGCGTTGAATATGAAATATAGAGAATCTGACATTCTGGCCCGTGACTCTACACAATACTCCTCCTTTCTACCATACTGGTCGGAATGACCAACATTGACCAAGTTGGGAGAAGACAACAAAATGGGGGAAAACAAAACATCACAAATGATTTTTTTTCGCGGCTATTTTTTTTCCTTTTTTGATAGCCGTCTCTCCTCTATTTTTTTCAAACAATCATTTACGATTTTTTGAGCCTTTTTTGTTTCGTCTATTTCCTTTTTCCCCAATTTTTTTCGACTATTTTCCTCTTCTTTTCTTTCCCCCCTTTTTAAAGCCATTCAATTTTTTTCAGCTTTCACTTCTTCCTTCTTTTTTTTGCAATTTTTTAACTCTCAACAGAATTTTGGCCTAAATATGCATCGGATTTTTTTTTTAAAATTACCCGGCATCCCTCTTTTGCCTTAACCCTATTTAGAGTTTCCTGCTTGGGATCCCCTCTTCACGCAGGACCACCACTAGAGGTGCCACCGCAACTGGTCTTCACCATCGCTAGGAAAAAAGGGGGGGACTGTGGGGGGTTCGACAGTGCCACATCGCTGCCTAGGAGGGTGCACGACGGGCGATCAACAATGGATTGCAGGAGAAGGTGTGCCGTCGCCTGGTGGTCTTGAAGGCCATCACCGAGGAGGGGTCGGCTGGGGACAACGCGGGGAGGTGGGGGCGATGTTGGCGGCTCCGCTGGAGGAGGGCGTTGGCGGTGGCTTTGCTTGTAGGGCCTCTGCCTCGAGGTGCACTGGTGGTGCGAGAGAGGTGGGAGGTAACTGCCACCCACGTGAAGGAGAAAAGCTGTCAGAGAAGAGGGGTGCGACAGGGGCTGGAGCAACGCTCGTTCGTTGCATGTTGCCTCGATGAATCTTCTACATTACCGTAGCCACAGAATATGGAGCACAGGTGGAGGTGCTTCGCATGAAGCCTTCGCTGCACGTGGGCAGGAGCTCGCATGGGCGGAGGTGTGCGAGGAGCACATGTTCAGAGGAGGCGACAGTGCTGGTGGCTGATGATCTTAGGCAAATGCTGCAGAGGTGCGAAAATTGGGGTTTCAACGAAACCCTATGTAGAACTCTCCCTCCTAGATATCAAATTGATCTTCACGAACAAACTTGTAGAAAATGATCTGACAAACTTGAACCATCCCGAACACGATCTTCAAACATAAATCTTCAAGAACAATGAATCTGATAATCAAATCTCGAAAAACACATAAACTTCATCGAGAATTGAACTCGCTTTGATACCATGTTAGAAAATATGAATGCGGAAGCGTATCAAAAATAGAAACATTGAGTAACACATGATTTAACATGAAACCCTACTCCCTAAGGAGCGAGATTAAACCACGGGAGAACACCTCAAAGGGTTGATATGTCTATTGACTTTTTCATCTGATACAGGGCGTGAAAGGCTTCTTATATTGCCCTCACTGAGTCTCCACTTCCCACAACTGGTAGATGTAGGACTAAATAACCGGATGTGGTAAATAGATCATGGAAAGATCCATTTACCCATTTCCCACATAAGTGACGCATAACCAAATACTCCAACATACTCCCCTGTGGCCTTGGATCTTGGACCTTAGAAAGTTTTTAATAGAACTGCTTTGGGCGTTCCCCGCCTTAAGACCACACATTCTTTTGTTACAGAAACTCACACAAAGAGGATTGATCATAGGTTGTAATTAGGTGATATTTTTTTTGGGGGGGGGGGAGGGGAACCGTGGAAGGCCGTATCCCGATATATCGGCGATATATCGGTATCGACAGGTCACCAATATATCGCCAATATGTCCGATATCGGGTATCGACACGCAAAAAAGGCGAGCTGAATCCCGATGTCGGCGATATGGCGTCGATATATCGCCGATATATCGACGATATATCGGTATCGACATGGTACCGATATCGATACCGATATCGATATGTCCTTCCATGGAGGAAACACACAAAGGTGTCCACCACAACTATATAAAAAAGGAAGAATACCTGGGTTATCTTACAGGAGCCAGAACTCTAGGAGACTCCCCGCATGAATGATTACATTTTCAATATAAAAGGGATCATAACTAAGAACAACCCCATTCCTTGAAAGCCAGATTGCCCAAAGCAAGGCCCTAAATGTTGGTGACCGATCGAAATCGAATTTCGGTCGAAATTCGACCGAAATTTCGATCATTTCGGTCATTTTTTGTGCTAGGGACCCCATATTTTGGTTGAATTTCGATTTCGACAGAATATCGACATTCGACCGAATTTCGACCGAATTTCGCTGAAATTTGAGGCCATGGCCCAAAGTGCCGCAATAGGGTGTTATAAATCCTTGTTGGCACGGAATCTTGCACAGTGTATTTAATCTCAGAAGCTCTCCGAATTGCTTCAGTTCGACCAATTGACTCCAAGCGCCCGCCAAGTTTCTGCTATCTTATTGCATGCGAAAAAAGGTGGTCATTAGGTGATATATATTGACACATATATTGGGCTGATTTTAGATTGTAATTTAGATGATCAATTTATTTATTTACATATCACCTTGCTTTTTCCCGAGAGGTGTCTTCAGTTCAAAGTCTAGAACCCATTTCCATTATCCCCAGTTCAAAATCCCAACACCGACACCGTACAACTTTCATTCACAATTCACGTGAATAAAAAACCATCACCTTCCAATTTGGTGTTGAACCATTCATGGTAACTTCTGGTCAGCTTGATGAGGTTGCCCATCAACAGTCATCCTTATAAAAATGAGGCCAGATTGAAATAATTCATAAGATATGACCTTTTTAGATCGAAAGATTTTTTTGGAATAAGGAACAGGTGAAACCCTATTTTTGGGGTTCACGCGAAAAGAATATCATTGATTTAGAAAAAGATTACAGGAGAGCAGGTCTTAATGCAAGAGCCAGAAGTTGTAAAGCGCTTTACATTGCGCCACCACATTTTCATAATAGAACCTTTGAGAGTTGATTATCTGATCATTCCGACCCAGCTAGATGGCCCACAGAGCAGCGAAGGCCTTAGAGCAATCGTCCGTAGAGTTTGCATCGAGCGACCTGATGGATGCCCAAAACGTCGTTGTACCTTCGTCGACCTCCACCCGAGCCATATTTAATTCTCTCCAAACTTGTAGTGACTCCGGACAGGAGAAGAAAATGTGGTCCGAGTCCTCCTCCGCCTCGCCGCATCTAGCGCATCGGGTATCCTCCAAGCCGAATAAACGACCCCTCCGCACTTTGTCACATAAACGACCCCTTCGCAGGCAGCATAGAAAGATTTTTACTCTATCAGGGTTTGTCGCCCATACTATCTTCATATCTTGACAGAGGTCGCCTTCAGCAGCTACGTCGCGCATTCGCAGCTCTGCATACATTCTCTTCACGGAGAACTTGTTATCTAACCACACGAAGTGATCACAGCAGGGCATGAAGTCATCAGGAGGTTGGAGCTCCGATAACAATTTTAACAAACCCTCCACTCTTTGATCGGAGAGGTCAGACAAAAACATCGGCCCCAAAGTTCCCGCGTCAGCCACCTGTGACAGGGAGGCCTCCCTCATGGCCGCCCGCGAGAATAAGCACGGATATCTACCTTCCAAAGAGCGCTCTCCCGTCCAATCATCCTTCCAAAAATGAAAAAGTGACCATTTCCTACCTTCGGTCTGAGACTCGGTGCAATTAAAGGCAAAACTTCTCGGATCCCAGCCCAGAGTGGGGACTCATAGCGCATTCTCTTTGCAAGCAGCGCACCATTTACCCCATAAATTTTTCTTAGCAATCTAGGAGCCAGTGACGTAGACGAACCCCAAATGTGGATCACCCACTTGGCGATGAGCGCCCTATTCATACAATCCATGTCTCTGACTGCAAGTCCACCATCACTGCAACTCCTCGTAACCTCCTCCCATTTCACGAGGTGTAGACCTGGTCCTTGTTGTTTCCCAACCGACCAGAAGAATCTCCTCATCACCGATTCCACTTTCCTTGATTTCTTACAACATTTCCTTAGACACTTAAATTTGCAAAAAATCCATGTTATTCTTCACTTTGGGTTTTACCATTTATACATTCACATTTTTTGAAACAGAAGGAGGTTCATGTTTTAAATTCTCATCCTCATATTTTCCCCCTCTAACAAGGGCAGAAAAGGCTTTATGTAGTATTATCCAGTTTATGGTTAGTTGGGGACCTTACTAAAATGAAAGAGATCCCTGGTTCCATAGAATAGGTCACTGTGCTTGAAAACACACCTATTTAGGGAACATAATATTTCATAAATAAAAGTCACCTCTTTATAATGATTACGTTATTTATTACATTTTTATCTTCTTTCTGGAAAGTTAAGCAACAGTATTTTAGAATGAAACAAATTAGATTCCTTTATATCGATTAGCTGTATTAGATCTGCACTATAGGAAAAAGATGACCTTGAAGTCCGGTCTCGCGATCTGAATGAAGCCGTGGAAAAAGCATCAGCTCAGCAGTCATCAATACAGCAAGAGTTGGAGCGAACTAGACAACAAGCTAATGAGGCATTACGAGCAATGGATACTGAGCGGCAACTGCTTCGTACAACAAACAACAAGTAAATTCCTCCTAACTTCTTTTTCCAATGCTGGCTGTGGAAACTACCGTAATATTAAATTGTGGTTTGGTCGTGGAATTCTAGATTTACATCTCTAGCATTTTGTGATCGAACTGGTTTATCTTTTTTTCTATTTATTTGTTTTGATAGGGAAAATATTTGTATTTGTCTTTCTCCAGAACTAACGCAACTGCCTTTCACCCCCAAATCCCCTCAAACTCCCAGACACACAATGGAAAAAATGAAAGAGAGCACAAAGAAAAAGGAAGACAAGATCACACGACATATGTAGACACATGCTGGGAGATTGGGCAAATGACAATGTCTACATCTTGGCCTTTTAAGGGACATGCTACCTTGCCTAATGGATATTTTCCACTCCTGATTTAACAATTTGACCTTCTGCTTTTATCCATCATAAATTCTGGATGTATGGGGACAATGTATGGGGGAATGTGATGGAACATGTCAAGTGCCTATAGGCTTCTTGGTCTTTGTAACTATATACTTTAAAATTGTGAATATATACAAATTTTTTATGGGCATCTTCATGCTGTCTCATCCAATTTCCCTTAAAAAAATAAATTATGAGTCCAGACTATAGCTTACATGTTTAAGTTATAATATATATATTTTTTGAAATCCAAAAGAGGGGGATACACTCGGTGGTGCACGCCCCAAGCCTTTATTAAAAGTTAGAAGAAAAGAAGCAAAAAAAGAAGAAAGGGGAAGTTACAACGAGGCGCCATTACCGAAGGCCCATTACAACACCCAATCCTCCCCCAAATGCCTTGCAAAGAACCACACGTTTTCCTTATAGAATCTTTGTCCCGAGAAAAGCAAGTCGTTCCTGCCCCTCCAGATCGCCCACAGAATGGCCACCAGACGAAGAATCTCCACCTTCGGTCTAACCTTGTTTTCCCGTAACGCCCCTAGAAGGCGTGAAAGCCGTTCGTACGGCACCAATCCACGCCAGCCCCCGGCCACACTTGAGACACCTCGGGGCAAAGGAAAAAAAGGTGTTCCGCAGACTCAATCGAAGAATTGCAAAGCAAACACCTGTCCGAGACAGAGCGTAAAAGCCTCGCACAGCAATCCCTCGTCATCAGCCTTTGCCTCCTAAGCAGCCAAAGGAAGAAACCAATCCGCTCCGGGAGTCCGAGAGCCCAAAGAAAAGCACAATCCCGGCTAAGCATCGTCGAGAGCGACGTCGGTGGTCGAGAGATAGCCCCGAAGGCCTTCTTGACCGAGAAAGGACCCCCCTCCAAGACCAGTGGTCCCTTTCCCCCGAAGGACTCCCCACCTCCCTCAACGCTTCGAGCAAAACCAAGAACTCCTCCAGTCTCTGGTCTGAAAAAGTTGCCGAGAAGGTGGGGAACCAATTACCATCAATCCAACATTCTGCAACCGAGCAGAATTTATCATCAGCCAAGGTGTACAGCCGGGGGAAACGTAAGCAGAGGCCCCCCCGTCCAGTCATTTGTCCAAAAGGAGAAAGAATCTCCCCCACCGAGAACTGGCCTAAAGAGCGCAAGATTCTTCAAGAAGACCTCCACAACTCCCCTCCAAAACCATGTGGGCACGGTAATACGGGGGACCTGCGAAGGCAACGACCCCCCCCGCCATAGATCCGCCGAACCACATCACAACAAAGATCCTCCCCGACCCCATATCCTACTAGCCCACTTAAGGAGCAAAGCATCATTCATTTGCTCCAGCGACTTCACCCCCAATCCTCCCTGATCTTTCCTGCAAGTAAGGTCCTCCCACCCTACCAGGTGGACCCCTCTGGACCTATCCTTCTGCTTTCCCCACAGAAAAGCCCGCATCCTTTTCTCAATCCAGGCTCTAATCCCCTTAGGCATTCGGCGATTCGATAAAAAATAGATCTGGATGGATGCAATGACCGCCTTTAACAGAACCGGCCGACCTCCTCTCGACAAGATCGCGGACTTCCACCCCGCCAGCCTCTCCTCCACCCTGTCCGCCACCCTCAGCCAGTCTCTCGTCCGCGTTCTGCCCAAGGTCAAGGGCATCCCCAGATAATCCATCAGCAGAGAAGAGCACGCCGAACCCAACGTCATTTCACACGCATCGGCCTCCATATCCGCAAGGCTGAAAGGGACAAACTTTGATTTGCTATCATTCTTAACCATACCTGACAACTCACCAAAAATCTTCAGGGTCAAAGCCATGCCCCTAGCCTCCTCCGGCCCCCCTCAATGAAAAAAAGCGTATCATCGACGTATTGCAGGATAGGGACCAATACACCCTCCCTGGAAAATCCCTTCGACAGGCCCTTGTTGACCACCCAAGTGGCAATATCAGAAAGGACATCCGCCGCAAGGATAAAAAGCATGGGTGCAAGAGGCCATCCTTGGCGCACCCCTCTCCTCGGCTGAATCAGACCCCCCTCCGGGCGGCCATTAACCATGATCGAAAACGAGGCAGTGGTGACACATCTCCTCATCCAAGAAATCCAAACCTCCGGAAAACCCTTTCTCCTAAGCACCGACCAAAGGAATCTCCAATCCAGGCTATCGTAGGCCTTTGCAAAGTTCACCTTCCACAAGATGCCACAGGTGCCCCTTCTCTTCCATTCCACAATGATCTCGGACGCAAGCGTAAGGCAGCCCGCAATTTGCCTCCCAGGGACGAAAGTCGATTGCGACGGCGAGACAATAGAGCCAAGAACGCCGGCTAGCCGGGAAGCGAGAACCTTCACGGTAATAAGATATAGAGCATTTGACACCACAATTGGTCGATAGTCATCAATGGAAACCGGCGCCGCCTTCTTGGGCAACAAAATGATGAGAGCACGGTTGATCTTATCAAACCAGCGTTTCCCCGACAAAATTCAGAGACCACCTCCAACACCTCCAGTCCCACCTTGTCCCAAAAATCCTTGTAGAACGACACTGGGAAGCCATCAGGGCCCGGAGTGGCATCGGCGTTCAAATCCCACATAGCATCCTTAATCTCTTCCTTACATCACGAACGAGCATGTCAAAGCAGGAGTCCGCCACCATGCGGGTGTCGAGGCCCAACCACCTCCATACCCGCAGAATGGTTCGAGACGACATGTTCCTGAAATGGCCCGCAATAGCCCTCCCCATCTCCTTGTTCCCCTCCACGCGAGCCCCATCAATGCAAATGGATCGCAACGCGTTGAACCTGCGCATCCCGCTAGCGACACGATGGAAGGAGGTATTCGCATCCCTCTCCCGGAGCCACTAACTTCTCGACCGCTGCCTCCACTCCGCGACACGTTTTTTATCCTCCAGGGCAACTTTCTTTTGAGCAGCAGCACAGTCAGCCAACTCACCCACTGTGAGCTCCCTTTGATCTTCCACAGTATCGAGATATCGGATGGTCTCCTCAGCCTCCTCCCTTGCAGCACGCCTAGCTGCCCTTGTCTCCCGCTTGAAAACCGAAAGTCTAGCCCGCAACGAAGACAACTTTTAAACGAATCGAGCCACCGCGGAGCCCGACACAAGCAAGCCCGACTAGTGCGAAGAAACCACCTCCCTAAAACTTTCCTCCATAAGCCAGCATTTTTCATATCTAAAAAGCCCCCTCTGCATAGGACCATCCCCTGAGGACCAGACGATTGGATTGTGATCCGACCAAGCCCGCGGCAATGCCTCCACCGACGCTGAATGAAAAGCCTCCATCAACTCACTGGAAGCCAGAAAACGGTCAATACGCGATCTGGAATTTGATCTCCTCCAGGTATAAGTCGTGCCAACCGCATCCATCACCTCAAGGCCAAGGGAGTCCACCGCGTCCGCGAAGGCACGCTACCGCGGATCCTGCCCCCTGCCCCCTGCCCCCTGGCCTGTCAGAGGAAAGAAGAGTAACATTGATGTCCCCCCCAACGAGCCAGGGGACGCCGTCGACAGCATTCCCAATCGCCAAGAGGTCATCCCACAGCTCACCACGCAAAACATTACAACATGGCCCGTAAAAACATGAAACAACCAACCGGATGGAGGAGGACGTACATACCAGCAAAACCGTCAGTACATGCCTTCCAACAATCACCGAATCCAAAGACATGGACGAAAATCTCCATGCCACCAACAACCCCCCCAAAGCACCCGCCACATCCAAAGCACGGAAATGGTCCACGACCTCCGCACCTAAAGAACGTCACGGATCCTCCGACACAGCTTGAAGCTTTGTTTCTTGTAGCAAAACGACGTCGCAACCCCACTCAATAAATCTTGACTTACGACTCTTCTCTTCTCGGGGTCCCCGAGACCACGAACATTCCAAGAAAGAATTTTCATTTGCAACCGGTGTAGAACCCATGAGTCCTGACCACCCCCGCGGCCTCCGCAACGCGGTCCTTCAAGCTTAAGTCTGCAACCTCCTCCACCCTCGCTGACCTGGTTCTGTTCCTCCTTCTATATCTCTTCCTGCCTTTCCTGTCGGTCGGTCCCTCATCGGAAGAGAGCCCCGACAGGGCCTTAGCCACCGCAGCCGCGCCCCCCCCCCCGCGAGGAGCCATCGGAAGTGGTCGAGGACTCCCCCCCCATCGTCGGGTCCACAAAGGGCTGGAACCGTGCCCCCCCCCAACGCCGCGTCATGGGGAACGACCGAGAACGACACCATCTGCGAAGGGCCACCCTGCATCATGCCCAAACCCAGGGAGGGAAGAGCTACGCCGGTGTGGCTGAAGAAGGCAAGTCAGGTAGCACCACCGTGGGATCGGAGGAATCCCAGAGAGCAGCTGCGCCCGCGAGGTTTCCCTGACCCTGCACCGCCCGAAAGCCCAAACCCGGATCCGCCACAAGAAGAAAAACCGCACCAGGACCCGCCACAGAAAATGGGGGCCCACACTGGTCGTTCAAGGCGAAAAAGACCGCATTTGAATCCGCCCCAAGATCCGCATCCATGAACGTTTCGGACACCCGACCAAAGGACTCTGCACCCGAGCCCTTCGCCAACGCAGAAGCCGAAGATTCCAGCAATTTAACGGCCGCGTCACCATGCAAAGGGAATACAGAAGGCGGCGAGTACAGAGCCCGGGAGGAGTTCTCCAAGCGCCGCGTGCATTGAAAAGACCGCACCCAACCACCGAAGGGTTCCCTCGGAAATCCAATCGCCAACGCGGTAGTCGAACCGACCCCCGACCCTCCACCGGCCTCCTCCCCCGACTGCTCCGGCGGAAGTGGAGGGTCCTCCAACAGCAACTCAATATTGAAAGAGCAACATCCGAGCTTCATCTCCGCAAACAAATTTCGACCGCTGAACTTGTCGTGGAAGCCCCTGCTGCACTCAAGCAGGACACTCGTGATCTCCAAATCCGAACCAGGGCTGAGCCCGTCCTTCATCACCGCTAAGACCTTCCCCCATCTCCGGAGAGCCTCCTTCAAGCACCCAAGCGATCGCGACAACATCGCTATGCCTTTCACCTGGGCCACACAAACCTCCGTCTCCGAGCACGTTCCATCCGCAAAATGGAGACTTCTCTAGCAAACATTGGCGACATCGCCGTTGCGAAGCAACTGATCCCTCTACTCTGCCAGCAAGCCACGAACACAGCACCTCCCCGGTTCCTCCTTCACCACGTCGCCAACGAACCACGAGCCCAAGAAGCCACGAAGGTGTGAAGAGACAATGTTCAAGTCGCATATCCGTATCCCTTTTAAAACGGATACAGATACGAATGTCAAAATCTGTATAAAATGGATACGATGATGGATCAGATACGGATATATCCGTATCAGTTTGCATCCCTAATAAGTATACTTATTATATGTTACAACTGTTTACACTGACCATAATGAGCATAAAGCCCTATAGTGCTCATTACATTCTCAGTATAACAACTTTGCCCCTAAAAAATGCTACAATTCTAGCGCACCAGATCACCCAAAGGAGAGCAAAAGGGTAAGCGCTGTCCTCGTGCCTGTAACCACAAACCGATCTAATGCTTCTTCAAAAATGCTACCAATGTATCCGCGCCTCCTTGGTTATAGTTGAACATGTGGAGTTATATTTGGTGTTTGACAATCAAAGGTAATAAAATAATGGATCAAGCATGATAAATCTCATCTTTTCTTTGGCGAGAAAATTTGAAATTAGCATATTCTTTTTTTTTCAATGTAAAAAGGGTGATACTTTCAGAAGAGGCTCGCCCAAAAACTTATATATATTCTCAAGTTTGCATATTCATTATTATATATAGATTGGTAAAGAGGAATAAAGAGAGATTTTGGAAAAAAATGATAGTGGTGTATCAATACATCACAAGAATGATATATATGAGAAGGAATAAAGAGAGGTTTTGATCATTTGTGTGTATGGGGTGGGTGGGAATGTTTAGGGTTATCCCACTCCATTTTTTTCACCTAGCACATCCTAAGGATGAGAATAAAACATTCACTAGCAAGCAAGGCCTTAAATATCGGTTTCGGTCACCATTTCGGTATCGACCAAAACAGAATTTCGATGGAATTTCGGTGGAATTTCGACCGAAATTTCGGTCATTTCGGTCATTTTTTGTACTAGGACCCCCATATTTCGGTCATTTCGGTCATTTCGGTGGAATTTCGATTTCGACTGGATATCGATATTCGACAGAAATTCGACCGAATTTCGCTGAAATTTGAGGCCATGCTAGCAAGCAAGGTCCGAGATACTGCTATTGATAAGATATCAGTAAATCTGGAAAGGGATATATTGACGATATCTATGGAAATATTGAAATGGATAAAAAATGGTGTTTTTTTGCAAATTAAGATCATCCTAAACTTTAAAACAACTAGTAGCATACAAATACTCTCTTATATTCAAGATGGAGGTGTATTTAGCTCATTAATACACATTATATCACACATAATCATTTAAGAGATATTGAAAAGGAAATGATAAAATTCATGTAATAACTGCTTATAGGCATAAAGGAGGTGTATGTAGTACATTGACATTGTATTACACATGGCCTCAAATTTCTCCGAATTTCCACCGAATTTCTTTAAAATTTCTATTTCTTTAGGTCATCGAAATTGAAACTATACCTTATTTCTTTTTCCAGGATTTCATTGAAATATCACGGAAATGTCAACGGAATTTTATCAAAATTGCTTGTCGTTTCGGCGAAACAACAAAAATAAGGAAATCTACCCTTCGCTTTCATCAAAATTTGCATATATTAATGAATTTTCACTTATTATTTATCATCGATATTGAGTTGTTAGAGTGCTTTATATTATTTGAAGAACTTTCTTTTGTTAGTATCTAAATTTTAGATCTAAATCCAAACAAATCAGTTAGCCACAAGTTTAAGAGTTAAATTGGAGTATTTAATTAAAGAACTTTTTTCTTTATTTTAATATATGTGTGTTTTGATTAGTAGTTATTATATATGTCAACTCATTCTTATTGACAAGGTGATTATCATGACTTTTGCTTCCAGTTTAGCATACAGTTCTAACTCTAGGCAACACGTTACTCTCTATGTCAACATGTGTGATGATTATGATAATAATATTACTTCAAAACTTATATTTACAACTCCATTTTACAAATAATTGTGCATTTTCTATTTTATTTATTGACTTAGGAATACTACAAACCTTAATATTTGGGAAAAGTCCAGTTTAGAGACATTTCTAAGATTTTCGACGTCTTCATCAAAATTCTTCGAAATTTCTCTTTCCTGACATGGAGAAATGAAACCGAAATCTGAAATTTAAGGATTTTCTTTCTCGTGGCTTCTCTCTACTAGTGGGAGTACGTACGGTTGTTTCAGGATTTGGTTGTTAGCAACCCTCAAAATCTTGTGATTGTAAGTATTTGCCTACGATTAGGTTGGCTATAGATTGTGCTTGTGAATGTTATGTAGTTACTTTGTGTTAGTTGATTGTTTGTTTGGTATAGTATATATTTCATGATCATAAGCTATACAATGCATCTATTAGACATACATGTTACAACGATTTGTGTTTGTAAGTGTATGCGTGTTTCTTATTTTATTCCCAAACGTAAATATTTTTCTATGTTGAAAGTATTTAGTTAGATACAAGTTTTAACCTACATTTCAATATTTATTTCCTACATATGATATCATTTTGCTAGTATTCTTTACTGGCCTACGTTTTTCTCTGTTATTATTGCAAATATCACCATTATCTTCATATTCAAGAGGTGAAACTAATGGCTTCTAATTTCGATTCCAAGTCTGATTTTATTTTGAGTAGTATACTATTGTTTTTACTGTTGGAGCGATTGGATGGAAATTTAATGTAACATATTATGTTAATATCTTACTATCAACAAAAAAAAACTGTGTATTTCTATCTCATTTATTGAGTTAATGGATATTAGAAATCTTAATTTTAGAAAAAATGAGTTTTCAAGTTTTTCTTTAATTTCTGACCATTTCATTGAAATTACGCCGAAATTCTCCCGAATTTCTTTTTATAGGATGATCAAAACGAAACGAATCCGACATTTAAGGCCTTGATATTACATTACATACTGCGTATAAACAAAAGCAGAGGTATCTTGGAAATCAAATACTGGGATTATGTAGCTATGCAAATTCCTAAACGAATCTACATTTAAAAGCTTAAAAAACATTTCAAGTTTTTTTCATCATGTAAACAAGTAGTCAAATCATGAAAATGTTATCGTCGATAAAACATCAAAACCAGCATGATATCGTTGGTATTATTCGAAATGGTGGAATTTCACTAAAAAACCGTATTTTGTTGATATCACTAATACAAAGCAACACTTGGATGATATATGGATCGATATACTAAGAAAAGATATGCAAGATAATACTGATACCCATGCCCATTGATTTCCGATATATTATCGATATATTGCCGACATATCACGATATTACGAAACACGCAAGGCAATCACAGAAGTTAAATTCCATTCACTATAGACTTTAAGGTGTGAGAAGGAAAGCGATACATGGTGTACATGACTGCCCATGTGAGGTTAAGGAAGAAATGGTGTCAAGAAAGATATTGGTGGCTACTTGAAGGGTAGAGAATTGGAGAGAGAAATAAAATTCAAATGCTGCTCTAAATACTATAATTTTTTCTATATGTACTATAATGACATGTTCGTAAATAATTTAGCCCCTCTAAAGGACATACCTAAAGATATTTATCTAAAAGATATTTCCAACATTTTTTATGTTCTGGAATATAACCAAATAAAATTAAACAAAGGAATATGCTGTTTGACAGTGTCATTAGCCAAGACTAATATGGCTGAGTCAAATGTTGGAGGTGGTAAAAAATTATTATTTGCATCAAGGGAATGATCAAATATAGAAGAACATGGAAGAATTCTTGACAAACACGTTTAACATTCAAAGCAAAAATATGGAGTCACAGAACAATTTGTGTGGAATTCCTTTGACGAAAGCTACAAAAGTGAGATGCCTGGCATTGTCCCCATTAAAAATAGCGTTATTGTTAGTTCTTGGGACATATACTACAGTATATACTGATAGTAAATAGTCTTTTTTGTGAAACTGTTGAGAATAGTGAAGGGCTCGTCTATTTGGGTAATTGGATCTTGTAGGAGACCCATATGTTGCGTAGTGTGTGGTCACATGCTTAGCATCACATCACCTATTTTGATAAAATTATGTGTGAGTAGGGTATGGGATCATGTGCTAATGATTTCATTCAGTAGATTAGTAAATCGAAATGGCGGTTAGGTTGCTTGTCATGTTGAGTACGATGGTCTACGATTAGTGCCGGTTTTTAGGGTGGATTGTTATGGGTGATTTCAACATCACGTTAAGGCCGAATGACCAACCTATCTTGAGAGGCGGATTGGATGTGAGATCAATAACCCTTTCTTCTATGATGACAAAACTTTAGTTAGAGATCCTCAACGTGGGGTGAGGGGGGATGTAGGAGCTCTCGTGCGAGATCGCACATTTATCGTTTGCTGTTACTGATAGAGGTACTTCAGATGTTCCCTCAAGTGACTGTGCAGACACTCCCTTACGCTTACTCGAACCATACACCCTTACTTTGGGATTCAGATGAGGAGGATAAACCAAGGTCTTACTTTCAATTTGAATGCTCGTGGCTTCTCGAGGAGGTTTCTATGAGATGGTAATTGCACTCCGGAACAGTTACACTCCAATGGTCTTGACAACAGTGAGGTTAGCGACTAAGTTACGAGAACTTTGAATGCACTTAATGGAATACAAGAAATGCATCCGGGTTGAATGCCACCTCAGAAGGAATAATGCATAGGAGGTTGTGTCTAAACTTTACAAACTTTAAGATGCATGAGAGCTGGTGGCCTAGGAGATTGAGGCGAGGGCCAACCATTTATATGCTATTCTGTTGGAGGATCAAAATGTAGATGCAAAGTAGAGGCATTGATCGCGACAACATTGGCTCAAGGACGATCTGATCTTTACGAGGTTGCGATTCGAGGTCTGATCTTTACATATTGTGGATGGCGGTCTCAACGAGGAGTGGCGATTTGAGGCGATGGAGTGGCGATTCGAGGCGATGGAGTTCTCAGTGAGGTGGCGTTCGAAGTTGGTCGAGAGGGGGACGTAGGATTTCCTCCTCCCACAGGATGGTACCCTCGCTTCGGTGGGGGCAGGGAGCTCAGACTCTCGTAATGCCATCCCTCAGTTCGTGGCAGCAGAAGGGGAGGACGCGCTCTCAAGGGAAGGGAGGTGGGTGCTTGTCTCGCGCAAGAAGCCGGGAAGAGTTTGCTGGCGTTGTGGTGTAAGGGGGCATTTGGCTTCGGTTTGTGTTGCGAAGCCACGTTGTTTTGCATGTGGAGGTCTAGGTCACAAACAGGTGGATTGCGGTGCTCGAACGCGATTAAATGCGAATCCTTCTTCGCGGGGAACCTCACCTTCTCCTCAGAGGTTTCCTCGCGGGAAGGTGGCTAATGTGGCCGGTGATGGGCACTCCTTTGCACAGGTCGTTGCAGGAGGTGCATACATGCATTCGGAGGCGGAGTCCTCTTCGCATCGCAAGGATTTTATCAAGTCATGTGAAAACCCTGGAGCTGTTTTGACGAAGGTGGGGGAGCAGTGCACTCGTAGCTGCTCCGGTAACAGGGCGGTCGTCGGCGTCTACCTGGGCGTTTGTTTTTCCGTTGAGGTGGTGAACAACCTTCTGAGGGAGTTCTTGGGGGTTTGTTTTTCGGGAGACGTCATCCCCCTGGGGTCAATGAGGTGCTGTGTAAGGGGGCTCTCGGATGATCAGCGTCTCAGGTTATTGCGTGGTGGTCTGAGGGGAGGCTTCGCGTGGAGGGACCTGCATTTTACGGATGGGGCATGCACGAACGTGGAGGTTTGCGTTGCTGTCGTCAGAGGCGTTCCTTTCCTTTCTCGGCCTGTTCACTGTCTAAGGCGTCCTCTGAGATGGTGGGGTGAAGTTCTGGCCGTCACCAATGACGGTTTTTCTTCGGGTTCCGATCCCTCGACGACGAAGATTCTCATGGAGTGCAACAAGTCCTTCCTGGACAGAGCGGCGGATCAGGTTTTCTTCGGGGATCTGAAGTTTGGCCGCTTTTACTGTCGTTTGGAGTTGTCGGTGGTGCCTCCGCCTCCGCCTCCGGCGGAGCATGATGTCACCGAGAAGTCGATCGTTGGAAGAGGTAAGGGCGTCGTTTCGGCTCTCGAGGCGTGGTTTCCGAAGCAGGATGCCGCTTCGGGGTTCTCACCAAGCTATGATGTTTACGTAAGGCGCTCGGACTATCCCGTACGTGAGGCCTTCCCTTTCGCTTGGAATCGATGCTTCTTTGCAGACCTTGGTGGTTTCAAGGATGACGTGGCGAGTAGGTGCGCACGTTCCGATGGGGATTTCGTCTTCTCGAAGGACTCGCCAGGCCCCTCCTTTCGGGTTTTCTCTCCCGCTATTCGGGTGGCTGAGCTCGGGGCGAACCCTATTTCGGATCTGGAAGCGGTTCGGTTGGTCGGGTTGTGGAGCTAGATCCGACAGAGCGCCACGAGGCGGCTTCCTCCTGTTCTTGCCAGGGTGCTTTGCTCATTCCACCAAATCCGGGTCCCCTTGCTCCCCCCTCTGCTGTGATTGTCTTCGAGGGTCCTCAAGCGGGATCTCCATCTCATGCCGAAGGGTCTTTCTCGCCTGGTTCTTTCCCCGAAGCTCTTGTGGGGGAGCAGATCGCTGCTGGATCTGATGCCGATTCAACAAGATCTTCTAAGCGCTACAGAGGAAGGAACAAGTCGCGTTCGAGGTCGAGGGAGACTCAGACCTGCCTCACTTTCAAGGAGACGGTGGCAGTGGCTGCAGGAGGGGTTGCTTCAAGGGGTTTCCAATCTGTTTCCAAATGAAGGTCCTCTCTTGGAATGTCAGGGGTTTGGGGGATGTTGTCAAGAGAAGGTTGGTGGGTAACAGGTTCATAGATTGGGGCTGTGACGTGGTGCTCCTTCAGGAAACCAAGCTTGCTCTGATGGATGAGGACGTTTGGCATTCTTTTGGCTCGGGGAGTTTAGATGAATTTCGTACCTTGGATGCTGAGGGCTCTGCTGGTGGCTTGTTAATTACCTGGAAGTCGGCGATCTTTTCCTTCAATTCGCTCATGATGGGGTGCCATTCCATTACTAATTCTCTCTCAAGACATGAGGACTCTTCAACTGTAATCTTCTCCTGCGCGTATGGCCCTTGCTGTCATCTTAAGAGGAGGGACCTTTGGGGCGAGCTTCGACGAGTTAGTCAATCGTTTGCGGGTTCCCCTTGGCTTATAGGAGGGGATTTTAATGTAACCCTGCGTACTTCGGATAGACCCCAGTCTAGGGGGGGGGGCTGATCCGGGTTCGGCGGACTTTGCGGAATTCATTGACTCCCTGGCTTTGGAGGATCTGTGTACTACTGACGTTAAGTTCACTTGGAGGAATTCTTCATCAAGATCTTGCATCGACAGGTTCGTCGCTTCCGAGGACGTTATGACGACGTTTCCCCTTGCTAATGGTTTCTCTCTCCCGCGATCGTTCTCGGACCACACTCCTATCTTGTGGGTCTCGGGTGTGTCGTCTCCGCCTTTGGGCTTTTTTAGATATGAAAGATGTTGGCTGCTCGAGGACAACTTCAGGGATTTCGTGGCTGAGAGTTGGGGAAATGATTGCGGTGGTGGGTCGGCTGTAGGGAGATTTGCTCGGAAATTGGTTTTACTGTGGAAAAATTTATCCTTGTTTAAGAAAGCATCACAGGAGGCTCGTGCTTTGGCCAGGAAGGATGCGGAGCTCATCGTGGCTTCTCTGGATTCTGTGGAGGGGGAAAGGGATCTCACCTCCGAGGAATTGGCCTCCAGGTCGGCTGCTTTGGCTTCGGTTGAGAGGGAAGACCGGAAGAGGGTGGCGGAATGGTGTCAGAGGGCGCGAATCGTGTGGATAAGAGAAGGGGATGCTAATTCATCCTACTTCCGTCGGGCGGCCAGTAATAGGCAGGGATCGCCATATCGCGATATATGGGCGATATATCGGCGATATATCGGTATCGATAGGTCACCGATATATCGCCGATATGGACGATATCGGATATCGACAGGAGAAAATGCCTTGGTGGATACCGGTTTCGACGATATGCGTCGATATATCGCCGATATATCGACGATATATCGGTATGGACATTGTATCAAAACGATATCGATACCGATATTTTTCGCTCCATCTCCTTTGGCGGTAGAGGTCGTTGGGGAGGATGCTTTGGGGAGGGAGGTGGCCGCTTACTTCAAGGACTTCTCCTCCCTTCGCGTTCCTCATAGGTGGTTCTTTTCGGGGGAGGGCACTCCACCCCTCTCTCCCTTGTTTTGTGATAAGCTGATTAAGGAGGTCACCTTCGAGGAGGTCAAGAATGCGGTTTGGGATCTCAATGGCGATGCCTCGTCGGGTCCAGACGGTTTCCCCATTGCTTTCTACAAAGACTTTTGGGAGCTGGTGGGGAAGGAGGTTTGGGAGGTAGTGTTAGAATTTTGCAAGGGACATGCAGGCTTCGACCGAGTGAATAGAGCTCTCATCGTCTTATTGCCTAAGCTCTACTCCCCCCACCATATTGAGGACTTTCGCCCAATTGCTATTTCCAATGGCTTGTATCTGATCGTGGCAAAGGTTTTCGCCCGAAGGCTCCTACCGTTGCTTGATGATTTAATCTCTCCCTCTCAGGCGGCTTTCATCCGTGGCCGTCAAATTGCCGATGTTACGGCCCTGGCTTCCGAAATGGTGGAGAGTTGGTTGAGGAGAGGCAAGCGCGGGGTGCTCTGGAAGGTTGATTTTGCAAAGGCTTACGTTTCGCTGGATTGGAATTTCCTTTGGATGGTCCTGCGTGCTCGAGGGTTTCCAGCGCTTTGGATCTCGTGGATGCGTCGCTGCATCTCTAGGGTGTCATTCTCTATAATGATTAATGGCCGCATCGTTGGGGAGCGCTTCCTGCCAAGAAGGGGCGTGCAACTGGGCTGCCCGCTGGCCCCCCTTCTCTTTGTCCTTGCGGTCGATGTGCTTCCTCGTATGGCGGCTCGCGTGGTCGATTGTGGCCTCTCCAAGGGGTTCTCCTGCTGCAACCGGATCGTCCCTACCCTCCAGTATGCTGATGACACTATTGTATTCATTGAGGGGGGCCAGGACGAAGTTAGGGGGATGGCGGCGACTTTGGAATTATTTAGCGAGCTTTCCGGTCTTCTAATTAATCAGCGCAAGTCCAAGATGGTTCCATTTGCTTGGGATGCGGAGACGGTGGACGCATGTGGATTGATTCTGGGGTCTTCCCCGTCTTCTCTTCCGATCGATTATTTGGGGCTCCCCCTGGGGGCGGGGAGGTCTAGGCTCCGTGACTGGAACAAGGTTATTGAGAAGTCGGAGAGGAGGCTCTCCGGTTGGAGCACGTCCATGCTCTCACGGGGCGGCCGCTTGGTGCTAATTAAATCCGTTCATGCTTCTATCCCTATCTATTACTTATCAAATTGGCTCTTGCCGGTGGGGGTGCGGAAGCGTATTGAGAGGTTGATGCGTTCGTTCCTTTGGGGAAGAAGGGGGCCCTCTTTGCGGGGCCCACACCTCGTGGAATGGGCGGAGGTGACGAAGAGGAAGTGCGATGGAGGTCTTGGCATCCGTCGCCTTGATTGGGTCAATGACGCTCTCCTGCTTAAATGGGTCAACAGGCTTTGGGGGGGCTCCGATAGCTTCTGCTCGTCCCTTTTGCGTGAGATTCTGGCTATCGGGGTGGAGCTGGTGGGGGATTTGGATGATCGACGCTCTCGCACCCCATTCTGGCGTGGGCTGCTATCGGTGAGTCAACGTTATTCTCATTTCTTCACACCGGTGCTCGGGGATGGGAACTCCTTCAAATTTTGGAGGGACAATTGGGTTGGCGTTTCCCCTCTTTGTGTCACTTTCCCGCGCCTTTGTGCCTTGGCGCATGATGGGCGTGCTTCTGTGGCCTCCGCTTGATCGGGGGATGGGTGGTTCCCATCTCTTCTGAGCAACCTGTCGGATCAGCCTTTCGACGAGCTTCTTGCACTCCTGGATTCTCTTAAGGATGCGCCCAGGCCCACAGGTGGTCGTTATCACTGGCGTGTTGGAGACTTCTCCACGAGGCGGGCGTTCAGGGCTATCTCTCTCCAGCCGCCATCTCATCCAGACTTCATTTCCAGGGATCTCAAGATTCTGTGGTGTTTTAAGCTTCCTGAGAGGGTTGCGTTCTTTCTTTGGCTTTTCCACAGAGGGAGGATCTTAACACGGGATCGTTGCGTCAGGATTTTTGCTGGAGTCACTTCGACGGAGTGCGTTCTCTGCGACAGCGACGTGGAATCATTAGACCATCTTTTATTCTTGTGCCCGACCACTTCTGTCATTTGGAAGGAGGCAAGAATCTCTTGGATCAACACCTCGAGCTCGGTCGGTTTTTGGGACTCTCTGAGGTCTAACAATGGCAGGGCGCGCAGAGACTTCATGGGAACTTTTGCTTTCATTTGGGCGATTTGGCTGGGGCGTAACGCAACAACTTTTAGGGGGCAAAAGTTTTACAAGGAGAATGTTTTGGCTCTTGCAGACCAGCTAACTTGTGATTGGTTGTTGGTGTAGCTCGTATCTTTTGTTTTTCTAGGGATCTTCTCGATCCCCTTTTACGCCTTTCTTCCCTCGCCACTGTAACTCTTTCTCTCTTGTTCACCGTCTTTTTAATAAAATTTTTGGGGCGAACACCATGGCGTGTCTCCCCGAATCGTTGGATTTCAAAAAAAAAAACAACATTGGCTTAAGGACATGGACATCAACACTAGATTTTTTTACTCTGTGGTTAGTTGTAAAAGACGCATGAATTATATCCACTCCATCTCGATTGAAGGCTCTTTGGTGCATGCCGTTAGGGCGGTTGGGAGCGCTTTATGGGCTCACTACCACTTTTTGAGCAGAAGGGGGCACATGATGGATAGGGTTGATGTGGCGGGTGAGTCTCTGCCATTTTACCAAACCAAGTTGACCTACCTGTGACAGAGTTCGATGTTGAGGAGATTCAGATGGCAGTTGGCCAACTTAATGGAGATGGTGCTCCTAGTCCTGACGGTTTTCTATATTTTTACAAGGAGTTTTGGGATGCTGTTAAGGATGACCTCCTAGCGGTTATGCGGTAATCCAGGATGGGCAATTTTGGAATCGAGCATCTGAATTAGTTGCTCCTTTTTCTATTGTTGAAGCGTGACATGATAGTGAGAGTGGAAGACCTCCAATCGATTGTTCTCTTCAACATCATGCACCTTTTCATCACCAAAGTGCTTGCTAAACGTTTAAATGCGGCGTTGAAGGATATCATTTCTCTCCAACAGATTGCTTTTGTTCCTGGCAGACTCATGGCTGATGGCCTTGTTCTCATGTCCAGAATGTTCGCTTCTCTAAAGCCTATGGCTCTGGATTGGCGATTCATGTGGGTTTCACCGCAGAAGAGATGCTTTACTGAGTTTTGGATAGCAACGAGAAGTCAATTTTGTGCCCTTCAAGCTCGATCTGGGCGAGATTCAGGTGGTTGAGTGGGTGATTTGCAGTTCGTCGACGAGTCTACCAATCACTTATCTTGGCATTCCCTTGGTCGATGGCAAGGCACTGTCTCTGGATTGGCATTCTCTCCTAGATGGAATAGATTGAAAACATGCGGGGTGGAAGGTAGTGGTCCTGTCTAGAGTCTTAAAGCATGTGCTGTCAACGATACCTTTCTTCTTTGCTCCACCAGGTCGCTTCCCATGGATGTGAACTCGAAGATAAAATAACTTATGAGGCATTTTTCCGGGCAACTTCTGGCCAGGATGAGGGTGGAATCTATCTCATTGATTGGAAAACTGTGTCGAGGGAAGAAATTGAGGGTGGATTAGGAATCCCACCGCATGAATAAGGCACTTATTACCATATGGATTATGAGATTTTGGGGTAAGGATGATAATTTGGTATGCCAGCTAGTGCAGAGAATATATGGCATTACTGGTGAACTCTCTGCTTGGCCTATTCGGTATCCGTCTTCCTTTGGCAGGGCATTTTGAAGACTTCCTCATATGAGGGCTTTGCTGGGGAATGGTGAGATGTTCCATTTTTGGCTTGACAATTAAACTGGCAGTGGCTCTCTGTGATCGCTATCCATGCTATGCGTGATTGCTGCAGGTGTATCTCAATGGCTTGAGTAGGTTCTGCCAATACGTGGACTCCTTTCATGGTTGAGTTTTGTACAAAAATCTTGACTCTAAGGAGGGGCTAGAATGATGTATTCATGTTGGCCAAATCAAGAGAAAGAAAGACCAAAGACGTTTCTCAAGTGAGATGCATTAAGGATGAGAAAGGACACATACTTGCTACTTATAAGGATATATAGACTAGATGGAAGTAGTATTTCCATAAGCTTTTCATTGGGGAGGGAAATAGAGAGATCACTTTGGGAGATCTAGCTAGTAGTGAAAGTTACATGAAATGTGCGAGCTATGGTCAAATTTGAAGGAAAGAAGTAGATGATGCTTTGAAGGTTATGAGATCTGGGAAAGGTGTTGGAGCTGATGACATTCATATAGAAGTATGGAGATTTCTAGGTGAGTGTGGTTTGACTTAACTTACCCATTTATTTAATTTTATTTGACGAAGCAAGAAAGCTCCTGAAGAATGGAGGAGAAGCATCATGGTGCCTCTTTATAAGAACAAAGGAGACATTCAAAATTGTGCGAATTACAAATATAGCAAACTAATGAGCCATTCTATGAAAATTTTGGAACATGTGATTGAAAGAAGGTTGAGGCAAGTTACCAAAGTAAAAGAAAATCAAGTCAGATTCATGCCATGTCACTCAACTATTGAAGCCATCCTCTTGCTGGGGAGAACTATGGAAATTTATAGAGCTAAAAGGAAGAACCTCCATATGATTTTTTTTTGATTTGGAGAAGGCGTATGACTCTGTCCCACGGGAGATACTGTGGAGAGTTTTGGAGAAGAGTCAAGTACTTGTCCTATACATTAACCTCATAAAGAGTATGTATGATATGGCTTCATCTTGTGTATGAATCTAAACTGGGAAGACTGGCTATTTTGACATTAATATTGGCCTGCATCAAGGTTCAACTTCGAGTCCATTCCTTTTTACTTTGATTATGGACGAGTTGACTAGTCACATTCATAGAATAAATGCATGCTGGTTAAAGGGGTGGGGAGACTATACTGTTCTATGTGATAAGAAAATTAATTTGAAAATCAAAGGAAAGTTTTACAAAGTAGCCGTGAGACCTACTAGGTTCCACGGATCTAAATGTTGGCCTGTAAACCATAGACACGTGCAGAGTATGGGAGCAACAGAAACGGAAATGCTATGGTGGATGTGGGGACATACACGTAAAGATTGGATTAGGAATGTTGCAATCAGAAGGAAAGTTGTAGCGCCGATCGAGGATAAGATGCGAGAAAACCGCTTAAGGTGGTTTGACCATTTGCAAAGGAGGTCGGCTGATGCAAAGATTAGGAGATGCAAATTTTGGGACATTGATCTGGCTAAGTGAGGGCGAAAAAGGCCCAAGAAGTGTTGGAATGAGACTATCTGAAGGTATCTTAGTCTTTCGGATCTAAGCACGAGAATGACCCAAGATAGTTTTGAATGGAGGCGAAGAATCTTTGTAGCCGACCCCATTTAATGTGAAAAAAGGCTTTGTTGTTGGTGATGACAGACTTTGAGTAGGCTAAATGGTTTTGAGCATGATGGCAGACTTGGAGGAGGCTAAATGGTTCTGAGCATGATATCTGAGCAGATCTTGGAGGAGAAGCCACACTCGAGGCCCGACAATCCTGCCTTTTGCCCAGTTTGGATCCCATGAGTTCTCGCCCGATTCCACAATCGGGTCCATTCTGATTTGGGAACTCCCTTTGGGTGACTCTGAAAACCCGTGCAAAAGTGCACCCGAGACCTGCCAAAGTTGGTTGGCTTGCGCACAAAGCACTTTTGTTTACGAAAGGCCCCCTTTGGGGAAAATCCCACAACTGCCTTCTTGGGAACCGCTCGCTCCTTTCGAGCTTTCCCTAACATATCTCAAATTCCTCAGTGAAGATTCAAATCCCGGGAATTTTGGCGTCGCTTCAGCTCCCTGTAACCAGTCATGGGCCATCGGCGACACAGGAGGCATTGGAACTCGCTGCCTGACTTGTGCCCCCACGACATTGCTCATCCTCGGAGATTCCACAACCCTAATTGACTTCGGCATGCAGGCTTCATACACCTCCATCCAAAGATTCTGTCCTTCAAAACAAACGTCAAACATGCTAGGGAAGGGTCGGATACTGTCCGGTACAACAGCCACTATGTCCAGCGACTGCCCCAGACGCAAGCCATCAGAGACAAGCCTTCGAACATGTCCCGCTGGCTCCATCACTTCCTGAACAGCTTCTAAACTTCTGGGCATCAACAACAGCCCCTTGATTTGAAGATTCTTGAAAGCTTGCACCTCTGATGCACCATCTCGCAGTCTTGGCTTTCTTAAGTGGATCCTACTAATTACTCTATGGCTGAACGAGAGCAACTTCTCTGCATCTTGCACTATGAGCCTGTGTGCAGACACAATAGGGTCTTCCATCTTGATAACATCTCCAACAAACAAGTTTCCGATGGCCCTGCCAATATCCTCCATGTTGTATGCAAGACAATTTTCATCACATCTGCATGCCCCCACAATGACCCGGTCCATGGCCCCCTCTTAGGTCTCCAAACTCGTGCTTCCGTGCAGCTGATCCGACGATGACCATTTTTACTGCAGACAAAACACCTGACGAGATCCCTGCAGGCATTCACAAGGTGTGTACGACCACCGCACCGCAGACATCCCCATGAACCTCATCCTACCATCAAGCCTAGTCTTCCACTGTTGAGGCCCTGACCCCTCCCGCTGTTGCCGCGGCCGGACCTCCGTCCACACCACTTCTGCACGAGAGCCCATCCTACCTCTTCCTATGAACACTGCAGGTAATACTTTTGTTATCTGGAGTTTGGTATTTCTTTTTCAGATTAGCAGGGTGGATATGCTTGTGTATATTATTCTCTTTTGATTTACTTTGGATTGAGGTAAAGTTCATGAGATTAGTTTATCATTCATTTCTTCAGGTCGAATTGATGCCAGTTTTATCCAGATTTACATCCCATTCGCATTAACACATCACTTGGTCTTTATGTTTTATAGTGTCTAAATGTGAGCTATATGCAGGCTACGGGATAATATCGATGAGATGCATAGGTTGTTAGAAACCAAAGAGACTACTCTCGAGGAATTGCGTCAATCTATATTTGAGAAAGAACAGGTGCTCTCCTTTTATGCTCTTTTCTTCATGATCGTCAATGGACTTCTTGTTTCTCGAGAAAAATGAAATTGGATAGGACATATGAATGTGCCTTGTATCCTGCTAGTTTATTTTTTATATTTTAATTCCACATCCATGATATGGACATGGACCATGGTTGTACGAAGGATTAGAGGATTAAAAATGTATTTATGCAATATTCTGCCAATGCTTATCCTTCTTTCCATCTCTAAAAGATTATGTTAGATGATCCAGATGCATCTTTAGGTCCTAATTTTTTATCTTTTGATTGAAGGTCATATTATTTGTGGCGTCAGTACGGCTAGAGGATTATTAAATCTTTCAGCTAATGAAATAAGATCCCAAATATCTGAATGACTTCTGGTTTAGTTACTTTGGAATTTAGAAAAATTTTGTGGTTTTTCCTGCATAGAAAGTAAAGCTTACACTATAAATACTGTTCACATTAGGAGGTTGTATTTTTTTCTACAGCCAGCTTTTTCCTGGACAAAAACTTCTTTATGCCATCTACCATTATAGAAGATTTTGATACTGCCACTAGAGGCATGCCGTATCATACTAATGCATCTGGATGTTTGTGATGAATGATTGGATTCTCTTGTTTATAGGGCAATGCTTTTAAGCTCTTTTGAATTTGATGTTGAACGAGGGTTGCACCTGAAAGCTCCCTATTCACAAGAGATATGAACCTAGTTGAACAAGGGTTGCGCCTGACCCTAGTTGAATGGGTGAAGGATATATGACCCAAGTTGTGCCCCATTTGGTTTAAGGATAAGAAGGAATAAGCCCCTACTACAAGGTCTTATCCTAGAGGAAGCTTATTGTGGTGTAACGAGTCTCATCACTTATCTTTTTAGGGGATGTAATAGCTAACTTCATAATTATTTCCCTTTAAGTAGTGATTATGATCATTCATCTTTCCTACTACCTATTTTACTACAACTACCATTAATCCTTGCCAAATCTCCTCTATCCCCTAGAACAATGATCAATAGAAGAATAACGAGTCGCCATAACTTATCCTTTACTCATTGCTTAAAAATAGATTCCACCTGCCAATTGTAAACCGAAAACATGCCCTCCTTTTTCTTTCTCACTCAAAGCCTTTTTCTTTCTCCCTCGAACTTTTCTACGGGTCTTTATCTTCAATTCAATTGGGTTTTAATGACTAATGAGGTGAACCCAATTTCACTATTCACTTCCAACTAGGGGTCCTTTATTTTTCACTACCATGTCTTATTTGAAATTCAATGATATTTTAACTTTCTTCTAAGATAATTATTTTAGAGGTTGCATCCCGATGGATTATTTGAGAAAGAGGGAGAAAGAGAGAGAGCGGGTGGTTGGGGGGTGGCTTGCCCGATCTCCATGGCACCTTATGCGACATGCATTATCGAGGGCTTCACATGCATGGCCTCAAATTTCGGCGAAATTCGGTCGAATTTCTGTCGAATATTGTATCCAGTCGAAATCGGAATTCGATCGAAATGGTCGAAATAGACGAAATATGGGGGCCATAGTCGGTCAACGAAATGGTGATCGAAGCCGGTATTTAGGGCCTTGCTCACATGTACCCTCCTCTGACTGCACGAAATCCTAGGTGACATGGAGAGCCCCCTCTCCCTACTCTTGTCATGGCTAGTGGGCCTCCTTTGACTGATGCTGCTTCTACGGGTGGGCTTCTCCTTCACCCGTTGTTGCTGTTGGGCCCTCTCCGGTTGTTGTTGGTGCTAGGGAGCCTCCTCTTCCCGCTATTGAGGCAACCATGGTCGATATGAGATGGAAGGACATGACTTGGAAGGGGAGTAAGATGGTTCGAGATCATATGCGGGCCAACGACTGATTGTGGTTCTGAAGATGAAATATAGGCGCTACTTGCGTGGTTCCATTAGGCATAGACTGGGGGAGTGCAAGATGCTCAGGGGATGATGTCCTCAAGAGGCCTGTCATAAGCATCCGAGGATAGAGGAGACCCCATTACAAGGGCCGGATATTTGCACCGTTGTGATGCGACATTTACACATGCCATAGACTGTTGAGATAATCCATTTGCATCGGCACGAGCCGCTTGCTTCTGTGAGGCTGGGTCTAAGTCCTTATGGATTTTGTTGTGGTTGTTGTTCTCGTGGAACCTTTGTCTGTTTGTGTATGCTCGCCTATCATTTGAGCAGAAGGTCATGCTTCTTATCTAGGATAAATTGACTGTTGGGGTCTTATGGAGGCATCCTCGTTTCATGGACAATCTTGATTAGATCAGAGTTCATTCCCTATTTCGCGTCTCTGGCATGCCCCTTACCTAATATCGCTTGGACTCATTCCTGTTTGCTCTTGTGGTGCTGGAGGTGGTGGTTGAGTTCCTTTCAGAGAGGTTATTGTCGTGTAAGGACATTGACATTGTGGTTGTACTTAAGGGTTATTCTTCTGTCTTCTTTGAGAATATCCATGTGGTAGGTAGGTACTCTTTTTCGTCTTTGAGTGTGCGACTGCATGCCTCCTCTAGGCGTTTCTTGGCCACAACCATTGGTGGATGCCGATGCTCGTTCCTCCACCATACCGGTGGCCCAGACTACCATAATCCTCGAGTCTGATCTACATGATGCCTCAGTTCTGGATCTTTCAGGTTTGACTTTGAGTGTGGTCGAGATGAATTCACATATGGATTTAGACCCGCTCTTTGGATCCGATTATTCAGGGCACAATCACCTTGGGGATCTTGGCTTCCTTTCGTGTTCGATCCGACAACCCAGATGTGGTCATATGATCATGATGGCTTTCCCCCGCGTACAGTGTAGGATCTCATTGCAATAATCTGTCCCGCAGGTCATGTCCTTATTGGTTCCCTACTCCCCTATGACGATGCATATTTTTTAGTTGATTTCATCTCGAGACCTTATGGGGAGCGCTTCACGAGTCAGACAAGGCCCTAAATGTCGGTTTCGGTCAACATTTCGGTTACTTACTGAAAGGGAATTTGGATCGAACTTGGATCGAAGTTTCGGTCATTTCGGTCGTTTTTTGAATTAGCCCCCCCTTATTTTGGCCATTTCGATTTCGACAGGATATACGATCAACCATCATGTATCGAATTTGAAATAGAGTCAGAGGAAATGGTTTGATCTTTTTATTTCTCGAACTGAGAAGAAGGTCGTGAATTGGGAAGAGTTATATAGCCAACTGTGGAATTCGATCATGCTCCCCTACTACCCCCCTCTTTCCGCAATGGTTGGTTGTGTGGCCTCCCGCCCCCTACATCAAGGATTTTCTATATGATGATAAACGCGCTCCCTCTATAACTAGTAGGTTATTGGACAAGAGGCTGGCGGCAAGCAGAGGAATATCCTTTCAAACTCGTGGTTCTCATGCCACAACTCCTCAACAACATCCTAAGTATCATGACTAGCCAGTTCTGATAACTCCAAGTAAAAAATCGAAAAGCTATCTGGACCAGACGAGACGAGCCATTCACATTCATATCAAAAAACCACCCTTTGCAACCTAGATAGAGAGAAAGGTCATGTCGACTCCTCAAACAACAACCCAGAGATTCGTGGAACATACATACCATCCCCTCCCCCATTTGGTACCATCTTCTGGTACATTCCGGCTAAGTTCACAAAAGTTATGCCTTACAGCATCTCCAATGTCCAAGTCCCCCTCGAATTCCTCCTCACCCACCGCAATAGAGTACACCATATTACGCCTCCTTTCACTTCCTACCGCATGCAAATACTTGGCATTTGTGTCTCCCTCCTTCAGCAATTGTTACCTTGATCATTGATGCTACTCAATCTCCATCTTCTTGTCCTCCAGCAAAATGTAGATGTGCTCGTACCTCACTGTCGTCTCCTCCTCCCCAAGTTCTAAGAGTCCTCCAAATAATCCAGGTGCACAACTTCCGCCTGAGCCTCCATCCTATGATGGCTAAGGCAGGCAAAACAGGACAACGAGAAGGGTGGACCTCCGACTTCTCTAACTCCATGGCCATAAAGTTCAGTGAAATTCGGTCGAGAAGGCAATTCACAAAGTTTCCATGGTTCGTAATGTAAAAATCTCTTATCTGAACTCTGAATTATTGATACAGTTTCTTTTAATTTTGTGATTTTTTTGTACAAGATTTACATATTCGGAGGAGCAAGAGACAAACATTGATGATTGGGTTGAGACCGCAAATTTTTAGTACACGAAAAGTTCTTTAATTTAGCTATAGTCTTTTGTGAACGTGCTCCATTTTTTTAATCATTTTTTTATTCTGGCCAAAATTGTAAACCAACATATGTTCCATGTTAACATAGAAAATAATGTGCTTTTAACTGATATTTAATTATGGGATTTAATTCAGTGGTACTTGTAATATGTTAAAATGAAAGCGATCAATCCCTCACTTAAAGTAGTGGATGGATTGCATTTTTGCTTTGGTTTTCTTCAATTGGTACTATGTGCCTGGGTATGATTCAAATTAGTGTTTGAGGGATTTAATCCACATAGGAAAAGGCTGGTTGTCGCTGGCGTACTTCCGGGCTTTGGGATCTTATTGATATTTGTGTAGATATTAGGTGATACCCAACGTTTACTCCAAGCTGCTGAAGAGAGGAAGCAGACATCAATTGCAGAGATTTCCAGCAAACATCAAATGGTAACATCTCACAAGTGCTAGAGTGTAGTTAGAGCACACACATTCTGCAACTCATTCTCTTCGTTCGTTATCTTTTCCATTGTCAGGCTGTGGAAAGCTTTGAAGCCCAACTTGCAGAGGCTCTTTCTGATAGAAGGAAAGCAGTAGAAACTCTGTCGTCGTTACAGGTAATATTAAAATTTTAGCTCAGCAGCTTTTCAGAAAAAATACATTAAATAATACCCTATATATGATTTTCAGATCAATGATCTGCAGGGAAAAAAGAACAAAACCATAATCCGCTATAGGAAATTCTTCTAATCTGCTAAGCGCTTCCCTCTTTAACAAAGTTATATTATCTTTAAGCTATTTTTCTATGCTGAAAAATAGTTTGAGCTCCCCCCTTTACCAAAGTGATTTTAGATTTAATTTATTCTTTTTATGCCATGACAATTCGAATGTACAATTGAATGCAAGTGGATTTTATTGAAAGCCAAACGATAGTTCCAGGTGATATCCTTTTAAAGTAAGGCAGTTTAGTTTTATCATTGGAAGATGAGTACTTTTTGAAAAATAGGAAGAATAATGCTGGAATGAGCTTTGTTTAGATGGAATTTCCATTTCCTGTTTAAAGTGTTGGAAAAAATATGATGTAGAGGGAGGTAAGAAAGGGAATGATTAAGGTTATTTTCTCTCCTCTTAAAGCTTGTGGCAATTTTTTTCCGGGATGAGTATGGGCAGGAGTGCACTGGATCTGATTAGATTGGATACTACCCTAATCATGTCCCATCCGACTTTAAAGGACCCTAAGAACTAAAATCTAATTCATTTCGATCTACCAGATTACAGATTGGATTGAATTTTTGGTACTAATGTATTTCTCCCTAATAGTTTACTCTCGTATTTGTAGCACTTGATCCGAATAAATATAAACAAAAGAAAATTTATTGCAATAGATGGTGGAGTTTTTATATCATAATCATAGATTCATCTTTCTTTATATTCCTTTTTTTTGAAATCCTGAAATAGGGGGAGACACTCGCCGGTGTTCGCCCCATCTTTTATTCAAAAAGTGAAAACAGAAACAAGAAGTAAAAACAAAAGCTACGGCCGAATGAGAGACCAATTACATAACCCAGTCCACCAATCTCTTGGCATGTATCCCCATGTTTTCCTTATAAAAGCACTGGCCCGAGAAAAGCAAGACATTCCTTCCCAGCCAAACAACCCACAGGACGGCCAAAGGATAGATCATCTCCCTCCTAGATCTACTCTTACTCGCCACCAACGATCCGCAAAACGTCTCGAGATCATCAACGCAACACTAGGCCAGACCGGTCCCCTGCCAAACCTGAATCACCTTGTGGCACTTGAAGAATAGATGTTCGACGGTTTCGATCGCCTCCTCGTAGATAAGGCTTTGTCAAAGGTGGATCCCAGAAGCCTGACACACTGGTCCCTCGTCATCAGCCTTTGTCTCCGAAACAACCATAAGAAGAAACCAACTCGCTCAGGTAGCTTGAGAGCCCAAAGGAACGCACAATCACGAATCATAATCTCCGAGCGTGAAGGCAGCCGCCTGCAGATAGCCCTAAAAGCCTTCTTAACCGTGAACGGACCCGCACGCCAACCCTAGTGGTCTCTCCCCTCTGATGGGCGTCCCACCTCCCTGATAGCATCCAGCAAGGCCAAGAAATCCTCCAGTCTCTGTTCGGAGAAATTAGAGGAGAAGGTCGGGCATCAATTTCCATCCGACCAACAAGCTGCAACTGTCACATATTTGTCCTCAACGAGAGCAAACAATCACAGGAATCGCGAGGACAGGCCCCCCGTCCAATTGTCCAACCAAAAAGCGAAGGATTCGCCCCCACCAAGGATCGGCCTAAACAAAGATATATTCTTGGAGAAAACCTCCACGTCCCCCCTCCAGAAGGGAGTCAGAGAGTCCATCTGAGCATCCGGCCTCAGTGGTGCCCCCACAACACCGTAGATCTTGCGCAGCACGATACAACCAAACTCCTCCCCATGTCCTTAAATTCTGCTCGCCCACTTAAGAAGCAATGCCTCATTCATTTGCTCGAGACACTTCACACCCAGCCCTCCCTGATTCTTCTTAATCGTAATATCCTCCTACCCAACAAGGTGAATGCCCCTCGACCCCCCTTTGATTGCCCCATAAGAAACCACGCATCCGCTTCTCCAGCCGGTCTCTAATACCCTTTGGAATATCATTAAAATTAGTCTACCATCATTCTCTATACTGATGGGGATTAGAGTAGGCACGATGGTCGGAAGCTCAACTACACCTTATTTTGAAGAGAGGGTGTAGTCCTGAGCTAGGATCCACCTTAGAATATCATTAGAATAAAATAATTAGCTTACAGTGGTTCATGCTAGATGGAGCGATCTTTATTGTTCCAGAAAATTTTTGGAAAATAAGTTCATTTCTAGCCCACCAAATTTCCCCAAGTTCGGTGAAAGGAATGAAGTTGTCCTGTGAATTGCCATAAAAATCATGAATAGATTTTCGAAAAGCATCCCAACCCTCTGTTCTAAGCTCTGAGATTTTCGTGCCATCTTAACCGCTCGTCGAAAAACCACACCTGAAAAGGGATGATCTAAATCCTTTGTCGCCTCTCCACATCTTGCGCATAGTAAGTCCCCAGTTCCAAGTATCTTATCTCTATATGCCTTGATGAATATCCGTCCATGCCTTACTATGGAAAATTACACCTTGATGCATTGAGGAATCCTACTACTCCATATAAGTAAGCAGTCATGCCGATAATCCTTTTGCACTAGGTCTTGAGTACATGAGAAGTCCTTATATGTTTTTTTATTTATAAAGGCCCATTCACCAACATACCTAACGATACCTCCCAATGGAGGGATCATCCACATTCTCCAACTTAGCCGTCTTATCTATGAGTTTTGTCACCCTCTCCTCAGAGAACTCTGTCACAAAGGAAGAGGCCCAGGTACCAACATTCCACACTTGAGCCAACATGGTATATGGATCACTAGATAATGCAACAGACCTTTATATTGATGATATAACCGTCTCAAACCTGTCCAGTCGTTAGACCAAAATCAGAACACACAACCTCTTCTCACTTCAAGCTAAGCATATTCATTATTTTTGGGAGCATACGAGATATTCCCTTCCAAAAGGAAGATGCCAAATTGATTCACATGACTGAGAGACTACCACAAATATTGTATATATTTTGTATTAAGTGGTGCACCAAGTCATCCTTCTCACTCCATGTTCCAAGCATTTATTTATGTTGAGATTTTAGCATTTCCTGATGTTTCTTTTCTTATTTCTATTCTTCTATATACCTCACATGTAATTTACCCAAGACTTTTCTCCTATATAAGAGAGCCCTAAGGTCTCTACGAACACGACTCATTCTATTCTTTTCGCATGGTATCAGAGCGACAGTCCTAGATCAGAGACGTGACCTAAATCCTTCCCCTACCTGCAAGCCTCCTCTCTCGAAACCCTAGCCCAGGGTTGCTGTTGCCCAACGTGGCATCCCCGCGCGACCCACGACTCCTCGACCACAACTGCTGCCTAGATTTGCCGCCCGGTCGAATGGCTGGCGACTCGATCTCCGCCTCGACCGCTGCCTAGGCCGTTACCGTTCATCCAAGCCGTCAGGCCGGTATCGCAGCCGCTGTCGACCGTCTCTCCGGTCGTCAGGTTGGCGTCTGTACTGTGCGTCGGAAAACACGATTTCAAACATGTAAATCACGTTTTCCAGCCCTTATGCCAACAAGGATTGAGGAGGATGGTTGTATGAGTCTACAGCTACGACCCCTCCTCAATATGATTGTATTGGTTCTCTCAGATTATTTTACTCCCTAGTCGAGTTTCTATTTCAGGCTATTTTTTATCATGTCAGAGATCAAGAGTTATATATTTCGTCGTCCGATGCTTTCAAGGGCCTGGCTCTTATCGTAAAGATGGATGGGACCAACTACGAGTTGTAATCCATGTAGTTTCGCACCCTCATGCAGTGCAATAAAAAGGAGCACATCCTGACTTATCCATAGTAGAAGGATAAGACTAGGGCTAATGATTCTTGGAAACAAGATGATGCTTATGCACAGATTTGGCTCTCCAGGATGCTCACAACGGAGATTGCCAATGACATATTCAATTAGCCCACAACCAAGGCTATGTGGGACATCTTAGCTGCAACATATGAGAAAGGCAAGAAAGGGAGCAAGATCCTCCAACTTTAGTATGACATCTTTTCGACCAAGCAGAATGGTCGACCTCTCCATGTCCATTTCTCACATCTTCGAGGCATGTTCAAGAGGCTCTACAGCTTCATACCCATTACTCCCAGCTTAGAACAACAACAATCTTATAGAGATGCCACTATGAAGGGTGTGTTTCTGTCCTCTCTTGACTTTGAGTATGATGCTACAGTACTCAGCTCCTTAGAGGAGAGACTATCCCACAAATGGAGGGAAGCTTACATAAGACTAAGCAGAGTTATCAGTTTTTCCACTACAATGACCCAGACCCCCTCTGCGATGGATGCTTTTCGTGACGGGGGGGGGGGGGGGGGTACATTGCAGTTTCATGGTCGTGGCACACGTGGTCGAGGGGGAGAACATCACCGTGCACACACTATCACTGATCGGGTCATTCAGAGTACACGTGCTATCAGAAGCATGGTTACCCAGCATTTGCACGTGTTGCCAAGCTGACAGAGACTACTTCTTCTACTCAGGACCCGAGGTTCGGTGACATTGTCTCCTGATTAAGGGAGATAATGACTACTCCGACTGCACCTCCTACAGGATCTGCAGATACAGTTTCTACTGTCAGAGCCTCCACTAGCACCTCTGGTATAACCTATGCACTTACTAGTTGTAGCAGCTCATACCTAACTGACTGGATTATGGACTCTGGAGCATCTCATCATATGTGCGAAGAGCACAGTTTAGCTCCTACATGTCTCTCATGGGAGATTAGTAGTGATAGCAAATGGGGATCACCTACCCATTGTTGGACAGGGGGAGGTTATTATAGAGCCCTCAATACGATTGCAGAATGTTATGCATGCACCCGCTTTTTAAATGAATCTTTTATCTATCGATCAGATTACAAAAGATTTACATTGTTGTGCCATATTTGACCCCTCATCTCTTTTTTTTCAGGACATACTCATGGACAGGGTGATTTGATGTGTCGGTTAGCAGAGAGGGATTTACAGTCTGGTCCTGCTCCATGTACTGGTGCTGCAACCATTCCTTCTGGATCTGTTTCTCCTTTCATATGGCTTCTTCACTTTGGACACCTTCCTCTGTAGAAGTTATTTCATGTTAGCCCTCAGATCTCTCCTCGTACCACCTTAGAGTGTGAGGCATGTCAGCTTGGGAAGCACCATCGTTCTTCTTTTCCGAGTCACCATAGTCGTCATAGTAGTCAGTCGTTTGAGTTGTTTCATTTTGATATTTGAGGTCCTAGTTGAGTTCTCGATCATCAGGGACAACAATTCTATTTGGTCGTTGTGGATGATTTTTCTAGATTATCTTGAGTTTTCTGGTTAAAGAATAAGTCTGAAGCTGGTCTTGTCATCAAATCATTTCTTATTTAAATAAAAAAATATTTTTCTGCTCATGTGAAGTTTTTTAGTACTAACAATGCCTTGGAGTTCTCCACCTTACAACCGTTTGATTTCCTCAGGTCTCTTGGTATTGTTTACCAGACTTCATGTGCATACACATCGTAGCAGAACGGTGTTGCTGAACGCAAACATCGTCATCTTCTTGATGTGAGGAGAACTCATTTTATTCAGAGTCGTGTTTCTCATTCATTTTGGGGTTAGCGGTCCTCGCTGCATGCGACTTGGTGAACCACATGCCTTCCGCAGTTGTTGAATAAATGATCCCTGTCTCGATTGCGTTTCCTAAGGACTTATTCTCGCTTAGCCCAGGGTTTTTGGGTCTGTAACCTTTGTCCGTAATTTTACTGGTGGTCGTGACAAGCTCTCTCCAAGAGCTGTCAAAAGTGTGTTTATTGGATTCTCGCTTACCCAAAAAGGATATTGATGTTTTGATCATGTACGGTGAAAGTATTTTGTGAGTGCCGATATCATATTTTTGTGAGTGTCATGTATTTTTCTCCTACTGGTAACATGTTATCTAACTCAGACTCTGGTGAAGATGTTTTTGTTCCACCAATCTTGTGCTTCCACCACCACCTACTCATGATTAGCCATGGTCTCCTCCTTCCCCACCACGTCCACCAGCGTCTACTTTGACACAGTTTCTACCGTATTTTTACATTCGCAGGCCCTCTACTCCTCCCTTTGCTCATGCACCTTCCCCGTCATCCAATGCGCCCAAGGTATGTACTGAACACATTGTTTCTACTGCTGGCACTGGTGACATATTTATACTACATGATACTATTCAGGAGGAGCAACTGTCTACTTTCGAGAACAGAGAGGCTGCTAATCTTGATGTGCCTATTGCCTTGTGGAAGCCACGTCATACATGTGCTACTTATCCTCTTGCTGCCCTTATTTCCTTGGACCATCTTTCAGAGAAGTACATGATGTTTGTAGTAGAACTCTCGGCTTTTTCTATCCCACGAACGTACCAGGAGGTAGTGCAGGACTGTAGATGGCGACTTGCTATGGAAGAGGAGATGGCCACTTTACATTCTCGTGGTACCTGGAGCTTTGTTTCTGCTCCTCTAGGTGCCTCTGTGGTCAGGTGCAAATGGGTATTTAGGGTAAAGCAATGGGCAGATGGTAGTGTGGATCGCTACAAGACATGGCTGGTAGTGTGTGATTTCACACTAACTTCTGGGGTGGACTGCCAGGACACCTTCTCACCGGTGGCTAGACATTCGACTTTGTGCATTCTTCTTGCTGTGGTTATAGCTCGAGACTGGCCGCTTTACCTGTTTGATGTGAAAAATGCTTTTCAATGTGGTGATCTACATGAGGTTTACATGCAACATCCACCGGGTTTTGCTGTTGAGGGGGAGTCTCTGAAGGTGTGTAGGCTCCACAAGACCGTTTATGGTTTGAAGCAGAGTCCAAGAGCTTGGTTCCAGAAGCTTTCAGATTTGATAGACACCAAGGGTTTGTGAGATCCACTATCTATCATCCACTTTTTGTTCAGAAGACACAAAGAGGAATTGTTGTCCATCTGGTTTATATTGATGACATAATTGTTACGGGTGATGATGAGCATGGTATTCAGACTGCTAAGGAGTTCCTAGGTTAGCAATTTGTGACTAAGGATCTGGGCAGTCTACGGTACTTCCTCGGATTGGAGTTTGTCATGAGCCAACGTGGTCTTGTGATTACCCATAGGAAGTTTGTGATCGATCTTCTACTAGAGACATGCATGACATGGTGCAAGCCTTCTGCTACTCATATGGACCCAAGCATGAGATTACATGGTGATGACACTAAGAAGGTAGACAAGCTGCGATACATAGAGCTTGTTGGGAAGCTCCTTTATGTTACTATCTTCAGGCCATGCATATCCTTTGCAGTAAGCAAAGTGAGCTAGTTCATGGAGTAGTCCAAGAAGGTACATATGGATGCAATATATATGATGCCAAGATATTTAAAGACTTCACCAGGCTTTATATTTAGTAGAGTTATATCTCTTGAGGTGACAACATGTGTAGATGTAGGGAGATGGGTTCTGCCATTGTTGGCCATTTCAAAAATGCTTTTGGATCCAGGGCGCCTCGCCGCTGGCGTTGGCTGGGTCAGGGAGCTCCCTCAATATCGGAATCAGAAGTTTCGGCCTTACTGAGGCCTTTCTCTTTGGAGGAGCTTAAAGCCGCGCTGTGGGATCTTAATGATGATGCCGCTCCGGGCCCTGATGGGTTCTCTATCGCTTTTTATCGAGATTTCTGGGACCTCGTGGCTGTTGATGTCTTGGAGGTGGCTCAAGATTTTTACAACGACAACAATGGTTTTGATAAGATTAATAAGGCCCTGATCGTGTTGATACCCAAGGCTCAACCGGCATGCTGCATTGACGACTTCAGGCCGATCTCTATTTCGAACGGGATTTATTTAATCATCGCTAAACTCTTGGCCAGGCGACTTGTTCCCCTTTTGCCGTCCCTTGTCTCGCCTACGCAGGCGACCTTTATCCGTAGCCGTCATATTTCTGACTGCTTTGCTGTGGCTTCCAAGCTCGTTGCGGCGTGGCGTCGGTCCAATGCTAAGGGGATCCTATGGAAGATTGACTTTGCAAAGGCGTATGATTGCCTTGATTGGAGATTTTTGTGGTCGGTCTTGAAGCGGCGGGGCTTCCCCCCGACGTGGATTTCTTGGATGCGGAGGTGTGTCTCCACGGCCTCCCTCTCCTTACTGTTGAACGGAGGCCTAGGGGGGGGCTTCTTCCAGCCGAGGCGGGGCGTTAGACAGGGGTGTCCTCTGGTCCCTTTACTATTTGTTTTGGCGGCTGACGTCCTGCCACGCATGATTGAGGGCGTGGCCTCAGCGGGTTTGACTCGGGGTTGTTTTGTTGGGGATCTCCATGTCCCATCCATTCAGTTCGCTGACGACACTTTGTGTTTTGTTGAGGGGGGGCCCGATGATGTAGCCGGTATGGCCACTATTCTCCAACTATTCAGCGAGGCATCGGGCCTGGTGATTAATGTGGCGAAGTCAAAAATGGTGCCTTTCGGTATGACACAGGTTGGGACTTTGGCTTGCTCTCAACTCCTAGGGTCCGACCCCTCTTCTCTCCCCTTTGACTATCTTGGGTTACCGCTTGCGGTCGGGCGCGCTCGTCTTCGTGATTGGAAGGTTGTCGTGGAGAAGATGGAGTTCTGACTCGCGGGGTGGCGCGCGGTGTTGCTGTCCAGGGGTGGGCGCTTGGTGCTTCTTAAAGCCGTGCTTTCCTCTATACCTATCTATTCGCTCACGGTTCGTGGTATGCCTAAGGGGATTCGCCTTAGGCTGGAGAGGTGTATGCGTGGGTTCCTGTGGGGATGCAAGGGGGAGGGGAGAAGAGGGGTTCACCTTGTGGGGTGGAGCGTGGTGGCTCGGCCCAAGAATTTGGGGGGATTGGGTGTCAGGCACCTGCATTTGGTTAATGAAGCTCTCCTTCTCAAGTGGGCTGTTAGGGTGTGGGGAAAGGAGGAAACCTTTATGCTTAATGTCCTGCGTAATCTGCTGGGTGCGGATTTGATTGAAGCCTTTAGAGGGAACTCGATTTGCCCCCTTTCTCCCTTCTGGCGCGGCGTGACGACTGCTTTCTGGCTTTACCGATCTTTCTTTTCGCCGGTGCTGGGCGACGGGTGCTCCTTTCGCTTCTGGACCGACAATTGGACGGGAAGGGGTGCTCTTGACAGAATGTTTCCGAGGCTTTTTGCTTTGGTCCAGGACAAAGATGCGACGGTGGCCTCTTGCTGGGACAACGGTTGCTGGAGCCCTATGATCGCTGCGTCCCTGTCCGATCAGCGGATGCAAGGTTATCTATCTTTTTTGGCCCATCTTGGTGTCGCTCCTCGCCCGTCAGCTATGCGCGATCATTGGACTTGGAAGGATGGATCCTTCACTTCTCGCAAGGCTTATTCTGCTCTCGCTCACCCTTTCATTGCCGATGACGATATCTTGGTGCGCGATTGTCGATTCTTGTGGGGCCTCAAGCTTCCTGCGCGCATTGGGATTTTTTTATGGCTTCTTCGTCGGGGGCGGCTTTTGACTCGCGATAGATGTGTAGTGTTCTTTCCGAACGTTAGCCCCTTGTGTGGTCTATGTGATGCGGAACCGGAAACAATTACTCACTTATTCTTCGAATGCAGCCACGTTTGCACGATTTGGGCGGATCTCCCTTGGATCAATCCCGTGTCCTTTCCAGCTTTTTGCGACAGTTTGATTAACTCGAGGGGCAGGGAGAGGAAGCTTATTTTGGATCCAATCGCTAGGGTGTGGAGCCTCTGGCTTGGGAGGAACGAAGCAATCTTTTCGGCTCAGCAGTTTTACAGGGAAAATATCATAATACGAGCTAAGCGTCTTCTGGAGGATTGGGACCATGGCTAGATTTTTGCTGCTACTTGGGGGGTTCCTATCTTAGTGGCTTCCAGTTTTGGTCGGCCGTCTTTGTACAGCTTCTCTCTTTTTTTTACTTTTGTTTTTTTCTTTTTATTTAATATATTGGGGCGATCACCATCGAGTGACTCCCCCTCTTTTGAGGTTTCAAAAAAAAACTTGTGTAGATGTAGATTATGCAGGATGCCATAGAAATTGGAAGTCTACATCTGGTTTTGCCGTTTTTGTATGGAGTTCACTCGTGTCTTGGAAGAGCAAGAAACAAACAATGGTTGCCATATCTAGTGCAGAGTTTGAATACCGAGCCATGGCTCATGGGAGCACAGATGTGGGTAGGATCAGTCTTGACCGATCTTCCCATTGAGGTACCTCTTCTAATGTAGCTTCTATGCGACAATTAAACAACTTTATTTATTGCCAACATTGCATTCCATGAACGTACCAAGCATATAGAGGTGGATTGCCACTATACCAGAGACATGATCCAGAAGGGACTCATATATTCCTCCCATGTCACTACAGGAGATCAAACTGCAGATATATTCACCAAAGCTCTTTCTAAAGGTCTATTTCAGAGATGCCGTTCCAAGCTGAGTATGATAGATATATATACTCCAACTTGAGGGAGAGTGTTGAGATTTTAGCATTTCATATTCTTCTATATACCTCTCTCATGTAATTTACCCAGTGCTTTTCTCCTATATAAGAGAGCCCTAGGGTCTCTATGAACACAAATTCTATTCTCTCCACACTTTGCAATTAGGACCTTATTCATATGTTCAATACTCCAAACCTTAAGCCCTCCCTCCTTAAGTCTTGTCACCATGCTCCAATCAAGAAGAAGTATCCCGCCTGTATCCTGCTACGGGTCTGTCCAAAAGAAGCTCCACATAATGGATTCAACTCTCCTTCAAATGCCAACGTGCAAAAGTCCAACAGAGTAAAAGAAAACTGGTATTGATGAAAGGGCATGCTTGTGCAAGATTAATTTTCCTCCCATGGAAAGAACTGCAACATTGCAACCTGCCAGCTTCTTCTCCAACCTGTAAAGGGTGCCAATCTGAGGACCCGAGCCTACCACGAACCAAGGGGAGACCTATGTAGGTAATTGGAGTAGATGTATAAGGACTACAAAGCACTGAGACGATCTCCTACACCTTGTTTTTAGTGAAATGCCTTCTTTTTGGGACCGCGGACCTTTTCAAGTCAAATGCAAAAGTCAACATTGCGGGTACTTGCATCATCTGGCTTCTCACGTTGTGCGATCGCATCTGCATGCCTTCTGTGTATTATAGTTAAAATGGCTCCTCTGATTTACCGAATCTTCACCATCCTATTATTCTTATATCATTTTGATAGTCAACGTAGATCTTCACCATCCTTACATGCTTGTAGAAAAACTGGAGTTTGAAATTTATTGTTAATTTGCTACTTGGTGGTTACTCTGTCATTGTTTCTACGCTATAGTTTGTAATGAAGATCTTTTATAGTAGAGAGTGAACAAAACCAATTTGACAAGGTACTTTTTTATTTTGCGTTTGAGAAAATTCCAAAAAAAGTTCATCATTGGGAAACATCTTGATGACTACTGTAAGCAGTTTGTTGGGAACTTGGCTTTTGATGATGTTGTCAAGCCATTATTGGTATTAACATGTTCTTTTGATTCTACCCAAGCTCAATTACCGAATGATGCAAAGTATGTATTCAGTTTTGTTATCCTTTCTTCAAAAATGTAAGGGTTAGTGTTCTTGCAGGTTATCATAGGCTTTAGCTTTAAATTGGGGACTGATTAAAGCTGCTTCCTTTTGGCCTTTGCTAGTAAACTTTCCGATGATTGCACTCGTGATTGCACTCATAGTTATTACGTGTCTGCCCTGAATAATAAAATCGGAATTGTATATTACAAAAATGAAAAGTCTGTCATTGAAAAGATAGAGAAAATGCTTTCAGGGTGGAAGATGGCTATTTTATCCTGTGGCATACGATTGGTGTTTATAAATGCCCTTCTCTCGGCTATTCCTATTTTCTTCATATCGTCTCATCTTCTCCCTATTGGTATCATGCGCAAGTTGGAAATCATGATCATGTGAAGATTTCTTTGAGGCAAAACTAGTCAAGATGGGTCAAGGGTGCACCTGGTTGATTGGGAGACTGTTTTTTTTTTTGAAGCTCAAAAACGGGGGACGCACTCGTTGGTGCTCGCCCCATAATTATTGAAGAAACAATAGTTGAGAAGAGACTTACAGCGAGTATGCGGAGAGAAAAAGGGAGAGAGAAGAAACCCAAAGAAAAACCGAAGGTATCACAAAACGATACCTCCACTACAGCAAGGACCCCCTAGGCAACAGACCAATCACAGACCATACGTGAAGCAGAGATGAGGACGTTTTCCGAGTAGAAACGCTGGCCAGCAAACAGAGCTTCATTCCTAGCAATCCAGATGCACCATAGCCGGGAAATAGAAGTGAGAATGTCGTTCCTACTCCTCGCCCGAGAACGAACCAAGCAATCGCAGAAGGAGGCGAATCCGAGACGTCAAGCCAACCCAAGTCCGCCCAAATGTCATGCGTTTTCCCACAACGGAAGAACAGGTGGTCAGTAGACTCGTCCTCCAGATTGCACAGACCACAGGTAGGCGAAACCGAAGGGAAGAGAACAGAGCACCGGCTGCGAGTTAAGAGACGCCCACGACGGAAAAGATGCCAATTCGTTCGGGAACCCTGAGGCCCCAAAAGAATTGACAATCCCGAAGCAAAGAAACATCAGCCACAACCAAGGGCGGAAGAAGAGCCCGGTAAGCCTCGCGAATGGAGAAGGAGCCGTCCTTCCAACATAGGTGATCGCGACCCACAGAAGGCGAGGGCGAGTCCGCAAGAACCTCCAGTAAAGCCATGAATTCCAATTGGCGCTGATCGGAAAGGTTGCCCACAAATCTGGGCCCCCAAGCAGCCCCATCCCAGTAAGAAGCAACCCTCGCGTCTTTATCATCCACCAACGCGAAGAGGCGAGGAAAAACATCCTTAAGAGGCCCCTTACCAGTCCAATCATCGCCCCAAAAGCGGATGAGCGAGCCATTCCCCAACTTAGTGACGAAAAGAGCACTGTTACTTTGCCAAAAGTAGCTGATAGTACCAAGAGCTTCCATTAGCTCTAAAAATCTTGAAATCACTGTTTCGAAAAAGCAAAGCCAAAGATTTGTGCCTCTTTTTGCCATGAGATCTTGATAACATCAACTGTATCATATACTATTATGCAAAGACACTCAAAATTAGTTTCAAATTAATAAAAATGTGATTTGTTACACTGATTGTAATCATCAGTTAGTGCAAGAACTACTGGGAGATTCATTCACAAGAGATACTGTGGAGTTGTGTGACACAAAGTTTTGTGCGATAGGATGTCAATTGCTGAATCAGAGGCCCTGTTGAACCTTGATTGTGGCTCAAAAATCACGTGGAGGCCAGCAAGATTCACAGATGGAGAAGCCTCAAATGATAACCTCCAGGTGGCTCGAAACTGGAGTTCCTTTTCTCTCTAGATTGTTACATGCCCTGAAGGCGACAATAAGAGAAATTGGCAATGTTAAGAAGGCCCTTGCTGCTGGTTTGTCACGTGGGTCCGACCCAAGAATCACGCTCCTTGTAATAGAGAGCCCGTACTCCTCCCCTTTGGAATCGGTTTGCAACTTGAAGGTGGGAAGAGCATCATTCAATCTCTAGGTGAGCCTTCTTCCAACACTGCCACCGCCATCGTCGGAGATGATGGTGGTCGAAAGCTCCTCCATGTCGGCTGGTTTTCATTGAAAATTGGAAACTCGAAATTATCACAGTCGGTTGCTTGGGGGGAGACAAGCTTGGAAACTATTCAAAAAGAAGAAGATTTTTCGGAGGAGAACGCGGGGTACGATCCTTTAACGAAGATCTTCAAGATTTATCCCAAGAAGGAAGGTTGGACCGTTGTCTCACTGTTCGTTCTAGACCTAGGGCATATCTAGCTGCTTCTGGATGGGGAATCCAATTGATTACTCCTCATTAAGTCGAGTAGAATTAAACCCGACCTGTTTAGAAATTCTACTGGTGGACTCCATTACAGAGGCCTTCGTGGAGTTGAGTACTTCGGATCCTCTATGGTTCTTGGATCCATGTCAGCTGAAGCTCCTACATTTGATCTTTCCGGGTTGGAGAAGACCAGATAGGATCACTTTTGATCTCCATTCGTTCACATCTCTACCGTACGAAGCTTCCAGCCAGAATGGGTGATTGAGTGAGGATGTCAGACCAGCTCCCTTCGATCCTCTACAGCCTCTCGGAGATCCTCGTATCGCTCCCTTGGCTGTTGCAACTGACCCTTCATCACTTGAAACCCCTTTTACAGCCACTGCTCACTGGCGGCTAAACCTTGATTGGGAAGTAAACATTCTTGAGGGGTCGATGGTGCATAATCTCTAGAGAAGTAGGGACCTTTTCTTGCCATCAACCTCTTGCCCCTCTACATTAGTTCCATGCGAAGAAAGGCAGTGTAAAAGGCAAAGAACCAGAAAGAGAACTAGGGCTACATATTCGATGCCAAGCTCCATTCCAACCCTTTAAGCATTGGTGACTAAAACAGCGGGCGCTATTGGTTTCTTGGGGGAATCCATAGGGTACTAAATGAAGGTACTAACCTGGAACGGGAGAGGTCTAGGTGACCCTGAGAAATGGAGCTTAATCAGAGCTCTTTAGAAAAACTGGGGCAATGACAGTTTTATTTCATGAGTCAATGATCTCTTCTTGGTCACCGTTACCTTGGAAATCTTTAATCTGAGTCTCTCTTATAGATTTCAGGTCTGTAGATGGAGACGGCTTGGCATGAGTTTTGATTGTGGCCTGGAAAAATATTGCTTTTATTCTGGTGTTTGAGTTGAAGGGAAGACATACTATTGCGGTTATTCTGGAGATTATGGGAACTGATATGTTGGTAGCTTTTTCTTGTGTGTATGGTCCATGTTCACAGGCCCTAAGAGAGAATCTATGGGATGATCTCCGAAGTGCGAGAAACATCTTCCCAGATGTCCCTTGGTTGATAGACGAGGACTTCAATGTCACTCTTCTCTCTTTGGACCGTTGTGTTTGAGGGGAGGGAAAGACCCCGACTTATTTGAATTTGCAGAACTAATTGATGATCTTGAGCAGGAGGTGATTGATCCCTCAGATACTAAATATACTTGGAGAAACTCTGGCTTACATTCACGGATAGATCGTTTTTTGGCTTCAACAAAGTTTTAGAATGCTATCCTTTGTCTACCGTGGTGATTAGAACCCATTCTAAATCTGATCACACAATTATATTATGGGAATCTGAAGAAACCTCCCCCAATCGGGGCTTCGTCAGATTTGAGAGAGCAAGGCTACTTGAAGCTAGATTCAGAGAACTTGTTACAGGCCACTGGTCCTCCACAATTGTCTCTAGTTCGGCAGCATCTAGATTGGCACAGAAACTGGTATCCTTGAGAATGAGACTTTGTTCTTTCAAGAAGGTGGTCCGTAAAGACTTGTGAGCGGTTCAAGTGGAGAATAAACTTGAGGTGATTTGCTTAAACAACTTGGAAGACAATAGAGCTATGATCAAAGAGGAGCTCATCACCAGGGCGTCAGCTCAAAGAGTGATAGCAACAGAAGATAAGAAGCGGGTGGTGGAGTAGAAACAACGTTCATAGAACTCTTAGGTCAAAGAGGGGGACATAAACACATCCTTCTTTCAACGTATAGTCAGTGGAAGACGTCGCCAAAATAATATTCATTCAGTCCTGATAGATGATTGAATTAATGGGGCACGCTGTAGCTAATCATTTTTTTTTAATTTCTCTAGAAGAGTTGCGTTTCAGACTTGGAGGTGGACTAGCCATGGTGCTTTGGTCTTATCTGAATAACATGCTAGACTCTTGGTCCTGGAGTTTACAACAGAAGAGGTAAAAATGGCAGTTTGGAATAAGGCACTCATTTTTTTGCTACATAAGAAGGAGAGTTATGAGAGAATTAAAGATTGTCGCCCAATTGCGATCTCCAACGCGATTTACTTGATTGTGGCCAAGGTCTTGGCAATTAGACTGAACAGGCACCTGGATCACATTATTTCTCAGCTAAACTCGGCTTTCATTCATGGAAGACAAATAACTGATAGTTTCGTTATGGCTTTGGAGATTATTGTAGAATGGAAAAGAAAAAAACATGGGGTGTGCTTAGGAAAGTTGATTTCTCAAAAACTTACGATACGATTGATTGTGGCCAAGGTCTTGGTAATCAGACTGAACATGATCCTGGATCACATTATTTCTCTGCTACAGTTGGCTTTCATTCATGGAAGACAGATAGCTGATAGTTTGGTCATGGCTGCAGAGATCATTGTAGAATGGAAAAGAAAAAAAACAAGGGTTGTGTTGTGGTGTTTCCTGTAGATGGCTTTGTTGCGTATATGTTTTCCAGAGTTGTGGATTTCTTGGATGAATCATTGCGTCACCAATGCATCTTGTTCTATGCTCACCAATGGTCGACCAGATGGATGTTTTTTCCAGCCACTACGTGGAGAGAGACAGAAATGTCCTCTTACACCTATGCTTTTTGTTATTGCAGCTGATGTATTACATTGTATGGTAAAAAAAGAGGGGTTGGTAACTAACCTGCCATCTAGATACAGTTCTAATGGAATTTCTATTCCTCTTTTACAATATGCAGACAACACAATCTTCTTTATCGAAGGAGACAAGAACAAGGCTAAAGGCATGGCATCCACGATGGAAATATTTGGTGAGATATCGAGACTTAATTTAAATCACGATAAGTCCATGGTTGTTCCCTTTGGGATGTTCAATGATGAGGCTCAGGAGTGGTGCGATAAACTAGGCACGACTAGTAGCTCTCTTTCGATATGCTACTTAGGTCCCCCCTACTGTTGGTAGGCTGAGGTTGTCTGACTGGTTGCCAGTTATAGAAAAGATGGAGAGTAGGCTATCTGGTTGGAAGGCGACGATTCTTTCCTGTGGTGCTCAATTAGTCTTGATAACAAGACATTCTTTCTCCTATCCCCATTTTTTATGTCATCTAGGCTTCTCCCATTTGGTATTAGACGATGAATGGAATGGATTTTGCACAAATTTCTCTGGGGGAAGAATGATCAGGAGGGTTCGAGTCTTCATCTAGTGGATTGGGAGACGGTAACTCTTCTTAAGGATGTTGGGGTCTTGGGATCTCAAGTCTTGAATCTATTAACATGACAATTCTGCTCAAATGGGTGAGCAGAAATTAGGGTAAAAATGAAGATTTAAGCTGCCACCTTATTCGGAATATTTATGATGTTGGGATTCAAGACAATATAAAACTATCTTCTGCATCCATCAGCTTTTTGGAAGGGGGTCAGCTCTGTGATGCCCCGCTTTCATGATCTTTTCAGATCGGTTCTCGATGATGGCATCACTTTTGCGTTTTGGACTGACAACTAGTCAGGTAATACCGTAATGGTCCTATCTCTTCCAGATTCCCATGCCTTTTTGATTTGACTGCATACCGTAATGCAATGGTCTTGGATTGCTGGGTGGATGGAAATTGGTTCCCTCCTACTTGATAGAGTTTTCAGATCAACGGCTTGAGGAATACCTTACTCCTCGGATCTCTCAGACCTCTGGAGTGCCTGTCTTTAGGGCGTGATCATTGGGCTTGGAAAGGACAACACTTTCTCGGTAAAGTGGGCCTACACAACTATTTTAAGTCCCCCGCCATCTAGGACAGACAAGATGGTACACAACTACAAGTTTTTTTGGGATCTCAAACTTCCAAACAGAATCAATTTTTTTGTGTGGTTTATGCGCAAAAGACTTATTATGACAAGGGATTGCTGTAAAAGAATCTTGTCTCTTATATCCAATATATGTCCTCTTTGCGAGACACATAGAATCGGTGGAGCATATTTTTTTAATTGTACGAAGACGTCCGTAATTTGGACAAACATTGGGGAAAACTGGCTTAATCTGTGGAGCTTGGACCTGTTTTGGGATTCCCTGTTTAAGGCAAGACATCACACCAGTGATGAACTTTTGAGGCTTGTTGCTATGCTTTGGGAAATTTGGCTGGCTTGTAATGGGTCTATCTTTTATTCTCAACGTTTCTATTGTGAAAGTGTTGTCTTTCATGGTAGGTTTCTTTTAGATTCCTGGAATCTGTAAGTTTTCTTGTAACCTCTCTTTATGTTTTAATAAATTTGGGGCGGACACTTTAGCATGTTTCCCGCTATTTGGACTAAAAAAAGGATTTCTGAAATATATTGAAATTGAATTGATTATATTTTGGTCCTTACCGCCCATTTATTTGCTGACAATGTTAGGGGAAACAGCTGCACCGCCATGTTTTTCAGTGGAAACCTCCAGACTTCTGTCTGTTGCCGTTTGTTAATTTAATTTTCATCTTGATTAACATATAGGTACTTATTGATGAGAAAGATTCCCGAATTGCAGAGCTTGAGGCTGCATCGACTGGTGAAGTAGTTCGTCTGGGAGCAGCAATTGAAGCAGCAAAAGCGGAGGTTCTTCAACTTAAACATGAACATGTAGGCAGAGTTCTCTGAAGTTTACTTTGTTTTCCGTCTATTGAAGAGTTGAGCTATGAATGTTCGTAGAATCTGCAACTGAGTGCTGTATTGAAATTTGCTTCCTGTCTTTGATGTGATTCTAGAATGCTTGGTGCATAAGCTCTTGTTATTCTGGGTCTGACCATCTTGGGTCTATCTCATGCTACCTTACTTTGCATATGAAAAAGTTACATCGACACATTTTCTCTGGAAAAATATAAATGATCATAATGCATTTTTTCTTTAATGATAATTTCGATGAGATTTCAAGAAGGTTGAGGACATACTCAAATCCTCCCCTACCAGGAGTTCCATTCTCTTCCTCTTTATTTTCTTATGATTTCGCCCTTCTCTCACCTAACTAGTACTTCTCAAGCCTCCATTGTTGGTGGAACGAAGTGGAGGTTTATGCTGAAGCATCTACACCTGTTGGTGTCTATATGGATATCAGTTATCCTGACAAACTTTCTTAACCTTTTTCAAGGAGGGGAGTGTGGACAGCTGAATTCAGAGGATTTGGCATGCCATTTACGATCATTCAGTAGTTTGGTTGCAACAGAGTGATAAAGTTTATGGGTGTGACCCTACTCTGATTAACATCATGGTGGCTTTGTGTACTTTCTGTGGGGTTGTGTGGGCCATGTTGGGGGAGATAGTTCTGATGATCTCTCTGATGAGTTAATTTATGGATAAATATGTATGATTACTCAACTCTAGTACTCATCATTCATATTTTTCTGTAGTCTACGTGGGGATCCTTATACAGGGAATTTGGCCATGCTTGTTTTGGTCATGATTGAGATGCATGTTCATGCTCTTCATATCAAATTTTACTTAATATTGTGTCTTTCAGATAAACCACTAGATCTTGGTGATGTTTACTATGGATGTCATGAGAGGAAAAATGCCCTTCTCAGGTTTTTGCAGGGATTGTGCTTTGTTCTTGTGGCACATAATGATGGTTGCTGGGGTTTGGTTGAGCTAGAGGGTTGCAAAATATTTTGGAACAGTTATGATAATTAGGAGCTGGATGGAGAACTAGATGGGCTTTTGGTGACGAGGTTCCAGGTCGCGTCCTTGGCGAGTAGTCGGAAAATGGAGAGGCTTATTCTGGCAGCGGAGTGAGCTAGAAGAAAGAGGAGGCTAGCGTTGGGGGATGATTGGTAGCCGAAGATCAAAAGGAGACCCGATTCTTTCCTTCTCCCACAAGAGGAGGAAGCATGATGCACAGGTGTGGTTGGTACGAGAACTCGAAGATAAAGTTGTGGGGACTTTGGACCATAGTTTGGGGAAGCCACCTCGACCTTGGCGTCAGTGGAGGAGAAGCATGTGGATGGTGGGGGCAGTCTACTAGTGAATTGAATTCTGCGATTGACATTTATGTGCTGGTTGCAGAATGTTTGGGGGTATCCGTGCCCGTCGTTAACCCTCTGAGTGGATCTTAATGAAGATTGCCTCTTGGAATGTGAGGGGGCTGGGGGATAGGGTATAAAGAAGGTCGGTTGGGGAGTGTTAGAGTTCTTGGCGTACTGGTGTAGTGTTCTTGCAAGAGTCTAATTACAAACTTGGATCCTTTGATTTGGAGATCCTTTTAATCCCGATAGTGGGAAGAAAGATGAGGAAATCGTTGGCTTGGGATGGAGATCTACTACTGACCGTAGAAGTTAGATTAGGTCTTAGATCGGTAAGCTCAAGTTCGGGGCTGACATGTTGCTATTTACTTCAGTCTACAGTGTTTTGCTGGGGGGGAGGGGCTTGCGACACTGCTTTGTGGGAGGAGTTGAGATTAGCTAGTAGGAACTTTCCGAGCATCCCTTCGATTGTCGGTGGTGACTTTAATGTGATGTTGCTTGCCTTGGATTGCCTAGGGGATCGTGGTGGCCAGGATTCAGGTTCTGATGACTTTATGGAGTTTGTTGGGGTTGACCCTGTAGGTGCTCGATGCAACGAATGAGAGATACTCTTGGCGGAACACCTCGTTGAGCCGCAGAGGGGTAAGACACGGGTGTCCCTTTGCTCCCATGTTACTTATTTTTATGGTAACACTTCGGTAGTTTTGTCAGGTCTTGCAGAAGAAGAGTCTTTTAAGGGATACTCCAGAGAGGATTTTTCGATGTCGATCTTGTAGTACACATATGACACCATATTCCTCTTAGGAGGCATGACAGAGTCAAAAGCAGTAATGGCAGTGTTAGATATTTTTGATGACTTGTCGGGATTGAAAGTTAATGGTGCAAAATCGACCTTTGTACTACTTCACCTTTGTTCAGGGGATACATCTTCTTGTATGGAGATCTTGGAAACATCACAGAAGAATCTGCCAATCAACTATCTTGGTCACTGTTGATGTGTAGGAGACTTAGGAAGGCTGACTGGTTGCCAATTGTGGAGAAGTTGGAGAAAAAGCTGGCAGGTTGGAAGGCATCGTATATTTCGAGAAGTGGGAGACTGGTTCTGGTGAAGGTTGTTAGTGTAACGGTTCTTGTTTTTTTCTTGTCCACAAGAGTCCTCCCTGGTTGGGAGCAACCTCCTCTCTGACTACAAGATTGTGGAAGTTATTGGTAGCGTAATGGGTTTAATTGTGACTTGGAATGGTGATCTTCTTTAGTGGGAGGTTAATTTATCGTGCATACATGTGGTATCAATGTTGTTAGGTAACAAGCGTAGCGGTTCTTGAATTGTTTTCTCTTGTGTTTATGGTCCCACTGATCATACTCCTTGTCAACAATTATGGGATGCAAGGTTGCAAAAAGCGGTATGTGGTATTCAATCGGTAGGGTCACTGATTACTGATTAAACGGTAGGCGGGAGTTTAAACGGAAATTAAACGGGTTATGCGGTTTTGCATTTTTAATTAATAAAAGATTATTTCATATATATAATTAATAAAAAAAAGTATAAATAAATAATAAATATAATCATAAATTCACAATATAGATCAAATATTGTCAAATTCAAGTAATGTTTCATCCAAATTTCAAAATAGATAATATAAACAACAAGAGTTCATAGTCAAATGTCGAAATAGACAACATAAAATTCATGGATAATGGTGATCCTTTGAAGAAAATAGATCAATGCGTTTAAAAGGCCGTTTAAGACCGTTTAAAAGGTCGTTTAAGGCCGTTTAAACGGCCGTTTAAGACCGTTTAAGCGACCTGGTCGTTTATGGGTTGTTTTTCATTAAACGATGCGGCCAGGCACCGCATGCGTTTGAACGACCGTTTAGACCGTTTTTTGCATCCTTGAGATTGGGATGATTTGAGAACTGGCATGAATCTCTTCCCTTATGCAGGCTGGCTAGTTGGACGGGACTTTAATGTCACCATTGTCTCCTATGATACATGCCTAGGAACCAAGACCAAGGTTCCTCAGAATTCAGGGAAGTAGTGGATGATCTTGAACTGGTGTGATGGATGCCTCGAAATGCCATTTCACTTAGCGAAGCTCACGATCCAAATCCCATTTAGACCTCTTCTACAGTTCTGTGGAGATCCAGTCTAGATTTTCCCTAGCTCGCGTCTCTAACCTTCCTCACTTAAAATCTAACAATACAACTATTCTTTGGTTATCCAAGGATGTCTCCTTGTTCCTTCTTCATATTTGAGAAGGCATGGCTTCTCAAAGAGGTTTTCAGGGTATAAATTTTGAATTTTTGGACTTCCTTTCATGGTGAGGGAATGGCCACAGTGAGGCTTTTTCGCAAGTTCTAGTCAATGTTGCAGAACTCGGTATTTAATATTCAATCGGAGGTGTTATTGAATAAAGAATATCTAGTATTCGTGAAAATATTCGGAATTATTCGATTATGCAGCGTTAATTACTTTAAATATTAAACTTATATGTAATATATATTCTTATATATTTATACATATGCGGTCGCTTATCAATTAGAGTCCAAGATAAAAGTACCAATTATTAAGTTACGTATGTGGAGCTTTAACATTTGTTGTGATAACAGGATAATTGGGAACCTTTAAAAATTAAAGAAAATCGAAAGTTTGTTGTAACAATCTGCCGGATATTTGATGGAATACCTGGATATTTTGGTCGAACATTCGAGAATATTCAGGTTGGGCTAAATATTGATCGAATAACAATATCCTATTTGGTCACCCCACAGAATAAGAATATTCGGCCGAACATTCCGTCCATTTGATCGAATAATGCAACAATGGTTATATGCGTTGTAGAAGAAGCTTTGCAACTACGAGGAGGTAGGTGAGACTTGTGTGGCATGCCACGATGATGCTAAACGGGGGAATCGATCGTTTGGTCTTTGTGGAGGACACCTGTGAGCTTTCTCCATCTGCGCTTTAGGAGAGGGTGGGTCATACTTGTAGGAGGAGGATAGAAAAAAGGAGGTTGAATGGTATCAAAGATAGGCAGAGTTGGGTTGAGGAGGGGGCATCAACTTGAAGTTCTTATATGTATTGGAGAATAGAAGATGTCATCGCAATTTCATACAAGCAACGACTGTTGCAGGAGACCGAGTGGAGGTTGACCCTGATCTTCGTAAGGCCACAATTGATTACTTTTGGCACATGACTTGTCATTCTCAACATTGGAGGTTGCGATGGCTTGGGAGGGGGTCCTCTTCCCTCTTGTCTAACCATTAATTCGAGTCATGCTCTGATGAGATTTGCACAACCCTTTGGGAACTGAATGTAGATGAGACTCTGGGTCCCTATGGATTCTTAGTCTTCATTTTCAAGGAATTTTGGGACATCACTTACGTGAACTTCATGGAAGTACTAGGGGGCTTGATAAAGACATTTACGGCTTTGACCGGCTCTGTAAAGCACTTCTTTTCTTCCTTTCCATGGAGGGGTTTGAATGTATTAAAGACTTTCTCCCCATAGCATTATCTAATGCGTTATACTTGATTATTGCCAAGGTTTTAGCCATTAACTTATGCATGATTATGGAGGACTTTATTAGCCTAGTACAGATTGCTTTCATTCCTGATCATCTGGGTTGTATTGTGATAGAATCTGAGATGGTGTATGACTAGGAATGTAGAAGAGTAAAGGGACTTATTGTTAAAGGTAGACTTTTCTTATGCCTATGACCTTATTTATTGATGTTTCCTTTAGTCGGCCTTAGCGAGAAGAGGTTTCCCTGATATTACTACCTCGCCCCTTTCTGTTTTGAACCATGGAAGTCTTGAGGTAGATTTCTTTTTGCCGCATAGAGGGGTTTGCTTGGTATGTCCTCTGGCATTGTTTTGGCTCATACTTGTTGATGCCCTTGTTGTTATGAATGGGCATGTGGTTTAGAGGGGAAGGACCTTGAGTTAAGTGCATGCATGGAGATCTACATCCCCTCCTTTAGTACACTGATGATACCATCTTCATCGAGGGGGTGAGGAAGTCATGGCCATGAGGACTGCCTTAAATGTGTTTGGGGAGTTCTCGGGCCTTACTGTGAATAAAGGCAAGTCAATTATTGTGCCTTTCATTCTCTTTGAGGCTAAATTTGAAGAGTACACCACGATCATCTGCTCTCCTCGTGACACCCTCCCCATCTGCTATCTTGCTCTTTCTTTGACCGTTGTTAGGTTGAGGCTCTCAGATTGTCTCCGGGTGGTTATGAGATTGAAGCAGAAGTTAGCGAGCTCGAAGGCCTCCTGCCCTCTCATGAGGGGAGCGAGGAGACGGGGTTGTTTTGTTATGCTTAGGGATATCAACGATATTTATGCCAACCTATGGTTTCTGCATCTTCCCACTACTTTTCGTCAGCTTTCCGAAAAAGGATTTATTCATTTATTCATGAGTTACCCACACATATGTGCTCAGTTCTGGGTAATATGGGTCTTTTAGGTTTTGGAGGGATGACTATTCCGAGGAGGGCCCCTTTCATGACCTCTTCGCCTGCTTCTTTGTCTTTGTTGAGGACCATTGTTTGTCTATCAAGTATGCTTGAGTTGACGACCAATGGATACCATGCTTCTCTTCTTCTTATGAGCAATGATTTGAGGTGTTCTTGTAGATGTCTGGGAATATTAGCAGGCTAGGACTATTGGGCGTGGTGTGACCGTTACATCTCAATGAAGGAAGCATATAAGGCTCTCACTACTAGCACAGTATGCGATTGGGGCATTAAGGAAAGAGATTGTAGTTTGATTTGGATTCTAAAGACCCCTCTCAAGATCAAGATCTTCCTCCGGATCACAGACTCGAGCAAGTCATCATGAAAATAAAAAGGTCCAGCTTTAGGGGTAATGACACCATTTGCTCCCTCTAAGGCGACGCGAATGAGAACCTGGTGCATCTTTTCTACTCTTACACTATTGGGAGAAAACTAAAACATGTTTATTCCTTGAGGCCTAGGCTCTCTTATATAGGGAGAGACCTATGGACAAATTACATAGAGTAGACAGAAGATCAGGAAAATAAGTAAATGAGGATACAGAAATATAGAAAATATCCCGACACTCCCCCTCAAGATGGAGCATAGATATCTATCATGCTCAGCTTGGATGAACACTTCTGGAAGGGCCATCTAAGTAGAGCTTTAATGAAAATGTCGGTCGTCCGGTCCCCTGAACTGACATGAGATGTAGAGTTTAAGACCTTTTAAATCATGTCACGTATATAATGACAATCAACCTCAATATGCTTTGTCCTTTCATGACATGCATGATTATTAACAATGAATAGTGCGGCCTGATTGTCGCATTCCAACGGCATTGGAAGATGCACATCTATATGTAAATCTGTTAGGAATGCTCGAACCAACATCATTTCTGTACTTGCTTGTGCCATTGCTTGATACTCAGATTCAACACTTGATCTAGCAACAACAGTTTGCTTTTCCTTGAGACGAGAGATTCGCCAACGAATATAGCAAACCCTGATGTGGATTTCCTGTCTTTAGGGCATCCTGCTTAATATGCATATGCGCATGCTAAGATAGTAATAGAATTACCCCTTTTAAATAGCAATCCTGCACCTGGGGATTATTTGAGATAACTTAGTATCATATGTATAGCATCCATATGGACTTGGCGAGGTTGTTCCATGAATTGGCTCACCCGACTAAATGCAAATGGAATGTCGGGTCTAGTAATGGTAACATAGAGGAGCTTTCCGACCAGTTCTCTATATCTTCTCTTGTCCACCTCATCATTATCATCATCATAAAGCTTCATGCTTGGATCCATGGGTGTAGTCGCGGGTCAACATCCAAGCATACCTGTCTCACTTAACAAGTTAGTGACATACTTTCTCTGAGTCATCACAAGCCCTTCTTTATTTCTTGCAAATTCCAATCCTAGACAATACTTTAGGGCTCTTAGATCCTTGGTAACAATTTCACGACCTAGAAATTCTTTTGTCCTCTTTATTCCGTTTATATCATATCCTGTAATGAGTATATCATGAACATATACCATAATAGCAGTCATACCTCTGGCGGTTCTCTGTGTAAAAAGAGAGTGATCTGCATTCGACTGTTTGAACCCCTGTTTTGCAAACAAGTCTGAGAGCTTCTGAAACCATGCTTTAGGACTTTGTTTAAGGCCATAGATTGTCTTATGAAGTCTGCACACCTGTGAACATTCCCCCTCAACAGCAAACCTCGACGGTTGTTGCATGTAGACTTTCTCCTGAAGATCACCATACAGAAAAGCATTCTTTACATCCACCCCGTATGTTTGTGTAAACCAACGGGCAACCAGTCGAGCTTTGTACCTATCAATGGTACCATATGCATTTTTCTTCTCTGTGAAAACCCACTTACAACTGGCCACTGATGCCCCGGGCGGTGCGGGTCCAAGGCTCCAGGTATCTCTTGACTGAAGAGCAGTCATCTCTTCTTCCATAGCTGAACACCGTCGACTGTCCTGCAAGGCCTCCTGATAGTTTTTTGGGATGGCCACGACAGATAATGCGACTGCAAACTTCCAGAAATCGCCAGTCAATCGATCAGAGGAGACCATAGATGCAATAGGATATGTAACACAACTGGGCTTCTGCTTCCGAAGTGCAATGGGTACGTCTAACTTAGAAACCTCTACACATGTATCCTATACAGAGATCACCAGACCCATCGTTAGATAAAATGTATTCAGGACATACCTCACGTGTGTTAGATGATGGGCGATGACCATGAGCAGAAGTAGGGCGGCGAGTATAGTGAAATGGCAAGGGAGGAACCATGACCACAGTGGATGGTGGTGGTGGTGGAGGAGGAGGAGGTTATGACTGTGGTGATGGCGGTGATGGTGCTGCTGGTGGTGAAGGTATTGGTAGCATGCAATTTTCATCATCATAGTCTGAGGAGGCCATCCTATCACCTGTAGGGGAAAACTACATTACCGACTCAAAGAACGTGACATCAACACTAACATAGTACTTCCTGCGCAGTGGATCATGACATCTGTACCGTTTTTGTGTATTGGAGTACCCCACAGAGACACACTTGACTGTCTTAGGAGAGCGCTTGTCAATATCTGGAGAAAACTGATGGACAAATGCAACCGAGCCAAACACACGAGGAGTAAACGAGAATAATTCCTTGTCAGGTAAAGCAAGAGAGAAAGGAATTCTCTCACCTAAAACTAACGAAGGCATACGATTGATAAGATAACATGCCGTAAGGACAACATCACCTCAAAAAAATGTGGTGAGGGTTCGTGTAACGTCAAGTAAATGACGATGCTTCCTTTCGGCAACACCATTTTGTTGGGAAGTATAGGCATACGATGTCTGATGAATAAGACCTTGGGTTGAAATGTAATTGGAAAGAGAATTTGTATAGAATTCCAAGGCATTATCAGTTCTTACATATTTCACAGATGATGAAAACACATTTTGTACTTCAGTCAAAAAGATTTTAATAACATCTCGATTTATTCCGTAATAAAAAGACCCAAGACATACGAGAGAAATCATCCACTGTAACAAGATAAAACCTGTGTCCCTGATGATCCGGAACACGACTGGGATCCCAAATATCTATATGAAACAACTCAAAAATGAAGCTACTGCTCCGATCCTGACGACTGGGAAAAGACGACCGATGATGTTTTCCCAACTGACAAGCCTCACATTGAAAGGACGAGTGGGGAGAAATCTGAGGTAGGACTCGACATATTTTCTGGAGCGGGAGATGGCAAAAGCGCAGATGCCACATGAAAGAATAGACATGTCCAACAGAAATGGAAGAGGTGCCAGCATATGGAGTTCGTGCTAAGAAATAGAGGCATCATTGCTCGTAGCCACAACTGATCATCTTGCCCGTAAGGATGTTCTGAAATACGAGTGAAGATGGATAAAAAATAGCTCGACAATGTAAATCTTTTGTAATCTAACTGATAGATAATAAGTTCATAGAAAGGTCAGGTGCATGCAACACATTCTTTAAATGCATTGAAGGTGTCAAACTAATCTTCCCTTGTCGTATAATTGAGGAATGAGTCCCATCTGCAATAAAGATCGTGCGTCCTGGAGGAACATGTCTGTATGTTGTAAGCTGATTCATGTCACCACACAAGTGATGAGTGGCTCCATGTAACATCCGAGATCCGCGTAAACCCGGACTCGACCCGAATAAGGTCCGAATAACCCAATAAAGTTATCTGACAACATTAGATAACCTAAACGATCGATTGATTGAGAATCAAAAGTGGTTCAGGCGAAATCGACCAAAAATCGGTCGCTTCGCATTGCGCGCCGCGAAAAGCCGCAACGCAAATTCGGAAACCACAAAACGAACAGAGACCGTCATTAGATCCGATTCGACGAAACAAAACCAACGGAATCGATCGCTCGTCAATCGGAGGTCGTTTGATATTTTAAATTCGCAAAATTCAAACCCAAACAAAATCCGTATCCGAAAATTTCGGGGGTTCAAAACCCAACCAAAAGTATATCAATATTATACTCAAATCGATCGTCATTCCGAGACGGTCAAAACGAGATATTGCGCGTCAAAATCCGAGACCCGAGGTGCACGCACGGCTCATTTTAAGATTGTAAAAAAAATAATAAAAAAATTTAAATAAACAGTAGCAGTAAGCTACTTTCTGCTGGTCTGCTGATTGAAAAAAAATTAACGGCAGTAGCAGAATCTTCTCTTGTCTAGGCAACAGCCACCTAAGCATTCTCCTTCTCCACTTGTCAAGCACCTTTGGATCTCTAACAGCCACCGTTGATAATTGTTTTTATTAGCTCTCTTCCACTTGGCCTTTATTCCCAATCCATTTGGCAAGCTATCAAGGCCTTTTCATGCCTATATAATTCCACTCCACCTTTCTATTCTCTATCTTTTCACCGAGAGAGAGAGGTCGGTGCTCCCTTTGCTATCGTTGGAGATCTTAGAGCTGGAAGCTTGGAGGACCCTCGAGCCCCTGCAAGTTGGCACTGCCACAGCTATTTCAGCAGTCCCTTACTGCTGATTGAAGGATCTTTTGAAGCTTCCATCTCAGCCATTTTCCCCTCTCAGAAAGCTGTGGCATGCAAGATCCGTCTTTCTTCAATTTTTGATCCAATTAGGTACCTCCTCCCCATCCCTTGCTGCCATGCATGAATATTTTAACCCTCACTCTTACTACTTTCTCTCCAAATAAAAGCTACATGCATGTTTGATTCCTAAATGTGAGGTCTTTAATGTACAACCTATCTTCCTTTTGACGGACATATGTGAGACTGTACATATTTCAGTTAAAATGCCAAGACTGCTAACTCTTGATCTAAGATTTAAGGTTGAAACTTGTGAATTTAAAGATGGATCGACAATCCTTGAACTCGGAATAGTTAAGTTGAAAATTTTATTTTTACGGAGACAAACACTAGAGACCAGACTTGTTCCGCTCCTGTTTGCGTAATTTCTCCATTTAGACTAAAAAAGAACTAGCTATATTGATTTCAGCCTGGTGATTAATCAATTAGATGATATTTCCTCAACAAATTTATCTTGGTTGAATTATGTTTGAGTTAGGAATGGACAGTTGCATTGGATTGGATTTTGATTGATTAACAGTAACATGAATTCCTAATTTTGTTGAAGATTTTGATTTTACACTAATGATTATCCAACTTCTCACCTGATTATTAGTCTGGGATCATCCCAGGTATAGTCCATACTGTTATATCTATAATAGTTTTACTATCCTTCTAACATTAAAGAAGTTCTTTTCACACTATTGTAATAATTCCAAATCCACATCTTTTACATCTCCATAATTTTTGAATATATATATAGTAAAGAATTAGGATGGGTTTCTTCTGTGACTCTAATTATTATATCACGTCTTGGTGTGGGGAAGACCTTTGACTGCAAAATGGAGTTATAAGTTCACAAAGTGAATCTGTACTATACAAAATTCTTATTGATGGGATTATTATGAATCTAGCAACTTTGTGATCCTTGATGATAGATTCTGGAGCATCGCATTCCATATAGGTATTATTAGTTTAAATTGGTAATAACCAAATTTCTTAGAATGCCTAGTGAATTATCTCATTATTTAGATCACAGGAAATTAATTATTTTATTCACGAGAACACTGAGAATGTATGAATACATCTAGATGTTATGTACTAATGCCACTGTCAAATTGAGTAAGGTCACCCTGAAGGGTTGATGGCAATAGTTTGTCTGAATGTGATACATTCAGTTTCAGGAAATACCCAGGAAACAAAGTGAAAGCCAATTATTTTTCAGCTCATGACATGAAATTACTGTTCATATTGTATATGTTCGATTATATATATATATATACTAAAATGTTATAAAATAATAATAACATAAGGTAGTGGTTAACAGTGCTGCATGACACACTATTAAAAGATTCATCTATGATATAGTCACTATTTTAGCAATAATGCCCAGCTGATGGGATTGCCTGAAGTTATGACACACTATTAAAAGATTCATCTATGATATAGTCACTATTTTAGCAATAATGCCCAGCTGATGGGATTGCCTGAAGTTGAGGATGAGTTTAAAGTATATTTTTTTATTAGCAGCTCAAATTAAAGTTGAGGATGTGAGAGGACCGTCAAAGGCTTGTTCCATATGACCACTGAGAAGAAAGTTCAACCTTCAAGTATAAAAATTCAACACGTTTATGAAGCATGTGCATGCTAATAGTATTAGTATGAAGAAAATATTCTAATAACAAATACGAGGAAATTGATATTGTTGTCCGCTCCTAAGAAGCCGATAAATAAATAACTAATATTAAGCAATTACCCAAGATAATATTAATAAGGGATTAGGGGTGTATGTATATGTGGAGTTTATAAAATTCTTACGAAATATCTTGGATATAATCTGAATCGACCTATGGATTTCTACAACCATCATGACTATTAATCTCATCAATCGATCCTTGAGTGTAAATCACTATTGATAAAGTTGTTGACAGAATACCTAGATTTGTAAGTTGACCATAGAAGAGGTTGAGAAAGAACTAAGTAATCAAGTAAGAGAAAATGATGGTGAATCCGTTTATCAGTTAATAGTGCCGGTCATGGTGACCTTTACACCTGACTGTGCGAGAGCGCGGTGACTCTCACCTGGGCGGGAGATAGGAAGCCCAGTTTGGGCAGCGGCCGCCAAGTGCGCGGGTCTAGGATCCCAGTCCCTTTTCGGTTTTTACGCGAGCTCGCAGTGTTTTTACGCCTCGTTGGGATCCAGACTTTAGACCAGTTCCGCTGACCCTGTCTTTTAGGATACCCAGGCGGGGGATCCTGGTTTTTCAGTTTTACGTACGAGCTCGGTTGTCCGTCACCGGTCGGGCTGTTTTTCTAGAGCGACTTTTCCGGGAAGTCCCTCTCACCCGTCTCAGTGGCGTAGTTTGGGAGTAGACCTATCCCTCTATTGGACCGTCCTTCCAATTAGGGGGCGAGACGGAAGAGCCCTTTTGTTGGCTTCTTCACCGCTTGAGTTTTTCTTTCGCCAACAGACTTGGCGATTCTACATCCAGATCATCCATATCTACATCTATATCTACATCATCGAGAGTTACATCAGAGAGAAAGTTACAGTCAAGGTTTGGAGGAAATCATAATTAAAATTGAGATGATTAGAAGTGACTATAATCAGTTTTGAAATCCCTATAAAGATCACAGTTAAGTTAAGTAAATGGAAGAGACTATAATCTAAATTCGAAATCTTAATAAGCTAGTGGACGTGTTGGGAACTTAGTTAGGATGCATTATACAACACCGCATGCCTACGGAGGCACCCCAACCCTAAGATTTTTCCCAAGTCTTAGAGTCATAGTGTGAGGTTTCACACGAACCAAGACCACAGACTATCCACTAGACTTAAGAATTTAATAATTCATTATATCTTCTTATCTCATCTTTCCCATCATCAAAACCCACAAAGATGATCTCTGAGTAATATGAGAATAAAATATACATACTTATGATCAATGAGTTACCGTACACATATGCTTATGTGGGAAATGTGGGGATAAGGGCTGATCATGAGATGTTCTTACTAAAAATTTGGAAACCTTTTACATTTGCAAGTAGAATTTAATTTTAAATTTGAGTTGCTCATGCCTCTCTACTGGCTTTCTTTTGTAAATAATAAATGCCTGTTATTTTTATATAAACTTATGGGAAGTACCAGCACCCGCTGACGCCTTTTCTTCCTTGCACGCATGGCAGGCAAGGAGCCTTTAGCACAGTAGCGGGTTAATGATTTCAGGAGATAAATTTTATACCCAATGGTATGGTTTATTTTGTGCCAATTTTGTTCAAATTATATTGTATTATGTTTCTTTCTCTTCAGTCAGATTTTTGGGATATACTGTATGTACTGTCAGACTTTGTACATGTGAAATATATGGAAGTTAATGAAATAAGATTTTGGTGACAATTGTTCTAATAACTTGTGGTTATGATTGTGAATGTCATGTGGAAAATTATCCGCGCGAAAAATTTCCCCGTACTTTCAGTTACTTAATGCGATAGCAATGAATGTTGGAACACGAATTGTGTGATTAATGGGTACCCGGATCCTGAGGGGTCTCACAGTTTGGTATCAGAGCAGTGGTACCCTGATACGCACATTCGCAGTTTTTCAATTCCGATCGCATTATGTTCTCGGATAGCGGCAGTCTTCCGACTCGTCGTGAGTCCAAAAAGGGAAATATGACATTCAGATTCAATCACCACAGATGTCACCATTTTCATTAATTTTCATATTATATCCCAAGAAGAGAAAAAGCATATATGATAAGTATCTACGAATGGCCCGTTCAGCAGCTACTATGGTAAAAGGCATGGTCTCAGTCTTGAGCCGACCTTTCCATGTTTCATTTGATTCTGGAGCAACAAATTCTTTTCTTGATTCGAGACTACTAGCTTCTTTAGATAGAGTCGCAGAGACTCTTTCTTCTCCATATCATATCCGAGGGCCAGGTGGCCGGTTGTTTGTTATTTCTCTAATAGTCATGCACTTGTTGATTGCTTTAGGAAGACGGTTGTCTTCAGAATTCCAGATTTACCCGAGTTCACTTCTGAGGGTATTGTACATGACTCCACCATGGAGTGCATTTCAGTGTTGCGAGCCCAGCGACTTGTTGATCAGGGTTATGATTCATACCTTGCATTTGTTCGTAAGGTATCTGATCAGGAGCTGATGATACATGACATCCGAGTAGCATCAGAATACCCAGATGTGTTTCCTGATGAGCTACCAGGACTACCTCCTGAGAGAGAGATCGAGTTCGAGATCACATTGCTGCCAGGTACACAACCGATCTCGATGGCTCCTTACCGTATGGCACCAGCTGAGTTGCAGGAACTGAAGGTGCAATTACATGAGCTACTTGACTTAGGATTCGTAAGGCCATGCACTTCACCTTGGGGTGCTCCGGTTCTATTTGTCAAGAAGAAGGATGGATCCATGAGGTTATGTATTGACTACAGGCAACTGAACAAGAGGACGGTGAAGAACCGTTATCCTTTGCCACGTATCGATGATTTGTTTGACCAGATCCAGGGATCTTCGGTTTTCTCAATAATCGATCTTCGCTCCGGCTATCATCAGCTGAGGATTCGCGAGTCGGATATTCCGAAGACAGCCTTCAGGACTCGCTATGGAAGCTACGAGTTTGTGGTGATGCCGTTTAGTCTCACCAATGCACCTGCGGCTTTCATGGATATGATGAACCGTATCTTCCATCCATACTTGAACAAGTTTGTAGTGATGTTCATCGATGATGTGCTCATTTACTCACAGAATGAATGGGATCATGCGAATGATCTACGGATTGTCTTAGATACATTGCGGGAGCACAAGCTATGTGCCAAGTTGAACAAGTGTGAGTTCTGGTTATCCCAGGTCTCATTTCTAGGGCATGTCATTTCTGGAGCAGGCATTACAGTTGATCCTGCGAAGATAGATGCAGTTATGTCTTGGGAGCAGCACAAGACTGTCACGCAGATTCGGAGCTTCCTTGGGCTGGCGGGCTATTACAGACGCTTTGTCAACGGATTTTCACACATTGTTCGCCCTCTGATACGACTGACGCAGAAGGGAGTCCCATTTATTTGGGATGATTCATGTGAGCAGGCCTTCCAGACACCGAAGGAGAGATTGACTACAACCCCTGTTCTTGCTCTTCCTTCAGGTACTCATGACTATGGAGTCTATAGAGATGCGTCTGTAGAAGGTCTAGGAGCGGTATTGATGTAGAGAGGATAAGTGATTGCTTACACGTCACGACAGTTGAGGCCGCATGAGCGAAATTACCCCACCCATGATTTGGAGTTAGCGGCAGTTGTCTTCGCTCTGAAGATCTGGCGACACTATTTATATGGGGTGAATTTCGAGATTTTCACTGATCATAAGAACCTGAAGTACATCTTTGATCAGAAGGAGCTGAAAATGAGACAGCGCAGATGGCTCGAGCTACTGAAGGATTATGATTGCACGATATCTTACCATCACGGTAAGGGAAACGTGGTAGCCGATGCACTTAGCAGGAGAGCACATGCAGAGGGTACGGCGAACTGGCTATACACGTGGGATACGCTTGCAGCTTTGAGCGATTGACATCCTCAGGAGAGCGCATCCATTTCTACCGCCGTGCCTCCACGATACAGCAGTCTTTGGGATCGTATTGTAGATGGACAGAAGACAGATCCTTGGGTCCGAGATAGATACATGCGCGCCGTCAAGGACGAGGTTGATGATTTTGTTGTGGCGGAGTCTATTTTATGGAAGGCAGGACGGGTCGTTGTACCCAATGACGAGCAGCTGCGCAGAGACATTCTCGATAAGACACACAGTTCACGGTTATCTATCCATCCAGGCAGTACGAAGATGTACCGTGATCTGCGTCGACATTTCTGGTGGGATGGAATGAAGCGCGACGTGGCGCTACATGTTAGCAGATGCATAACCTGTCAGATGGTCAAGGCTGAGCACAGGAGACCGCCAGGATTATTGCAGTCTCTCCCCATTCCCGAGTGGAAGTGGGAGAGCATTTCTATGGATTTTGTCACAGGTTTGCCGAAAACGCCAGGTGGTCATGATTCCATTTGGGTCGTTGTTAATAGGTTGACCAAGTCAGTCCATTTCATACCTGTCAACACGACTTACACTCCGTCCAGGTCGGCCAAGCTCTACGTGCAGAACATTATCAGGCTGCATGGTATACCACGAGAGGTGGTGTCTGACAGGGATTCGAGATTTACATCTCATTATTGGCATCAGTTCATGTCAGCCCTACAGACAGAGCTGAAGATGAGTTCTGCTTATCATCTACAGACAGACGGGCAGAGTGAGCGCACCATTCAGACGCTTGAGGATCTACTTCGCGCATGCACTTTAGAGTGGAAAGGGTCCTGGAAGGACCATCTGCCGTTAGTAGAATTCACGTACAACAACAGCTATCACTCCAGTATTGGTATGGCACCATTCGAAGCCCTATACGGGCGGAGATGTCTTACACCTCTCAGTTGGCGGGAGGTAGGTGACCATGCTCTGTACTCCGTAGATCTCTTGGAGGAGACTGCGAGAGCTGTTGATCTTGTGAGACGGAGGCTTCTGACGGCACAAAGCCGCCAGAAGACCTATGCAGACCGTCGGAGAAGAGATTTGGAGTTCCAGGTGGGAGATTGGGTATTTCTTCGTGTATCTCCCATGAAGGGAGTATAGAGATTTGGTGTTCGTGGCAAGTTGGCGCCACGATATGTTGGATCGTTCGAGATTCTTGCTCAAGTGGGGAAGTTGCCTACCGAGTAGCCCTTCCTCCACATCTTTCAGCAATCCATGATGTCTTCCACGTATCCAACCTGAGGAAGTATGTGCACGACCCTCGACACGACATCAGCTACGAGAATCTTGACGTGGAGCATGATCTGACTTATAAGGAGAAGCCAATCCAGATACTTGACCATGCTGTGAAGAAACTTCGCAGCAAAGAGATCTCGTTAGTCAAGGTTTTGTGGCACCGACACGGCGTCGAAGAAGCGATGTGCGAGACCGAAGCCGACATGCGGGCACGATACCCGCAGCTTTTCTGATGTAAGTATCAAAACAAGCTTTTGTAATTAAATACATGATTAATATATGGCTTGTTTTCTCTTTGAGGTTTTATGGGTTTAAAACCCTTTGAGGTTTTTATGGTCACATAAAATTAAACAAGACACCTAATGACCTTAACTCGAGTCTCGAGGACGAGACTCCCTTTGAGGTTTTTATATTTGTAACATCCGAGATCCGCGTAAACCCGGACTCGACCCGAATAAGGTCCGAATAACCCAATAAAGTTATCTGACAACATTAGATAACCTAAACGATCGATTGATTGAGAATCAAAAGTGGTTCAGGCGAAATCGACCAAAAATCGGTCGCTTCGCATTGCGCGCCGCGAAAAGCCGCAACGCAAATTCGGAAACCACAAAACGAACAGAGACCGTCATTAGATCCGATTCGACGAAACAAAACCAACAGAATCGACCGCTCGTCAATCGGAGGTCGTTTGATATTTTAAATTCGCAAAATTCAAACCCAAACAAAATCCGTATCCGAAAATTTCGGGGGTTCAAAACCCAACCAAAAGTATATCAATATTATACTCAAATCGATCGTCATTCCGAGACGGTCAAAACGAGATATTGCGCGTCAAAATCCGAGACCCGAGGTGCACGCACGGCTCATTTTAAGATTGTAAAAAAAATAATAAAAATTTTTTAAATAAACAGTAGCAGTAAGCTACTTTCTGCTGGTCTGCTGATTGAAAAAAATTAACGGCAGTAGCAGAATCTTCTGTTGTCTAGGCAACAGCCACCTAAGCATTCTCCTTCTCCACTTGTCAAGCACCTTTGGATCTCTAACAGCCACCGTTGATAATTGTTTTTATTAGCTCTCTTCCACTTGGCCTTTATTCCCAATCCATTTGGCAAGCTATCAAGGCCTTTTCATGCCTATATAATTCCACTCCACCTTTCTATTCTCTATCTTTTCACCGAGAGAGAGAGGTCGGTGCTCCCTTTGCTATCGTTGGAGATCTTAGAGCTGGAAGCTTGGAGGACCCTCGAGCCCCTGCAAGTTGGCACTGCCACAGCTATTTCAGCAGTCCCTTACTGCTGATTGAAGGATCTTTTGAAGCTTCCATCTCAGCCATTTTCCCCTCTCAGAAAGCTGTGGCATGCAAGATCCGTCTTTCTTCAATTTTTGATCCAATTAGGTACCTCCTCCCCATCCCTTGCTGCCATGCATGAATATTTTAACCCTCACTCTTACTACTTTCTCTCCAAATAAAAGCTACATGCATGTTTGATTCCTAAATGTGAGGTCTTTAATGTACAACCTATCTTCCTTTTGACGGACATATGTGAGACTGTACATATTTCAGTTAAAATGCCAAGACTGCTAACTCTTGATCTAAGATTTAAGGTTGAAACTTGTGAATTTAAAGATGGATCGACAATCCTTGAACTCGGAATAGTTAAGTTGAAAATTTTATTTTTACGGAGACAAACACTAGAGACCAGACTTGTTCCGCTCCTGTTTGCGTAATTTCTCCATTTAGACTAAAAAAGAACTAGCTATATTGATTTCAGCCTGGTGATTAATCAATTAGATGATATTTCCTCAACAAATTTATCTTGGTTGAATTATGTTTGAGTTAGGAATGGACAGTTGCATTGGATTGGATTTTGATTGATTAACAGTAACATGAATTCCTAATTTTGTTGAAGATTTTGATTTTACACTAATGATTATCCAACTTCTCACCTGATTATTAGTCTGGGATCATCCCAGGTATAGTCCATACTGTTATATCTATAATAGTTTTACTATCCTTCTAACATTAAAGAAGTTCTTTTCACACTATTGTAATAATTCCAAATCCACATCTTTTACATCTCCATAATTTTTGAATATATATATAGTAAAGAATTAGGATGGGTTTCTTCTGTGACTCTAATTATTATATCACGTCTTGGTGTGGGGAAGACCTTTGACTGCAAAATGGAGTTATAAGTTCACAAAGTGAATCTGTACTATACAAAATTCTTATTGATGGGATTATTATGAATCTAGCAACTTTGTGATCCTTGATGATAGATTCTGGAGCATCGCATTCCATATAGGTATTATTAGTTTAAATTGGTAATAACCAAATTTCTTAGAATGCCTAGTGAATTATCTCATTATTTAGATCACAGGAAATTAATTATTTTATTCACGAGAACACTGAGAATGTATGAATACATCTAGATGTTATGTACTAATGCCACTGTCAAATTGAGTAAGGTCACCCTGAAGGGTTGATGGCAATAGTTTGTCTGAATGTGATACATTCAGTTTCAGGAAATACCCAGGAAACAAAGTGAAAGCCAATTATTTTTCAGCTCATGACATGAAATTACTGTTCATATTGTATATGTTCGATTATATATATATATATACTAAAATGTTATAAAATAATAATAACATAAGGTAGTGGTTAACAGTGCTGCATGACACACTATTAAAAGATTCATCTATGATATAGTCACTATTTTAGCAATAATGCCCAGCTGATGGGATTGCCTGAAGTTATGACACACTATTAAAAGATTCATCTATGATATAGTCACTATTTTAGCAATAATGCCCAGCTGATGGGATTGCCTGAAGTTGAGGATGAGTTTAAAGTATATTTTTTTATTAGCAGCTCAAATTAAAGTTGAGGATGTGAGAGGACCGTCAAAGGCTTGTTCCATATGACCACTGAGAAGAAAGTTCAACCTTCAAGTATAAAAATTCAACACGTTTATGAAGCATGTGCATGCTAATAGTGTTAGTATGAAGAAAATATTCTAATAACAAATACGAGGAAATTGATATTGTTGTCCGCTCCTAAGAAGCCGATAAATAAATAACTAATATTAAGCAATTACCCAAGATAATATTAATAAGGGATTAGGGGTGTATGTATATGTGGAGTTTATAAAATTCTTACGAAATATCTTGGATATAATCTGAATCGACCTATGGATTTCTACAACCATCATGACTATTAATCTCATCAATCGATCCTTGAGTGTAAATCACTATTGATAAAGTTGTTGACAGAATACCTAGATTTGTAAGTTGACCATAGAAGAGGTTGAGAAAGAACTAAGTAATCAAGTAAGAGAAAATGATGGTGAATCCGTTTATCAGTTAATAGTGCCGGTCATGGTGACCTTTACACCTGACTGTGCGAGAGCGCGGTGACTCTCACCTGGGCGGGAGATAGGAAGCCCAGTTTGGGCAGCGGCCGCCAAGTGCGCGGGTCTAGGATCCCAGTCCCTTTTCGGTTTTTACGCGAGCTCGCAGTGTTTTTACGCCTCGTTGGGATCCAGACTTTAGACCAGTTCCGCTGACCCTGTCTTTTAGGATACCCAGGCGGGGGATCCTGGTTTTTCAGTTTTACGTACGAGCTCGGTTGTCCGTCACCGGTCGGGCTGTTTTTCTAGAGCGACTTTTCCGGGAAGTCCCTCTCACCCGTCTCAGTGGCGTAGTTTGGGAGTAGACCTATCCCTCTATTGGACCGTCCTTCCAATTAGGGGGCGAGACGGAAGAGCCCTTTTGTTGGCTTCTTCACCGCTTGAGTTTTTCTTTCGCCAACAGACTTGGCGATTCTACATCCAGATCATCCATATCTACATCTATATCTACATCATCGAGAGTTACATCAGAGAGAAAGTTACAGTCAAGGTTTGGAGGAAATCATAATTAAAATTGAGATGATTAGAAGTGACTATAATCAGTTTTGAAATCCCTATAAAGATCACAGTTAAGTTAAGTAAATGGAAGAGACTATAATCTAAATTCGAAATCTTAATAAGCTAGTGGACGTGTTGGGAACTTAGTTAGGATGCATTATACAACACCGCATGCCTACGGAGGCACCCCAACCCTAAGATTTTTCCCAAGTCTTAGAGTCATAGTGTGAGGTTTCACACGAACCAAGACCACAGACTATCCACTAGACTTAAGAATTTAATAATTCATTATATCTTCTTATCTCATCTTTCCCATCATCAAAACCCACAAAGATGATCTCTGAGTAATATGAGAATAAAATATACATACTTATGATCAATGAGTTACCGTACACATATGCTTATGTGGGAAATGTGGGGATAAGGGCTGATCATGAGATGTTCTTACTAAAAATTTGGAAACCTTTTACATTTGCAAGTAGAATTTAATTTTAAATTTGAGTTGCTCATGCCTCTCTACTGGCTTTCTTTTGTAAATAATAAATGCCTGTTATTTTTATATAAACTTATGGGAAGTACCAGCACCCGCTGACGCCTTTTCTTCCTTGCACGCATGGCAGGCAAGGAGCCTTTAGCACAGTAGCGGGTTAATGATTTCAGGAGATAAATTTTATACCCAATGGTATGGTTTATTTTGTGCCAATTTTGTTCAAATTATATTGTATTATGTTTCTTTCTCTTCAGTCAGATTTTTGGGATATACTGTATGTACTGTCAGACTTTGTACATGTGAAATATATGGAAGTTAATGAAATAAGATTTTGGTGACAATTGTTCTAATAACTTGTGGTTATGATTGTGAATGTCATGTGGAAAATTATCCGCGCGAAAAATTTCCCCGTACTTTCAGTTACTTAATGCGATAGCAATGAATGTTGGAACACGAATTGTGTGATTAATGGGTACCCGGATCCTGAGGGGTCTCACAGTTTGGTATCAGAGCAGTGGTACCCTGATACGCACATTCGCAGTTTTTCAATTCCGATCGCATTATGTTCTCGGATAGCGGCAGTCTTCCGACTCGTCGTGAGTCCAAAAAGGGAAATATGACATTCAGATTCAATCACCACAGATGTCACCATTTTCATTAATTTTCATATTATATCCCAAGAAGAGAAAAAGCATATATGATAAGTATCTACGAATGGCCCGTTCAGCAGCTACTATGGTAAAAGGCATGGTCTCAGTCTTGAGCCGACCTTTCCATGTTTCATTTGATTCTGGAGCAACAAATTCTTTTCTTGATTCGAGACTACTAGCTTCTTTAGATAGAGTCGCAGAGACTCTTTCTTCTCCATATCATATCCGAGGGCCAGGTGGCCGGTTGTTTGTTATTTCTCTAATAGTCATGCACTTGTTGATTGCTTTAGGAAGACGGTTGTCTTCAGAATTCCAGATTTACCCGAGTTCACTTCTGAGGGTATTGTACATGACTCCACCATGGAGTGCATTTCAGTGTTGCGAGCCCAGCGACTTGTTGATCAGGGTTATGATTCATACCTTGCATTTGTTCGTAAGGTATCTGATCAGGAGCTGATGATACATGACATCCGAGTAGCATCAGAATACCCAGATGTGTTTCCTGATGAGCTACCAGGACTACCTCCTGAGAGAGAGATCGAGTTCGAGATCACATTGCTGCCAGGTACACAACCGATCTCGATGGCTCCTTACCGTATGGCACCAGCTGAGTTGCAGGAACTGAAGGTGCAATTACATGAGCTACTTGACTTAGGATTCGTAAGGCCATGCACTTCACCTTGGGGTGCTCCGGTTCTATTTGTCAAGAAGAAGGATGGATCCATGAGGTTATGTATTGACTACAGGCAACTGAACAAGAGGACGGTGAAGAACCGTTATCCTTTGCCACGTATCGATGATTTGTTTGACCAGATCCAGGGATCTTCGGTTTTCTCAATAATCGATCTTCGCTCCGGCTATCATCAGCTGAGGATTCGCGAGTCGGATATTCCGAAGACAGCCTTCAGGACTCGCTATGGAAGCTACGAGTTTGTGGTGATGCCGTTTAGTCTCACCAATGCACCTGCGGCTTTCATGGATATGATGAACCGTATCTTCCATCCATACTTGAACAAGTTTGTAGTGATGTTCATCGATGATGTGCTCATTTACTCACAGAATGAATGGGATCATGCGAATGATCTACGGATTGTCTTAGATACATTGCGGGAGCACAAGCTATGTGCCAAGTTGAACAAGTGTGAGTTCTGGTTATCCCAGGTCTCATTTCTAGGGCATGTCATTTCTGGAGCAGGCATTACAGTTGATCCTGCGAAGATAGATGCAGTTATGTCTTGGGAGCAGCACAAGACTGTCACGCAGATTCGGAGCTTCCTTGGGCTGGCGGGCTATTACAGACGCTTTGTCAACGGATTTTCACACATTGTTCGCCCTCTGATACGACTGACGCAGAAGGGAGTCCCATTTATTTGGGATGATTCATGTGAGCAGGCCTTCCAGACACCGAAGGAGAGATTGACTACAACCCCTGTTCTTGCTCTTCCTTCAGGTACTCATGACTATGGAGTCTATAGAGATGCGTCTGTAGAAGGTCTAGGAGCGGTATTGATGTAGAGAGGATAAGTGATTGCTTACACGTCACGACAGTTGAGGCCGCATGAGCGAAATTACCCCACCCATGATTTGGAGTTAGCGGCAGTTGTCTTCGCTCTGAAGATCTGGCGACACTATTTATATGGGGTGAATTTCGAGATTTTCACTGATCATAAGAACCTGAAGTACATCTTTGATCAGAAGGAGCTGAAAATGAGACAGCGCAGATGGCTCGAGCTACTGAAGGATTATGATTGCACGATATCTTACCATCACGGTAAGGGAAACGTGGTAGCCGATGCACTTAGCAGGAGAGCACATGCAGAGGGTACGGCGAACTGGCTATACACGTGGGATACGCTTGCAGCTTTGAGCGATTGACATCCTCAGGAGAGCGCATCCATTTCTACCGCCGTGCCTCCACGATACAGCAGTCTTTGGGATCGTATTGTAGATGGACAGAAGACAGATCCTTGGGTCCGAGATAGATACATGCGCGCCGTCAAGGACGAGGTTGATGATTTTGTTGTGGCGGAGTCTATTTTATGGAAGGCAGGACGGGTCGTTGTACCCAATGACGAGCTGCTGCGCAGAGACATTCTCGATAAGACACACAGTTCACGGTTATCTATCCATCCAGGCAGTACGAAGATGTACCGTGATCTGCGTCGACATTTCTACTATATCGGATTCACAACTGCTAGTGAGCGCATAAGTACTACCTGAAGTGTTGGAGGAGGCTAAGGCAACCATATTAGAGTGACTCCCAGGTGCCGTGGAGGACATGGCAGGACCGGCTGGAGGTATAATGCTTCTCAATCGTGCTACCGGATCTTCAAACCGCTGATCCATAGAAGAGGCAGCTGGAGGCTCAATCTGCTCAGCCATACGAGCAGAGGTAGGAAATCCATGCTTAGAGTGGCATGTTTCTTCGGTATGTCCAGATCGATGGTAGAAGGTGCAGTGCTGACAAATACGACCTCCTCTGCTGTGAGGTCCGCATCCACGAAATCGAGAAGAGCCTCCTCTACCACGAGAGGTCACCATCGCTGAGGAAGTGTGACTAGTAGTAGAAGATGGAACAATAATCCGACTAAGCCGACGAAAGGCTTCCTCTGTTGGAGGAATAGTAGGTCTTTTAGCAACATATTCAACACATTTAGCAACATATTCAGCACATAATATAGGTCATATTGCCATTTTTTCATTTGCTATATTTTTTAAGCTCTTAAAAATATTAAAATTGCTAAATGTATGAATATAAATGAAAGTATGTATATTAAAAATTGATTTATATATTTAAAATAATTAAAATATCAATACCAACTAATGCCCGAGTAAATCCGATTAATCTCCCGACTGCTGATTAATTCTTAGTCAGTGACCCTGCTGACTGAGTACCGACTGCCGACTTCTGCAACCTTGATCAAAACAAACCTGGGCACTTCAGATGATGAACCATGCCCATGAGCAAAAATAGGTCGACGAGTATAGAATTTTGGCAACGGTGGAACAATGCGTGACTCGGTAGAAGACAATAGTGGTGGAGGTGGAGGAGTTATAGGTGAGGCATCAGACAAAAGTATAGACGGGGATGGAACTGTGGGAGGAGGAGGTATGTAAACCTCATCATCGGAATTGGACGAGCCCAATCTGTCGACTGTAAGGGAGAATAACATCATAGACTCAAAAAATGTAACATCGGTACTGATATTATATCTCTTGCACAACGGATCACAACACCGATATCCCTTCTATGTTCTGGAGTACCCAACAAAGACACATTTGATAGCCCTAGGAGAGAGCTTATCAAGACCTGGAGCCATTTGGTTTACAAAGGCAACCGAACCAAAGACACGAGGAGTGAGAAAAAATAGCTCCTTATTAGGAAAAACAATGGAAAAAGGAGACTTCTCTCCCAAGACGGAGGAGGGCATGCAATTAACTAGATAGCATGTCGTCAGAACATCATCACCCCAAAACGAATGTGGGGTACGACTCTGAATAAGAAGTGTGCGAGTGATATCAAGTGAATGACGATGCTTTCTCTCTGCTACCCCATTCTGCTAAGATGTGTAGGGACATGATGTTTGATGAATAATGCCATAAGATGATAAGAAATGTGATAGATGACGAGTGCAGAATTCCAAGGTGTTATCAATTCTCATAAATTTAACAGATGAAGAGAAAACATTCTGGACTTCATTGATAAAATTTTGATCACATCCCCTACTTCAGATTTATTTTTCAATAAGAAAATCCATGACAAACAAGAGAAATCATCAATTGCAACAAGATAAAACTGGTGCCCCTGATGATCAGAAACACGATTAGGACCCCAAATGTCAACATGAAACAACTCAAACGGGGAACAACTGCTCCGACTCTGATGACTAGGGAAAGACGAACGATGATGCTTCCCCAACTGACACGCCTCGCATTGGAATGTAGATCCTGGAGAAATCTGCGGCAGAATATTACTCATCTTCTGGAGAGGGAGATGGCCAAAACGGTGATGCCAAGTGAAAGGAGAGACTGGTCCTGACGAGTTTGAGGGTGCACCACTAGCATATGGAGTTTGGACCAGTAGAGACCACCTTGCTCACGGCCACAACCAATCACCTTGCCCGTAAGGATGTCTTGAAAAACAAGGGATGTTGGGTTAAATATAGCTCGACAATGCAGATCCTCATAATCCGACTGATAGATAGCAAATTCATAGAAAAATCAGGGGCATGTAACATGTTCTGCAAACGCTTTGAGGGAGTTAGGGTAATCTCCCCTTGACCTACGATCGGGGAATGGGTCCCATCGGCTATCACTACAGTTCTTCCTGGAGAGACCTATCTGTAGGCTATAAGTTGTCCATTATCTCCACATAAATGCTGTGTCACCCCAGAGTCCATAATCCACTCTGGAATCTAAGATCCATGACATGATGTAAAGGCGAAAATGCTACCTGAGGTGCTTGCCGTAGGAGAAGTACCGGCAGAGGCAGAAGCTGCCACATCGGAATGGCCTCCAGTAGATGATGAAGAAGGCATGATGTCACATAGTCTGGCCACTAGATCATCAAATCTCGCATCTGAAGTAGATACGACGGGTGACTCGACCTGCTCTGCAACACAGGCTGATGCTGGAAAACCATGCTTAGAGTAGCATGTCTCGGTATGTACTAGGTGATGGCAAAACGTACAGAACCGACGAATGCGTCCTCCTCTACCTCTAAGTCCACATCCACAAGAGAAAGAAGAAACACCTATACCGCGGGAGGCTGCCATAGCTGAAGGTGTCTGACTGGTGACAGTAGATGGAACAATGATTCTGCTAAGCCTGCGGAAAGCTTCCTCCATGGGAGGAATAGTAGCATCTGAAAGGATCTGGGAGCGAGCATCATCATATTCAGAATCCAGGGTTGCTAGGAATACATCGACCATAGTTGCATTTCGATATGTCTTCTGCTGTTTCGGAGTGGATGTGAGTGGCATGAAGCTATGAAGCTTCTCAAACATCCCACGCAAGGATGTATACAGGGAATGGAGAGGACGTACGTTCTGTTTGATGGTGAAGATATCATGCTGAAGTTGAAGTATCTTAGTTTCATTCCTCATCTGAGAGTATGTTGCCGTGAGGATATCCCGCATAGCCTTAGCAATAGGCTGAAGCAACACGTCATTGGCGATCTCTATCGTCAATGTCCCTGAAAGCCAGTCTTTGGCATATGCATCATCTGCCTCCCAAGAGGCATTTACCTCAGTCTTCTCCACCGGTTCCTCCTCAGTAAGAATATGTTTCTTACTGCTCGACTTCATGAGACTCATGAACTGCATTGTCCAGAGCTCGTAGTTCGTCCCGTCCATCTTGACAATATGCGTTGGACCTTTGAATGCGCAAGCAGAGGGAACATCGACCTTACTTTCTGACATGATGCCAATAGAGGAAGACTTGGCTTGATAGACGTCTGAAGATAATCATCTACACGGATATGAAGGGGTGTGGTTGCATATATAGACTTAGAGCACAACCAACCCCATCAAGTAAGCGAAGAACACGGGAGGAACTCCTTCCCGAGAACGAGGGCACGCTAGGTCGAGAGACCAAGGGGCGACACCCGAGAACTGGGGGCGTATGAGGGCTGGCACGCGGGGCTAGCACGAGAGGCCGCGACGCGCGAGGGGCGGTGCATGAGGCTGGGAGGTGGGGTTAGGGTTGGGGCACAAGAGCTCCGCATTAGGACCGTCACTCTAATACCATGTTGGGAAAAATCGAGAACTTGTTTATTCCAGAAACCCTAGGCTCTCTTATATAGAGGAGAGACCTATGGGTAAATTACATGAAAGAGACAAAAAGAAATAAAATAGGCGACAAGATACATAGAAGCATATAAATATCGCTACAATGTCCATACAGCTCAATGATCCTACAGATAATATCAAATCGTCCATGTAACTATCCGTAGGACGATGGCTATATCATCCATATGAATCGTAATCCATAGGTCCTGGACGCGGACTTGGGACAAACTGCCCATGTATGTTTCCTTGTCGCTACATGTATTCTCGTCCTGCCTCGAATCTTGTATCATCATGTAATCCATGAGCACCCCTGCTGACCCTGACCTCCCTAAATATGTCTCCCATCACTTGATCCGCCACGATTGCCAACAACATCATCATCATTGTCACTTCCACTGTCGTCCTTTGATTTGGATTTGGATTTCGACCCAATTGAGAGAATGCTGTCCACCATTGCATCAAGCTCCATCCCTCCAAGAGGGTCTGTGATTCGCTCGTATCTGGCCATGTAGTCACCAACATCTACTTCCATTTGTTGGCTGATATTTTGATTCAGCCTGCCTCCTGGTTGATCAAGTAGAGGAGCATTATTAGAATCCAACCACCCCTGCAGAACATCTTCATATGCATCGTCATCATGTATCTTGAAAATGTATGCATGATCGATGGGTTCTGTGTAGTCCTCTTTGTCCTGCCCCTTCTTTTCATGTTTCATCTCCAACCTCAAGTTATAGTACACAAAGATAATATCACGGAGCCTTTGTTTTCCCAACTTGTTCTGTCTCTTCGAGTGGATCACGTTGATTGTTCTCTAGTTCCCCTCACAACCATCGACAGATGTGGTTTGGGACAATATTTTCACTGCCACTTTCCGTAGGTTGGGAGCTTCCGTTTTGTACAGTAACCCCATTTGGTTGCGGAAAATACAAAAAGAGATAAATTAATAATAGTAAATTAGTTATACATCACAATCAATGGACTTCTTTGTCTTAGTCCTTATCAGGAAGAGTACTGCCATGTCCATTAATCACGATAATTCTGTCGAAAGCACCTAAGGCATCCCTAAAGTATTTGATCTGCACATTGTTTAAAGTCACAAAATGTTACGTAATGTTCCTAATGAAGGTTTTGTTACCCATTCATGCATGAATCAAAATTACCTCATTCATGCATGAGGTTTGTGTCTACTCGTCCTTGACGAGCTTCTCCACTATAACTTGTACACCTGCTAGAAGGTCAGCATTTGTACCAGGATAGTTCTTATACTGATACTTCGGATTGAAGTAATAAGCTGGACACAAATATGGACAAGATTTATTGCATAATATATACCAACCTTGTGAAGAGCATGTGAGAGCATCTTGGACCAACACACTATAGTGTCTAACCATGCTTTAAATACTCCCTCAACTGCTTCTCTGACCTTCTCCCTCATTCTGCGCATTCCCTCGTAGATCACTCCCATTGTGAGCTTCTTGTTGCCATCTACGATCCGCAATGCAAAAACATCCGGATCCATTATCTTCGTGACCCTCGTCATGTCATCCCTGAAGGGAATATCATTGATGATTGTCTCCACTTTTCGTTCTCCTTTGCTTCGAACTCCTGGGATCTCGAACCATTCACCTTGGCAACACATGATCTTCAACAATGTCTTGTGTTGTTTGAGGCTTTGCAATGTTGTAAAATTGGTTGTAAAGTGTGTGATGTCAGGCCTCACCAACTCACCATTGCACGCCTGCCTCATCGTAGCTAGCATATTGGAATGGTTGTAAATTTCTAGAAATTTCTACATCCTTGTCCTTTTTCTCCTCCAAGTTGGCCTTCACCGACTCCCTCACATCTCTTGGATAATGAGCGCTCTTGGCAACATTCTTGTTGTTGCCAACAAGATGGTGCTTCATTCTCATAATCCCCTTCCTCCCAACTGCTTCCCACGAAAGTTACACTGTGCTTTTGATTTATTACCATCTGGAGCGGTGGCATACCTCCAACCAATCTCTCCATTGTCCAGCTGATTACTAGATCTATCAGATTCCGAACCTGAGTTAGAGTGTGAACCCATGATGTTGATTAATGAAGCCTGAAATCTGTAATGAAATTATGCAGCAAACATCCGTGAGACATATGAGGAGAATAATCAATTATTTGCTAATTGTTAGAGTATTTGGTTGTGCGCCCATTGAGGCTCTGGAGAGGCTATATAAGGAGCCCCAGACCTTCTGTATCCATTGAGAAAAGCAATAGAAAAACACGCCCCTTAGAGGACTTCTCCCGTGGTTTCATCCCGCTCCTCACGGAGTAGGGTTCCAGGTAAAATCATGGTGTTCCATATTCTATCTTTCTTGTTTATGCTCTGTTTATCTATCGCTTCCGCATTCTTCATATTTTATAACATGGTATCAGAGCGGGTCGATTCTCGAGGATTTTTTTTAAGTTTTGTAATTCTATTCGAGATTCGTTTCTTTGAAGTTCTGGGTATTTGGAGATTTCAAGTTCCTAAAGGTTTTCTTGAAACCCTAGTTTTGTTCACCACATATCGCAGCGGCCGTCTTCAGATCCAGGACCTGTCATCTTCCAGCCCTAGCCGCGACGGCGTTCTCCACGTGATTGTGCGGCACCTTCATCGGCTCCAGATCGCGCCTGCGCTACTCCTCTTCCAACATACAGGCGGAGCCCCAGTGCCTATTCCCATCTACTCGCTCACCTGACAACGACGACTTTCCAAATAGCGTGCGCACATCTTCATGGCAGCAGCGCACCCCAGCGCATCGGGACCCCAGCCCCCCTTTGCATGATCGGCGCCCCTCCCAGGTGTAGGCGGCGATGCAGATAGGCACACGGGCACCCCGATCCCGTGTGGCGCTCCCAGTGCGCGTGCTTCCAGCCCCGATTTCCTCGTGCGCGCTGGGCAAGAGGCGGCGCCCCATGCGACTCCCGCCCTCCTTTCTTCGGCCCCAGGCGGCGGGTTTACGTGTGGTTCCCAACATGGGAACCCTAAAGGGTAGTGGACCCCATTTATTTAAAAAACAAGGGCAGTATGTTTCGGCCCCTTGTTAGGCATGATTTAAAAAAAAAAAGAGCCTGGCGGGTTGTGTTTGTCAAGGAAAAAAATTGGTTGAGATATCTGGGTCCTTATTGGGCCGGAAGAAATGCCATAAAAAAAGGGGGGGTATGGCATTAAAAAAATGGAAGACACGGAAAAAAATGTCGAAAAAAAAGGCGCGTACAATAAAAAGTCGTACACAGTAAAAAAAAGGCTGCATACAAAGAAAAGCCGTATGCAATTTAAAAAAATAATAAAAAAAATAAAAAAAGGAGCCGTAAAAAAAAGAAAAAGAAACGGCCAAAATTCATGATTTGAGAAGCCGAAAAAGTTTGTAACGACTTATTTTGTTTTCCCCCATTTATGTATCTCTTGTCTTCTCCCAACTGTCGATGACTTTATTCCAACCAGTATGGGAGAAAGGGGGAGTATATGTAGAGTCACAGGTATTCTTCCAGCCATATTCAAATGTTCGAGATTCACAGGCAGATTTCCAGACCATTCAGATTCCAGACTCTACAGTTCGGTTTCAGACTCGACGATCATTGTTTCCGAGTCTCCAGTTTCAGACATGCACGAGTGTGCGATCATTTTCAGATGAGCATATGTTGCCATCATCAGTTCGAGGTCCCCATCATTCTTGTTGTTGTTCGGCTAGAGTCTTCATGTGAGCCATAGGGACTCCAGAGCAGAGGACCATTCCCTATGCCATCGAGGGCAAGGGTTTTCATGTGGTATCATAGGTACACCAGAGCAGTGCACCATTCTCTGAGCCAGATGGGAGAGACCCAGTTCTCCGACGAGGAGACTTAATTCAGACTCCATTCTCCAGCGACCGTGGACTCCAACGAGAATTGCACAGCCACGGCCTTTTCAGTTTGGCCCTTTTCAGAGATGGAGTAGTTGTCTACATTATTGTGACGGGCCAGAGTACTTCGACAAGGAGACTCATTTCAGTTGCAGTGACTCTGACAGGCGCAGTTCAGAGCACATGCTCTCCGACGAGGAGATTCAGAAGACTCACACTCTAGCCCGTTCGTCCTCCTCACCTGCACGGCATGAGAAACAACGTCCTCGATTGCAGCAATGTGCGCGTTGGGTTGATATTATCCGTAGTGTCCTGTAGCGTTGAGTTGAGTCTCTTTTTGTTTGTCCAAGCTGAACATTGCATGCTCCAGCTTGAGGGGGAGTGTTAGAGTATTTGGTTGTGCGCCCATTGAGGCTCTGGAGAGGCTATATAAGGAGCCCCAGACCTTCTGTATCCATTGAGAAAAGCAATAGAAAAACACGCCCCTTAGAGGACTTCTCCCGTGGTTTCATCCCGCTCCTCACGGAGTAGGGTTCCACGTAAAATCATGGTGTTCCATGTTCTATCTTTCTTGTTTATGCTCTATTTATCTATCGCTTCCGCATTCTTCATATTTTATAACACTAATTATTTTTTATTTTTTTCATATTTAATTAATTGTTTTTTTAATTCACATAAATCACCATAAAATCGTATTTTCTTTGTCTAGAACATGAGATCCGACTGTATTCTTTCATAACTTTACTTAATTTTACAAGAATCACAACATAACTCAAAAATCTGATATTAATTCCACAAATATCTCACTAAATTATATATCTCATTTTTAATTCATGGATTTAGTTAATTAGTAATTTTTAGTTAAACTAAATCACCATAGAATTTTGTTTTATAGGTCTAGAATATGAGATCTGACTTTATTCTTTCATAACTTAACTTTATTCCACAACATAACTGAAAAATCCTAAATTAGTTCCCTGAATATCTCACTATATTATAGATCTAATTTTTAATTCACGGAATTTATTGATCTTTTATTTTTAGTTTACGTAAACCATCATAAAACCTTGTTTTCTTTGTCTAAAAGATGAGATCCAATTTTATTCTTCCATAAATTATCTTGATTTCACAACATAACTCAAAAATCTCAAATTAGTTCCCCAAATATCTCACTAAATACTTCAAATCTTACCGAAAATAAGAATATGCATTAGCAAACAACTATGAACAAAAGCCCTAACAAATTCACAATTTCAACAAAAAATCGAAGTAGATCTAGATGTTACCTACCTCAAGGAAGGTAACTTTGAGTTTTGGAGAAGAACTTGGATGAATAATGAAGCGAAATGGGCGATCTGGAGCGATATGTGCGATATGGGCCCGATATCGGTGCATATCCATGTTGGAAGATTCCTCCTGTCGGCGATATATCGTCGGCATGCGATATATCGCCGATATTTCGACGAAACCCGGTAAATCGATAAAAAGGATGATATCGATATCCTGCGGCCACCGATACCAACATATTGGCGATATATCTTGATATTGCCTTCTATGGTTTGAATTTAACCAACCAGTTGCTTCAATACCACTATAAAAGGGACTTAGCTTCCATACACACATCCGAAATGTATGCACTTAATCCATTGCCAATGAAGAGAAAAAGGCTTCATTCTATAAAATCTAACTTCCAAGCTTTGGCACAACGACATATATACCACTATTTCAGTAGAGTTGAATATGGTAATTTACATATTTAAATAAAGAAATCAGAGGTTGAAATCAGAGGTTGAAAAAGGGGCTCATCTTCCATTCAGACATCATATAGATGTGTGCACTTGTTCAATGTGCCAAATGCTTTCAGCCAAACAATCTATAAAACAGATCCATTAAGTGCCAACTCCGAATTGTAAAGACGACAAACCATACCCATCACAGCTGCTTGAATTTGTAAGGTTTTAAATTTGTAATTCCAAAATTGAGATTATAGATTTAAGAGAATCAAATAGCTCATACTCCAGTTACCATCATCTAAACCTAACATAAGATATATTATCCAAATACCAGGGTTCAAATCCCCTCTTGTTGGGGTTGTGTTAGGTAGTCGACATCCATTGTAAAAAATAGTTGTGAATCTTTCAATATGGATATGAGCAAGAATCCATGCAGCTGACCATAATGGGAAAAGGCTTCGCCATTTTTTTGTAAGTTATATTATCCCTTTTTACATATAAGCTCCATAAGCTTTTTAAGGTAGATCCATAGGAATGGAAATGATAGTCCTTTCTGCAAAGATACTCAAAGATGCACAATCATTAGTGAGTCAGCAATATAATTTGCTTCTTGATATTTATGGGAAACTTTCTAAATTAGCTGCTTTAATTATTGGATTTTATCCCATCAGATCTTTAAATATCAGATATGATATTTTTCTTCTATTATCATTTGAGCAAGCACATGCAGATCAACCTTCGGTATTTTTTTAGGGCACAAATTATTAAGACCCTCGGTAACAACTCTCAATTCAGCCTCTGTTTTAGTTGCATAGCCAAAAAATAGGATCCAAAAATTAGAAGGCCAGGATAGAGTATCACTATTCTTCATAATATCTCTGTATACACATTTACTGTGGACTGTTAATCGAAAAAATAGAGTGAACTATCGACCTTACCTTTGAAAATAGTGATCTTGAAAAAACGAAATGAATCTTAAATAAGATAAAAGAGAAAGAGTTATATTGAAAAGGAATTACACAATAAAAGAGAGAAGGAAACAGAAGAAAAAGATGGAAACCTAACCAAGTAAATTCAACAAACATCTAAAATGCATGGTCTAAAAAACATGTGTTTCCCTTGTGATGGGAAAGAAAGCATGGGATCTTGTCAGCCATTCAAATGGGTTTGTATACCCATTTTAGGGCATGTCAACCACACGGGGAGAATGTGACTGACAGCTGCTGGGCAAAGGGGAGAACGGGTGTTGGCTAAAGCTGGTGTAAAGGGAGAGAGTGGGTGACATGTGTCGAGCGCAAAGAGAGGGCGTGTTGAGAGGGGAAGAGAGGTACTCTCTTTTAGTTTTTAGTATAGATATCGATTCTGAGTTCCAACTTTATTATATATACATGAGGTGGGCATCACACGATTGTTTCCCCCCTTCTTCTCCAAATAAAAAATACAATCAATACAATCAATTTTCAACCAGAACAATCTTGGAACCTCTACAACTTATTTTTTCGAGGAGTGGACATCTATTAGTTCATGCAATGCCTTGCATGTTTTAGATAATTGGGGGATTTTTGCATGAGAGAACAAATAAAAATGTATGGGTTTAGAGAGAATTCAAGTGCTGTGCCATTGCTTTTCGCAGCGCTACACTCCACTATTTAACCTATATATTCACTCTGTCATCAATCCTCTGTTCATTTAAACAAGATTGCCCTACTTGATCAAAAATTAGATTTTGAAAATTGGTAAGGTTCATCATTTTGTTGCCTTTGCAACTTCAATGTCTGCTACAATATACCGTATGCAACTCTGGATTGTTTAACATATTTGTTGCTATTTATGTCTATTTTGGACTTTCAGGAGAAGGAGAAGGACTACTGGGATGCTTCTTTCCAGACCCTCAAAACCAAACTGGAAGCATCTGAAAGTGCATGCCTCCGTATTGAGATAGAAATGGCCAAAGCGAAAAGTAGTTTTCACATTACTCTTATTATTTAGCCAATAAATTGGGCAAAAATAAACCGTCAATGCTGTTTCAGGTCACTTTGAATCAGAGTTGTCCTTGCAAAACCAATTGCTAATTGCGAAAGATTCGGATCTTTTAGCTGCTAAAGAAGAGGTACATGTTTACTAAAATTAAATTTTTAAGGAAGCTAATTTTTTCTTTTGGTTTTTGTAGTATAGGAATGAAGTATTAATGTAATTTCTGGAAGTTCGCATCATAAAAAACAAAGTGGGCAGCTCTAAAAACAAATATGAACAAACATTATTTATGTGGTTGTGAGGGTGATGATGACCAAAAGATGGGACCCTCTAGGTTGGATTTTCATAATAAAACTTCTCAAAGAATACAAGAGGTATGGGCCTCTTTGTATATCCCCACCAACTCCAGCACACCGAGTCCCATTGCTAAACGACATAGGACTAAACCAATGTCCACATAACTCACTTTAGTTGGATCCCAATATTATCCAGTAAGCGTAATCCTTCATTTCTCTTAACATCCCCTCTCAAGCTAGAGCATGAATGCTTTGCTCCTATCAAAAGATATCGATCAATGCATATCTATCACGTGGATGTTTCTAAAGACAATGAATGTAAATTATGATTGCTGGGACCTAACACTCTCCTGATAAAATAGGCTGGGTTAAAAAAAGAAGCCTTTCTTTCTTTTTCTTCTTATCTCTTCCATTATTTGTGTTCTTTCTTCTTTGTTTCTGTTTATCTTTAATTCTTTTTTAATCCTTCTCTCTATTTTTCAATTCTTCCTCTTTTTTTCTTCTTACAACCATTCTTATTTCTTGCTATTTATCTTTTTTATCGTCGCCTCTTTTTTTAAAACTATCGACCAATATAGGGGAAGAGAGGATAATGTATTTATAAAAATAGGTAAAAATGCTCAAAAATCAGGAAATAAAATCTTTTTGGCTTTTTATAATTTTAAGATGTTTTTGTGATTTTTGGGGAATTTCAGAATGTTTTTGGTATTTTTAAAATAAAAAATAAGGTAAAACGGTGACTAAACCTACGGGCCGAAATCAAAATGGGAATGGAAAATAACAAACAGTGTCAAAATTTTCCCAAATTAATTTTAAAATAAAGAGCATAAATAGTGAAAACACAGCAACTGAGTTTATATTTTTGTGATTTTTTTAGTATTTTTTATATTTTTATGAAGTTTTTAGAGGTTTTCGAATTTTTAATATTTTCCTTTTGAAATTTTTAGTGATTTTTGGACTGACACTAATAGATGATAAAACACACAAAATATAATTTTTTTGGAATTTTTCAAAACGTTATTATAATTTTTATGGGTTTTCTAATGCAAAAAGTACGAAAAGTGCATGTTTTTGATTTTTAATAAATATGAAAATGCAACAAAAATGCAATGCAAAAATATGGCGTGAATGAGCAAGCACACAGGAGCCTATGCTATTTTTTTTGAGAATTTTTCGAGTTAAAATGATGCGCTAATTAAATAAAGAAAGCAAGCAAAAATAACTAAGCCTAGCAGGGGTATAAGTGCAAATATCGACCATTGTTCGGTGTACAAGATAATATATAATACAAAATGAAGGATACAATAAATGGACTGAAGACTAGACCAAGGTCAGCGTTACCCCTCCCCCCATCTTCTTCATATGGTTCCCACCCATTGCGAGCAATTATGTCGACTGCTCCACCTCTTCTTCCAACAACACATGTTGCATTACTTTCGGTGCTATTTACACCCAATTGTCTGTGCCCAGCCTTTTGCTCATGTTGCACCTATTCATGCAACTTTATCAGCATGAACATGACATTTTCTCTTTGTGGTGTACCATCTCTTCATCATCGCTTAGGTGCAGTAACGTCGGCTTTATGTAGACCCTCGGTACCTTGCGGCTAACAATTACCGTCATAATGATACTCGATTGCGTTGCTTCACACATCACCTCACAATGTCACTTCCTTTTTTTGCCATATTACTAAGTTGAGGCACCTTCTTTGTTGAGGAGTCTTGCTCTGACGGCGAGGTCCAAACAATGAGGCTCGATAGGGACGCCGCTTCTGCTTATCATTGTTGCTAACATTGTTTTAAAAGGCACCCTCAAAGTGGTGAGGCGTAAGCCTCGAGGCATTTTTTTGACAAAAAGTGAATCGAGGCTTAAGCCTCACCCAGAAGTTGTGAGGCGTAAGCCTTAGGTGCTAGTGACGTGGTGAGGCAGTTGTGGCGAGGCAGAGGCATAAGCCTCAAGCGTAAGGTTTTTTTTTTACTTTTGGGTTATGTGAACCATTATATACTTTTACGTTCGTGTTTTTGTTTCTGTTGGAGTATTTGGTTATGTGTCACTTATGTGGGAGATGGGTAAATGAATCTCTCCAGGATCGATTTACCCCATCCTGTTATTTAGTCCTACATCTACCATCTGTGGGATGTGGAGACTCAATGGGGGCTATATATAGACCCCCACACCGATTGTATCCAGTGAGAGAAAAAGCAATAGACTATTAACCCTTTGAGGTTTTCTCCTGTGGTTTCATCCTGCTCCTTAGGGAGTAGGGTTCCACCTAAAATCATGTTCTTCAATATTTCTTTATCTTTATTCTGATACGCTTCCGCATTCCTGTTTTTTAATATGGTATCAGAGTCATGCTATTTTCTAACAATTCCCATGTTAAACCTTGCATATTTCTATATATGTCCATATTAGTAGAAGATTTTGCTTGGAACAAGCGAAGCTTATAATCTTGTATGCATCATGTTTATTTTATCATACATCCGCACATACTAGTTCTATTGTACACAATGTATGTGATTATGTTTAAACTATAATAATTTTTTTATACTAGTTGCAAGTTCTCAACTTCATGTTGTTATTTCATTGTTCTTAAAATAGTTAGCACATATATGAAGAAGCACTATTGAAAAGAAACACATGGAGTACAATAAATAATTAATTATTGTTTTTGTTGTATGAAATTATCTTTTAAATGTGTTTTTGGCAAAACTTAATATTATTATATTGTATTTTGATTATTTTTAAATTTTCTTTCCAAAAATGAGGCGTACGCCTTGCCTCACATTTCGAAAAAAACCTTGGACCTCCTCACGATTTTTAAATCTTGGTTGCTAATGGTTTTTTAAAGCAAGAGAAATGGGAAATACACAAGTACTTGCCCCAAATTTATAGAATTAAGAGAAATGGAAAAGCATTACAGAAGACAATAGTACCATGGAGTATTTGTACGTCAAATGATCCCTAGATTGAACTGATCTGTGCAATGATTATTTCGATATTGTGTTGCCTGCGATTGGAATCGCCCCTACCAATTAGGCAAAGGTCTTCAATAACATTGAAGCTCCAGAACAATATATAAGCCACAAGACATCGCTTCCCTAGATCCCCGAGATCTTTGTGATTCTGCACACTCACCCTCATTTAACACCTGATTTGTGCAATGTGGTTGGAGCCACACCTACCAGTTTTACAATAGTATGACAAAGAAGAGTCTTTTTACTTATTTATTCATCTTGTACAAGGTTCAGAAAGTCGGTATGCGGTATTCGTTCGGTCAGGCGGTCCGAAGCGAGTAAGCAGATATGCGGAAGTATATGCGGATTATGCGGTTTGTATTATTTTAATTTAAAATGATTAAAGTAATAAATTGAATTCAAATTTTAGAGATTTATTTTCGAAAAAATAACAATAGATGAAATATATGCATAGACTTTTTAGTACGACATGATTTGAGAAAAAACTTTTTAAAAATGACCATTTTAGATAAAATAGTGAATCCATAAAAAATGAAAGTAAAATTTGTTGGCATACTTACTATAGGAATGAAAATATAAGAAAAAAACATTTGAGATATAACAACAATAAATCATAGAAGCATTTGTTATGTTTCTATAGGAATTAACTAAATGAAAATTGGATTGTGAATCAATATATTTCAATTGATTAAATAATCGGATTCCCTTTTATCTATCATTAACGAGATGGCAGCTAGCTAGGGGGATTTAACGTAATTTTCTATTACAAAATTTCTTAACAATTGAGAAAAGTATTAACAAAAGAAAGCGAACAACTCATAGATATATTTTTCACAAAAGATATATTTGATTCTAAAATAAAAATATATTGAATATAAACTAAACAAATGCATGAAACGACATTTATAGAAATTAAATAAAAATCTTCTATTTAAATAAAAAATGAAAATTTAGATTTTACAAACAACAATATAAAAATCTTTTCTAATAAACAATTAGTAACATTTATTTTAAATAAAAAATGAAAAATTATTTTTTACAAACAACATAAAAATCTTTTCTAATAAACAATTACTAACATTTATTTTTTACCACAGTAGTAGTAGCTACCAGTTCCAGCAACTAAAAGATGAAAAATGTATGAAAGGGCTCTATACAAAAGGCGACCGAGTATGCGGCCGCATATGCGGTTTACTCGGCCGCATACTCGCCCAAACCGCATATGGACCGAATACCGGATATGAGGTTCGTTCGAGTGCCCGACTACGCATATGCGGCCGCATGGGCCGCCTTTCTGAACACTGATCTTGTACGCGTTGTTAATCGACTGCATCCTCCATCAGCCTCTTTGGAGAATCCTAAGTAAGCCCAAGAGTGACCTAGAGGATTTATTCTTTCTCTTTATATTTATTTTTTGCATCCTGAGGAATGAAATTTTTGGTCGAGGTCCCAGTTGATTCTCAAAACCTAGTTGGACCCACAATGAGCATGGAGACCCCAAACTCAGTAATAGGTGTACCGACATCAAACCTCGACCCAAAGGCCACTGTTATGTGCCTGCGGGGAAGTTCCTTTCCGATAACCGTTACTGAGTCCGACATCACATTTTGAGCATTCCACCTAGACCTCCATGAAATGATTCATTATGATCTTCAAAATCCATGACTCCAATAACAGGTTGCAGAACTATGACATTATCCCCATCCGCAAGATGGTCCACGACCGACTTCGTTTCCGCCACCGAAAGACTCTCCGCGCTAGTGTCGCTAACGTACGATGATAGTTTCAATTCGAAGAACCCTGCTAGCACGCCGAATGAGAGGGGAGGACTTCTCCTTCTGGAGCACCCAGGAGATCGCCATCCTTCTCCACCCTATCAAACCAAACAATAGATCGAGAGGACCTATCAGCCTCACGTACCACTAAGGACATCTGACAGGGAGAAGACGCTGCAAACCCCACCTCTTCCACCATGGCACAAGGGATCTTAGGTTGAGCCGTGTGAATGGAACAAGAAGGCAAGGGGGCACACCTTCCAAACCTTCCTCCGCAACTGAATGTGGGTCGAGATTCGATGTTGCACCATCTGATCCAAACGAACGTTATCCCTAAATGGGTACATAAATGGACCAAAGGGACCCCTGTAATCAAGTTTCCCAAGCAGGTCAAGAGTATAAGTTCCAACATGAACAAAATAGGATTGTCTTCTGGAGATGAAACCCTACCCTCGATGCGAGAAAACCCGAGTGGCACCTCCAACGTCCCCGTAGATCTCATGCTCGGACTCTGCACAAGCACCCCCATAGATTTCGCATCCCCAAAATCTCATTGTAACGCCTGACCTTGCCAGCTGCAGCGTAACATCCGGGGATTCCGCCATTGATCCAATAATCATCTCTTGCCATTCCAGAGATTTCAAAACGGGCAACACCAACTGATATGCATGTCCATCTCCATCATTGTTGCTAATGTTGATGTTGCATTTTACATGCTCTTACCTCGTGCGTTCGGGTTGACCACTCGCAATCTTTCTGATCTATCTTGAAGTGCCGCTCAAGGCATCAATCACTTGACCAAATGCACCAAATGAGAAATTGAAACATGAGGTGATAAAAAAGCCTTAAAAATTTTCTGCTCTGGTACCATTTAGAACTCAAAGAGAATATGTGCGACATCAAGAACAAACATGACCTTCAATCAAAACAAGGTGCTTTGGATGACTTCTTTCTCCAGTCTTTCGACATGAGAGGTTTTACATTAAAAATGTTGTAAATTCAGCCTGGAATCCGCCTGATTGTTATTCAACAAATGGACGTCTCTTCCCGACACAGTCAATGTAGATGTTGACTATGCATGATGCTGTAAAGGCAAGAATTCTACCTCTGTTTTACCGTCTTCATAAGGAATTCATTGGTTTCAGGAAAAACAAGCTGTAGACTATGGTTACTAGGTCGAATGCTAAATCTGAGTACGTAGCTATGACACAAAGGAGCGATGATGTGGGTCAGATTTGTTTTGTAGACCTAGCTACTAAAACGCCTCTTCCCGTATAATTATTATGTGATAATCATTTTGCATTATTCATTGTCGAGGTAGGTCGCCATTACACATGAGGCATGATACAGAAGGGCTTCATCTGACATCTCTACTTCTCATGTCAGCTCAGGGGAACATACAACAAATATTTTCACCAAGGCCCTCTTAAGGGGGGTCATTCCAAAAGTGTTCCAAGCTGAGAATGATCGACATCTATATGCCCCATCTTAAAGGGGAGTGTTGAGAGTTATTAGCATTTATGTATTTCTTATTTCTTTCTTTTGTAATTTCCCCTCAAGGTATTCGAGCTTTCTTCTCTCTATATAAGAGAGCTCTATGGCAATATGAATAATTATTTCTCTCTATATAAGACAGTCGCACAACAAATCTATGAAAATCCTTGGAAAGGCGATCCAAGGAAACATGTGAAGCAAGAGGATGCATAGTGCAAGCCTTCTCCTGCCTCTATAGTAATAGGTACGTCTAGATCCTCATTCCTCACAGAATATATATTATCCAAGACACCATGCACCTCAGTCTATACATGTAAATCCCTAGTGCCATTAGAAGAACTCAAATGTTTAGACTATACATTGGACATGCTGGATGATGGAGGAGGCACATGAGCACAGGGCCATCGCTGGTAAACCTGCGGAAAGAAAGTAGGAGACGGGGGAGGTTGCGATGGAGGTGGTGGTGACGGTGGTTGCAGTCGAGTAGAATGTGGTAATGATGGTGTAATGGAGATCGGAGGTAGAGGCTTATAGACCTCTTCTCGATCCTCTGAAGAAATAAGCTTGTCACTTGTGGGAGAAAAATACATAATGGACTCGATGAAGGTGGCATCTGCACTAACGTAGTACCTTCGTCGAACATGGTCGAAGCAACGATATCCCTTTTGAGTCTTGGAATACCAAGAAACACACATTTGACAGCTCTGGGAGAGAGCTTATCAAGATCAGAATACATCTGATGAACAAAAGCCACTGAACCGAAAACATGAGGCGTAAGTGAGAAAAGATCCGTCTCAAAAAACGCAATCAAGAACAAGATCTTCTCCCCCAGAACCGAAGAGGGCATACGATTTAGCAGGTAGCAAGCTGTTAGAACCGCATCCCCCAGTACGAATGAGGAGTACATCTCTAAATCAAAAGAGTTCCGATAACATCCAAAAGATGGCGGTGTTTTCGTTCAGCCACTCCATTTTGTTGGGAAGTATACACACAAGATGTCTGATGCTTGATACTATGAGACTAAGGAATTGAGAAAGCTGAGTATTGCAAAATTCTAGTGCATTATCTGAACGTATAAACTTGAATTTTGTTGAAAAAATGTTCCTTATTTTATTAATAAAGGACTTAATAACATGACCAGCATCAGATTTATTCTTAAGAAGAAAGACCTAAGACAATCTTGAAAACTCATCAACTGGAACATGATAAAACCTACGTCCTTGATGATCTGGAACACGAATTGGACCCTATATCAAAATGGATTAACTCATGACTACTCTGACCCTGACAACTCTGGAAAGTTGACCGATGATGCTTCACAAGGTGGTAAGCCTTGCACTGAAACGTAGAACGAGGAGAAAGAAGATGACCAAATCGAAGATGCCATATATATGGAGAAACAGATCACATACGAAGAGAAGAGGCACCAACAAACGAAGATTGCACCATTCTGTAGTGATCCCCTTGCTCACGGCCAGATCCAATCACCTTGCCCGTGAGTATATCCTGAAACACAAGAGCAGATGGATCAAATATGGCACGACAATGTAAATCTTTGGTGATTTGACTAATTGATAGTAAATTCATTGAAAATTCAAAAGTGTAAAAGACATTTTGAAGCCTCATTGCGGGAGTCAACTGCACCTCCTTCTGACTGGTAATGGGAGAGTGTGTGCCATCTGCACAACAGATCGTCCAGGCTAAATCGGACGAAAATCACTAAATTGGCCTTTATCACGACGGAGATGATGGGATGCTCTTGAATCCATGATCCATTCTGACAAGTCTGCCCTGTAAAAACTAGTAAAGGCATATTCTATACCCGATGTAGATATTGATGCTGAGGCAGCTATCTCTAAGGATCCATAAGGAGAGATGGTTGACCCAGAAATAAGCATAATCTCCCCAAGTCGTGCCACAAGCTCGTCAAATTTCTGTTCAGAAACAGGTGATCGCAGCCTGTTGTGTCTGCTCTGCAACCCGAGCTGAAGCAGGAAACCCATGCTTAGAATAGCAGGTTTCCTCAAAGTGGCCTGACATGTGGCAGTAGGTGCACGGCTGGCGGGGTCGACCAACCCATCCTCTGCCATGGCTAGGGTATCCCCTACCACGATATGGTGTAGGGCTTCCTCTACCACGAGACGTATCCATAGCCATTGTCGTAAAAGTCGGTCGACTAGGCCGATTAGTCGGCCCGACTAGTCGAGTCGGTGGGGTAGCCGACTCGACTAGGCCTAGTCGGCCATTAGTCGGTCAACCCGACTAATCGGGCCGACTACAAGGCTGACTTTTACATAGAGATTTTTAATTTTTTAGTTTTTTGATTTTTAAAAGCAAACTTATTCTAATTTGCTTAATGTTATATTTAAAGACAATTACTTCTTTTATTTCATTATGATAGCATAGAAAATATACAAATCAATGTAAATATATAAGAATATGTGTATAAAAATTTATTTGTATATTTAAAATAATTAAAAAAAATCAAAACTGAGTAATGGCCGACTAAATCCGATTAGTCGTCAGACTACCGATTAATCCTTAGTCAGTGACCCCGCCGACCGAGTACCGACTACCGCTTTCTGCAAGGATCCTTAGTCCATCGGAGGTATGGTAGCATCAATAAGAATCTGGGCACGAGCAGCGTCATACTCAGGATCAAGGGCTGTTAGAAAGACCCCATTCATCACAGAGTCTCTGCATGCCTTGAGCTGCTCTGGCATAGCAATCAAGGGAATGTACCCATGTAGCTTCTCAAACATACCCCTCGAAGAAGTATAGAGGATATGAAAGGGGACCATTCTGCTTCGATGTGAAGATATCGTGCTGGAGCTGCAGTATCTTCGACTCATTCTTCGTCGGAGAGTACGTAGCAGCGAGAATATCCCAAATAGCTGTTGCAGTAGGCTGACCCAAAATATCACTAGCTACCTCTATGGACACAATTTCGGATAGCCATACACGTGCATATGCATCATCTGCCTCCCATGAGGCATTTGTCCCAGACTTGTCGTGTGGCTCCTCTGTCCTGAGGATGTGCTTCTTGCTATTGCATTGCATTAAACTCATGATGCATGGCCCATAGTTCATAGTTTGTTTCATCCATTTTGATGATAGGTATTGGACCTTTGAAAGCACCCAGGGATGCAACTTCCGCTTTGTTGTCAGACACGATGACAACTATCTCCAAGACTGGGTCAGCAACAACAAAGACATGTGCCTACACTAACATACGGGAAGATGGTTGTGGGTATAGACTCATACCACAACATCTTCCATTCTTTTAGAGGTTCCTTTGGGTAACTAGGGTGTTTTAGATAATCACATCACACCCTAAGCACCCAAGAAGATGGTGCAGGAACCCTACGGGCGGTAACGGCGCAAGGGCAGGGACCACGACCCTTATGGACGGCGGTGCAGGAGCAGCCCGCATGTGGTGTGGCACAAGAGGAAGGGCGTTGGCAACATGCAAGCGGCGTGGGCAACACACGGGCGGCGCAGGTGCGTGGGGCAGCACGTGCTAGAATTTTGGTGGGGATAGGAGTCTAGGGCAGACACTCCAATCTAAGACCGTCTCTCTGATACCATGTGAAAGGAAAAGTGAAAGTTGTATTCCACAAAGCCCTGGAATTCTCTTATATTGGAGAAAAGCTCTATGAGAAAATTACATGTTTATAAGATAAACTGAAAGATAAACAACTATAAATAAAGACCAAGAGATATAAGAATCTCAACACTTTACTTCTTAAGGGATGGTTGGTAAGGAATGGGGTTGTTTGAATAGAGGATTCCCTGGGCTTTTTTATTCATGGCTGAGTGAGAAGTATGCCATGGTTTCTTGTTGCTGGAATTAATCCATATAGAGGGGTGGAAAGTGTGGACACATCGGATGTAGGATGGTCATTTGATGTTATAATTGCAGGAAGTATACTACTATTTTGTTATTTATTTAAAGTTCATAAGAAAGAGGTAAATATGTTTTTTTATGGGAAAGAGGGGGTGCACTCATCATTCTGCTCGTCCCCTACATATTAACATTATGATGTAAAGATGTTTTTTGTTGTCCACGTTATTGTTTTTATGCTGCTCAGAGTTGTATCATTATGGAGGGTATACGTTATAATGTTGACTTGAAGCTCATTTGGGACTTAGGGTTTCGTTAAATGTTGAATATTCCCAAAGCTGTTGAGGGACATGGTATATTATTAGCAAGGCATTCATAAAGAAATGAGCTACTTTTACTAGAATTATTTCGCTAAAGAAGGTAGTATGAAATTTTGCCAAATTATTCCATGGCATCTCGGAAATAAGGTAGTAACTTGATGGGAAATTGATGGAGATGTTACTTTTATAGAATAAATTCATGTTGGTTGAACTGGAGATGAGCCTCTACTATTATACATACACTCACATAAGGCTTTTCTCACTTAAGTAGGGTTGATTATGTAGATTCTTGCTCAAATTCATGCTAAAAGATTCGACTATTTTTTACGCTGGTTGTCAAGCTTCTACTTCTTTGTGTCAAAGAAAATATGTTGAAAATCAAGGGAAAATATTGTGGAGCAATCATGAGACCTGCTACAGTGGATGTGTGGCCATCCATGAAAAAAATCATATTTCAAAAATATTGATCAGAAGGAGGTAGGTTGATGCACTGTTAGAAGATGTGAAATTTGGGATGTTGAGCCAGCTAAGAAAGGGCAAGAAAGGCCCGAGAAGTGTTGTAAGGAGACTATCGAAAGGGATCTGACTTATTTGGATCTAAGTCCTAGAATGACCTAAAATAGATCTGAATGGAGACAAAGAATCCATGTAGGCTGACCCTGCTTAATGTGGATGAAGGCTTCTCTGAAGATGAAATTTGTATTTTTTTTTTGTTGAATTCAAAGTGTATGACAAGTTTCCATCGCTTTAATAATGCTGGATAATAAACATTCAACCGGGCCAGTTTTATGCAACGCCATTCTAACAGGGAGAACAGTCCCATTTTCGGGAGATGAGCGGATGATAGCATGTGCACTGTGCTCGTCACCTTCAGACATCAGAATTCTTTATAACTTTGTGTTGGGCTGGATAACAGGTTGTGTAATTTTTTATGAGATTTGTTGGCCTTATGTTTTCAAGGAATGAGGTGATTTATAATTTTGTGTTTGTCCCGTTACTTGTGGTGTAGATGATGCACGATTTAGGTCTGAATTTAGTCCCTTTTTTTTATTCTTACGTTTTTTTTATGCAAGTTGAGTGGTCTGGTATCCATCTTTGTCTTCACTGGAAAATAACTAGGTCTCCTCAACTCTTTTTTGCCACTTTGTTCGCAGAGTTGCAAGTATTTTCAACTTATGGTCTGAGTGCATTGTACTTTTTCCTCAGATCAGCCGCCTTGAAAGTGAATTTTCCTCTTATAAAGTTCGAGCCCATGCTCTTCTTCTAAAAAAAGAGGCTGACCTTCAAGCTGCCAAGGACATTGAGAAAATAAATGCACAGGAAGACATCCTTAGAGTATGTCTTTTCATAAATCATGATCAAAATGGTCTGTATCTATTTTTTAGTTAGGTAACATTCATGATCTTTTCTTTGTTTTATTACATATGCTGCAATACTTAAACTCATCAGGAAGCTGAAAAAGAAGTAGCAATGGCTTTGGCAGAAAGGGAGAAGGCTATCCGTGACCTTGATTCAGCATTAAGAAAACATGAGGAAGAAATAGCATCTCGGTAATATTCTAGTGAACTAATACTTCTCTCAGGCTCCCATTAAGCTCAGTTGATTATCTGGAATCTGCTTCTTTTTTCTAGAAGCCAAAGGATGGTCACCCAGGATGGATGTCATTGAAAATGTTTAAAATGACAAACAAACAAAGTACAACACCTTTAACATGCCTGCCACTCACTCTTTACCGCCTCTTACACTTGCAAATGCACCAATGACTCCCGTAGCGCCATCACGTTGTGTACCGCATTTTCAACATAATATCATCAACACGAGAAAACCACTAAATTTCTTTCCTTCGAAATGGCCCCAAGAACCGTAAGCAGCCAGTTTTGGTCTTGAAGCCTTCTTTTCACCTGATCCATCCTGCCTGTGAATCCAGCTCTGAAGCTCGTCCAAAAAGTCTCCTAGCCACATGCATCAATCTACAGGATATCCAACGCATTATGAAAAGTGGAGCACATAGTTCTCTGCTTAAATTCAGCTTCTTGCAGATCTAGGGGGTGTATGTTCTTTTTTGGTATCTCGAAATGTTGGGTCATATCCGCTTTGTAATCATACTTCTATTTTCAGAGCATTTTGTCAGTAAACATAGTCATCACAATCTCTTACTTAGAAGAATTTTGAAATATTAATTTTGCGCCTTTCGCCCATAAATTGAAGATGTTGCTGATATGACTTATTCAGGTAATCATTGCTATTTTTTTCCTCTTTTGACTTAAATAGAAGCCTATTGTATGCCTTAAGCGAGAGGATGAGAAACTGTCCTATGTTTCTCTAATAGAAGTCATTTTGAAGCATGCATATATTGAATCCAACGACGTTGACTCTAACTAAACGGTCCCCTTGGAATTATACCAATGTAGAAATTTTGCATAGAATTCAGCAGTTGTGCATCTCTACCAATTTTTTGACTTTTAGCACATCCTATTCCATCAATTTGCAATGCTGATATTGTAATTTTAGCTATGACTTCATTATTATTTATTCTGCATTCCAGAGATGCCGCATTACTAAATGCTGAACAACGAAACAGAAGTTTAACTTCAAAACTTGATTCTCTGAATGCTCAACATCTTGCTGAAAAGGAGGCAATTCAAAAGAGTATTGGTGATGTGGAAGAAAGTTGGAGATGTAACGAAATCTAATTGCAAAACATTGTGGTTTATAATTAGACTGAAATAAGATATGTATAAATATATGAACTTTTACGGTGCAGTGAAATACAAGGAACTGGAGGCTCAAAATAATGCTCAAACTGGAAATGCCTTGGAAAGTAAATTACGGGACCTCAAACTTCGATACAGTAAATTAAAGGTTCTTTCTTTTGTCCCCTGTTGGGTGACAAAGCACTATATTTTCCTGTTCATCTTTTGTAATATTTAGTTATTGATAATGTTTGCAAATTTTTCTGTAGGAAGAACATGACACCTTCCGTGAAATTGCGGATAGAATGCTAGAAGAGAAGGAAAATAAAATCATCAAGCTCTCCGAAGACAATAAGAAACTTCTCCAATCTCTGGAGTCAAGACCTTCTGTATGTTTCTTAAAGAATATCCCTAGCCAATTTTATCATTTATTTCTTATTTGACTTCCACGTTCAACAACAACAACAACAAAGCCTTTTTCCACAATTAAGTAGGGTCGGCTACATGGATTCTTCGCCTCCATTCAGATCTATCTTGGGTCAATCTCGAACTTATATCCAAAAAACTAAGATCCCTTCGTATAGTCTCTTTCCAACACTTCTTGGGCCGTCCTCGCCCTCTCTTAGCCGGCTCAACATCCCACCACTCGCATCTCCTAACCGGTGCATCAGTTGACCTTCTTTGCAAATGACCAAACCATCTTAAGCGGTTTTCTCGCATCAAAAAATCAAGTTGTCATTAAAAAATCAAGTTTTTGTAAATGACCAAACCATCTTCCACGTTATGTCATTAAAAAATCAAGTTTTTGTAAGCTAGATAATTAGAGTCGATTAGTTCTCTAAGGCAAACTTATGCTTTACCACTTAAGGAAAAGTAGTGTATTCCTTATATCTGCTCGTTACGATTTTTTGCAGTATAATTTAATCTCAAATCATATTGATCCAGTATTAGCTATTAGACATCTGCATGATGGATAAGTTATATTCACTTTGTATTCATAGAATTTTGGCTAATCAATACATAAATGCATACCCAGCTATTTTGAAATAATTTTTTAGTAACCGAGATCTCATACAAGTTATACCATATTGCTTTTTTGAAAAAATCATACAATAATACAGCCACTTCAATCCGAAAACAATGATTGTCAACTCGAGCCTCAAAGGTGCACAATAAAGAATGAAAGAAGTTCGAAGCCGAAGCCACCACATCTAGCGATTGACCAGGGTGTAGACAACAACAACAAAGCCTTTTCCCATAATTAAGTAGGGTCGGCTACATGGATTCTTCGCCTCCATTCAGATCTATCTTGGGTCAATCCCGGGCTTATATCCACAAAACCAAGATCCCTTCGTATGGTCTTTTTCCAACACTTCTTGGGCCGTCCTCGCCCTCTCTTAGCCGGCTCAACATCCCAACACTCGCATCTCCTAATTGTTGCATTAGTTGGTCTTCTTTGCAAATGATCAAACCATCTTAAGCAGTTTTCTCGCATCTATCCTCGATCAGAGCTACACCAACTTTCTTTCTGATTGCATCATTTTGAATCCGATCTTTACGTGTGTGTCCACACATCCACCTTAACATTTTCATTTCTGTTGCATTCATTCTTTGCACATGTTTATGGTTCACAGGCCAACATTCAGATCCATGGAGCATAGCAGGTTTCACGGCTGCTTTGTAAAACTTTCCTTTAATTTTTAAAGGAATTTTCTTATCACAGAGAACAACAGAGGTTCCTCTCCACTTTAGCTAGCATGTATTTATTCTTTTAGTAACATTTCCATCAATTTCCCCATCGTGTTGCAAAATAGATCCCAGATATCTAAAAGAATCTCTCTTCTGAATGTTATCGTCCCCAATCTTCATCTTGATTCCTTCACCATTGCTTCCATCAAAGGTGCACTCCATATATTTCGTCTTAGCTCTACTTATACGAAATTCTTTAGTCTCCAACTCATGTCTCCACACCTCTATCTTCTTATTTACTCCATCTCTAGTCTCGTCAATTAACACAATATCATTAGCAAATAACATACACCAAGGTAACTCATCCTGAATGTGACTTGTCAACTCGTCCATAATCAAAGTAAGAAAAATAAACTCAAAGATGAACCTTGATGTAAACCAATGTTGATGTCAAAATATCCAGTCTTCCCCGACGGGTTCCTTACACAAGATAAAGCCCTATCATACATTTCCTTTATTAGGGTAATGTATAGGACATGTAATTGTCTCTTCTCCAAAACTCTCCACAATACCTCTCGTGGGATAGAATCATAAGCCTTCTCCAAATCAATAAAGATAAAATGGAGGTTCTTCCTTTTAGCTCTATAAATCTCCATTGTTCTCCTCAGCAAATGGATGGCTTCAAGCGTTGAGCGACCTAGCATGAATCCGAATTGGTTTTCTTTTACCAAGGTGTAAACAATTGGAGAAAATATGTTGCACATTCCCTACGACCTCCATTGCCCAACTCACTAAGGTCAAGTCTCTGCTTGTTAAAGGCAATCCTTTGAAGCGAATTGTCTTCAGTATCGGAGTCTCCGAGACACCATCCTGCGGCCTGGGCCTCATCCAATGGAGCTTAGCCGTCGCTTTACGGTTAAAAGAAGGAAACCTTTCCATCTCATGAGTTGTGAGCCCTCTTGCACAAACCGTTGGGCCTTCCATATTGATGAAGTCGCCAATGAATGACAACCCAATAGCTCTTTTGATATCCTCTGTGGCTTCAAGAAGGCATTAGTCCTCTCCTCCAGCGATTTCAACAAATATTTTGACTTTTGTTTCCCCCATGATTCACATAGCGGATTTCTTCGACTTCCAAACTCGACCTTCATCACGGTTGAAGCTCTGATGACCATTTTTTCAGCAAGTGAAGCACTTGATTAGGGCACAGCATGCGCTCGCGAGATGTCCTCGTGCACCACATTGCAAGCAGATGCATGTGATCTTCTTCAAACCTTCATTCTGTGCGTTCTCCCTCGGTCGTTCCTTGAAGTCCTACGGGTGTTAGCGATGTCGTTGAACCAAGCATAGAAGGCAATATCACGATATATCACTGATATATCGATATCGGCGGGTCCAGCATATCGATATAAGCCATTATATCTTTTTACCGAGTTTCATCAATATGTCAATGATATATCGCCCGATATATCACATGTCGACTATGTATCACCGACAGGTAGAATCTTACATGGTGTAAATGCACCGATATCGCTCCCATTTCGATGCATATCGGTCCAAATCGATATTTCTCTCATTCTTCATCAAACATCTTCTCCAAAGCTCTCGCTTAACTTCCTTGAAGTATGTAACATCTAGATCTAGTCTAAATTTTTAGTAGAAATTGTGAAATTTGTTAAGGTTTTTCTTTTTAGTTGTTTGCTAATGCATATTCTTGTTTTTTTGGCAAGATTTAAAGTATTTAGTGAGATATTTTGGGAACTGATTTGGGATTTTTGTGTTATGTTGTGAAATCGAGTTAATATATGGAAGAATAAAGTTGGATCTCATGTTTTAGACATATAAAACAAGGTTTTACAGTGGATTATGTTAACTAAATATTATTAATCAATTAAATCTATTAATTCAAAATTAGATCTATAATATAGTGAGATATTTGGAGAACTATTTTGGGGTTTTTTATAATTGTTGTGTAATTAAGTTAAGTTGTGAAAAAATAAAGTCGGATCTCATGTTCTAGACATAGAAAATAAGATTCTATGGTGATTTATGTTAACTAAAAAATAGTATTTAATTAAATCCTTGAATTAAATATTAAATTTATAATATAGTGAGATATTTGAGAGAACTAATTTGGGGTTTTTGAGTTATGTTGTGAAATTAAGTTAAGTTATGAAAGAATAAAGTTGGATCTCATGTTCTATATATAGAAAATAAGATTCTATGGTAAGTTATGTTAACTAAAAATTAGTATTTAATTAAATCCATGAATTAAATATTAGATCTATAATATAGTTAGATATTTGGAAGAAGTAATTTGAGGTTTTGACTTATGTTGTAAAATTAAGTTAAGTTATGCAAGAATAAAGTCAGATATCATGTTTCAGACATAGAAAACAAGATTCTATCGTGATTTAATGTTAACTAAAAAATAGTTTTAATTAAATCCGAAAATTAAAACAAAAAATAATTAGCTTGGGGTTGTAATTGATTATTCTCCTCATATAGTGATATCTCACGAATGTTTGTTATGTAATTTCTTTGCAAATTTCAGGCTTCAATAATCAATATCATGGGTTCACACTCTGACTCAAGTTAGGAATCTGGTGGTTCTGATCATCAGTTGGACAGTGGGAGATTGGTTGGAGGTTTGCCACTGCTCCAGATGGTAAAATCAAACCACAGTGCAACTCTGTGGGAAGCTGTTGGTAGAAGGGGGCATTACGAGTTTGAAGCACCATCTTGTTGGCAACAACAAGAATGTTGTCAAGTGCACTCGTTGTCCAAGATATGTGAGGGTGTTGGTGAAGGTCAACTTGGAGGGGAAGAAGGACAAGGATGTGGAAAGGTCCAGAAGGGAGGAATAGTTTCATAATTCATGTTCGAGAAGGAGTTCAATATCCTCTCTGATTCAGATGATGACTTTGTCTTCCCCACAGACATTCATAATTTAACGGAGAGGATGACCTATAGGAGGGTCACAAAAGAGTGTATGAGGAGCACGTTCGAGAGGAGGGAACTCGGTGGTGCACATGGCAGCTTCCATAGTGCTAGTGACAGTGGGAGTGGTTCTGGATGCGCACCAGTACCACCACCCACCAAAAAACACAAGGGGAAGGGACTGGAAACCTTCTTGATGAGGAGCGGGTCCATGCAGTACAAGCAAAGCAAGGATCTGAGGCAGAAGACGATTAAAGGAATGTTCAACAATGCATGCGAAAGAGCGGGCAAGGCCATCAACAAGTTCTTTTCTGAGAGTATTCCAACACACATCACTAGTAGACCTTTTTTGCAGCACGTCATTAATGAGATCACTGTAACGAGAAAGGGGGTGAAGGCTCCCCCTTCCAAGGACATAATGAACAAATATCCTGGGCAGGAGATGGAGGAGATGAATGAGTATATCTCCGAGTTGAGGAGAAGATGGCCAGAGTATGGGGTGATGTTGATGTGTGATGGCTAGACGAGCTACACAAGGAAGCAGATCATCAATTTCCTCTTTTACTGTGATGGAAAGATCATTTTCTTAAAATCTGTCGATTCATCTGAACACGTAAAGGACTACAATTATCTGTTGAAGTTGATGAAGGACGTCATCAAGGATGTCGGCAAAGCGAACATTGTCCAGATTATCACAAACATCGGTAGCAACTTCAAGAAAGCAGGTGAAGCAATAATGAATTCTAGCAGCTATGGTATTTTTTTATCAATGTGTATTGCACATTGTATAGATTTAATTCTAAAGGACCACAGCAGAAGGAAGCTCATCTCCAAGGTAGTGGAGCAAGCACGGACGATCACCACCTTCATTTACAACCATTCCAAAGTGTTGGTTTTGATGATGCAGACATGCAATGGTGAGCTGGTGAGGCCTGACGTCACACACATTGCAACTAATTTTATAGTGTTAAAGCCTCAAACAACAGAAGACATGGCTGAAGACCATGTATTGCCAAAGTGAATAGTTTGAAATACCTGAAGCTCAGACTGAAGGTGGACATAAAGTGGAGAGTATTCCAACACACATCACTAGTAGACCTTTTTTGCAGCACGTCATTAATGAGATCACTGTAACGAGAAAGGGGGTGAAGGCTCCCCCTTCCAAGGACATAATGAACAAATATCCTGGGCAGGAGATGGAGGAGATGAATGAGTATATCTCCGAGTTGAGGAGAAGATGGCCAGAGTATGGGGTGACGTTGATGTGTGATGGCTAGACGAGCTACACAAGGAAGCAGATCATCAATTTCCTCTTTTACTGTGATGGAAAGATCATTTTCTTAAAATTTGTCGATGCATCTGAACACGTAAAGGACTACAATTATCTGTTGATGTTGATGAAGGACGTCATCAAGGATGTCGGCAAAGAGAACATTGTCTAGATTATCACAGACATCGGTAGCAACTTCAAGAAAGCAGGTGAAGCAATAATGAATTCTAGCAGACTACGGTATTTTTTTATCAATGTGTATTGCACATTGTATAGATTTAATTCTAAAGGACCACAGCAGAAGGAAGCTCATCTCCAAGGTAGTGGAGCAAGCACGGACGATCACCACCTTCATTTACAACCATTCCAAAGTGTTGGCTTTGATGATGCAGACATGCAATGGTGAGCTAGTGAGGCCTGACGTCACACACATTGCAACTAATTTTATAGTGTTAAAGCCTCAAACAACAGAAGACATGGCTGAAGACCATGTATTGCCAAAGTGAATAGTTTGAAATACTTGAAGCTCAGACTGAAGGTGGACATAAAGTGGAGTCAATCATTAATGATCTCTACTTCTGGGATGATGTGACTCAGGTCACAAAGATAATGGATCTAGTTGTTTCTGCATTGCAGATTGTAGGCCGAGACAAGCATACCATATGAGTGATCTACGAGGCAATGCGCTGCATGAGAGAGAAGGTCAGAGAAGCAGTTGGGAGAGGATTCAAAGCATGGTTTGATATCATAGACGAGCGATGGTCCATGATGCTCTCACATCCTCTTCTCAAGGATGGTATGTATTATTTAATAAATATATTTTTTCCATTTTGATAGCACTTTGGATGGATTAAAATTTAAGAATTGCCCATGTTTGTGTCCAGCTTATTACTTCAATCCCAAGTACCAGTACAAGAACGATCTTGGTTCAAATGCTGGCCTTCTAGCAGTTGTACAGGGTGTGGTAGAGAAGCTCGTCAAGGATGAGAAGACACAGACCTCGTGCATGAATGAGATAATTTTAATTTGTGAATGAGTGACAAAATATTCATTAAGAACATTATGTAACCTACTGTGACTTTAAACAATGTGCAAGTCAAGTACTTTAGGGATGCATTGGGTTCTTTCGCCAGAATTTGTCATGATTAATGGACGTGTAGTACTTTTCCAGGTAATGACTAAGATAAAGAAGTCCATTGAGTCTGTAATGTATAGCTACTTTACTATTAGTGATTTATCTCCTTTTGGATTTTCTACAGCTGAATGGTGATTACTATACGGGATGGAAGCTCCCAACATATAGAAAGTGGTAGTGAAAGTATTTGTCACAAACGGCATCTATCGGTGTCTATGAGAGGAACTGGAGCATGTTCAACACTATCCATTCGAAGAAACGCAACAAGTTGGGAGAACAGAGGCTCCATGATCTTGTCTTTGTGCACTACAACTTGAGGTTGAAGATGAAACATACAAAGGAGGGGCATGACACGAAGGACTACACAGACCCCATCGATCTTGCATACATTTTCAAGATGCACGAAGACGATGCAGATGAAGATGTTCGCAGAGGTGGTTGGATTCCAACGGTGCTCCACTGCTTGATCAACTTGTAGGCAGGCTGAATCAGAATATAAGACAACAAATGGGATCAGATGTTGGTGACTACATAGCCATATCTGGGCGAATCACGAACCCTCTTGGAGGGGTGGAGCTTGATGCAATCGTAGATGACATTCTCTCCACTGGTTCGCAATCAAATCCAAATCCAGTGAAAGTGATGATGATGATGTTGGTGGTGGTGGTGGTCGTGGTGGATCAGTTGATAGGGATATATATTCAGGGGGGTCAGGGTCAGCAGGGGGTGGTCATGGACCGCATGATGATGCAAGATTTGAGGTAGGGTGAGAATGCATGGAGCGATATGGAAACACACATGGGCAGTTTGTCCCAAGTTCGAGTCCAGGTCCAATGGACTAGAACGCATATGGACGACATGGTCATCATTCTACGGATAGCTACATGGACGATTTGATATCTCATATGTAGGTTCGTTCAGTTGCATGGGCGTTGACATCCTATACCGTGGAGGAACACCAAGTCCCTGATCTGATATGGATCTTCACAAGATGAGAGATCATTTGGCGTCTTCCCTGAATATTTTCATGCTTCTCCTCCTGGACCTCCTCCTTAGGTATATGTTCCTCCTCCTGGACCTCCTCCTCAGGCGTATAACCCTTCATTATAAGGATATAGTTACAGTGGATATGGAGGATATAGTAGTTACAACGGTGAGAACTACCAAAGTAGCCAACCCGAGTTGAGCCAGGGTAGCTTCTTTGGTGGTGACAGTTTTGGTTTCTTCCCCGAGTATGCGCGTGTGCCTCCTCTTCCAGGTTCTCCTCCACAGAGATCTTCTCCTACTCCATCGTCGTCATCCTGAGGATCTCAAGCCAGTATATCGCAACCTCGTCGTGCACCTCGTGATACTGGATCTAGTGTTGTTTATCCTCATCTCGGGATACTCATGGGGATTGATGACCATCTGTACATGCAGTATGTCATGGATTATAAGGATGTGTACTTGTACGTGACATGGGAAAACTACAGCGAGTTCATTGAGTCCACTATCTACTATGAGAGACAATAGGGCAGGGGACCGATTCATATCCTGCACGGAACTCTTGGTTCTAGGTAATCTCTTTTACAATATTGCATTAATTTACATTTTTTCATTCATTTTTGTGAATAGATAAATCTTTATACCAAAGAAACATTATCTCATTAATCATTAAGTACATTTTTTGAATGAAATCCAATGACTCATCTCAATTCCATTCACTATGTGCCCGATTAGGGCTGTCAGAAATTTCTCAGGTTCGACATTCGTTCAGATTCGACTCACTAAAATTTCGATTCAGATTCGATTCGAAAATAAACGAACTGAACCTGGACACGAGTTTGGGCTCGATTGAATAAACGAACCGAACCTCAAAAACATAGATTCGCTCAGGTTCGGTTCGTTAAAAGTTCGATTATATACACACATACATATATAAAAGTATATATACATACATATTTTATATATACAAGAGAAAAATTAACATAAGGACATTCACTTATTTTTCCAAACCCATCCAGTCATCCACTCCCTAGGTCCCTATTCCCTATTCCCGAAACCCCACAAAACCATCCTTTGCAACTGTAGTTTTTCCCTTTGAACAGAAACACATGCACAACATTTATTCTTGAACGAACCTTTAACGAGCCGAACCGAACCTTTACAAACCTTATCCGAGCCGAGCCGAACCTGATTACAGTTTTCATTTTATCGAGCCGAACTGAGCCCGAGCCTGAAAGTATGCTAAAACGAGCCGAACCGAGCCTGGATTGGTTCGCTAAGGTTCGGCTTGTTTACACCCCTATGCCCGATATGACCGATATGTGCGATATAAGGACCATAGATGATCTATATATGACATCTAAGTGTATATTTGTAAGTTATTTAATGATATAAGAACTTGAATGGAATACATTTCCAAATCTATAGGTCAGGAATAAACATTAACATCGATTTGACTGATATTTGTGATATATGGGATATAAATGACTGATATGTGTGACATAAGTGTGTATTTATAGGCTAGTTGTTGTTTAATATCTTGGTTGATCTTAATTTCTAAAAAAACGGCTTTTTGAGCCATTTCCGACATTTCCACCCATATTAGCGATATATCTCGATATTAGCGATATATCTCAAATTCCGGGAGGACCGATACGATATCGACCCATGATTTCCTCATCCTCAACCCTCACCATCCTCCAAATCTGACCTCATTTAGGTGCATATAGTACATACCATACCAAGAAGGCATGTGTAAATGCAGAAGCGGTAACATGTCCTACAGATATCCTTTCGGAACACCTTCCAGTGCGAAGCTTGCCGATTGTTAGAGTTGTAGCAATCATTTATGTGAGTTAGTTCATTTTAACATTTGAGGTCACAATCATGATCCTGATCATCAGAAACACATGTGTTATCTTGTAGTTGTGGATGATTGTTCTAGACTATCTTGAATCTTTAGCTCTGTGGCATTTGTGCACCACTTGACTCCCGATCGTGACAAGCTCTCCCTTAAAGTTGTCAAGTGTGTCTTTATAGGCTACTCTTGCACCCATAAGGGGTATCGTTGCTTCGATCCAGTTAGGAAGAAATACTACATTAGTGTTGATGTCATCATTTTTTACTCCATCGTATAATTTCTCTCCTGCGGTTGACAGGTCAACTTCGTCTGACGTGTAGAAGAGGTTTGCTTGCCCCCTACTATGATACCACGACCTCCAACCCCATCAACACCTCCACCGCCTTCCCTATCTCCACCAGCTCCATCACCGCCTCTATCAACGCTTGTGTCTCCTCCACTCCCGTCACCTAGTATGTTGGCTCTGTTTTTGCCATATTTTTACATTCACAAGCCTCTTACAGTTCTCTCAGCTCATGGGCCTTCCCCATTATCCAACACACCGGGTATATTCTGAGCACATTATTTCTTCTGATGGCACTAGCGATTTGTATATGCAATAGGTTATTCTACAAGATGAGCATGTGCCTTCTCAGATGGCTAGTTTATAAGTTGAGGTAGATGCAGATGACCTTGATGTGCCTATTACTCTCGGAGGCGGAGGCGTACTTGTGCTACTTATCCTCTCATTGCTCATGTCTCTTTGGGGCGTATTTTAGAGGATTTCAGGAGGTTTGTCGTGGGTCTGTCAATGGTAGAGATTCCACAAACATACCAGGAAGCTATTCGAGACAATCAATTGTGTTTTACCATAGAGGAGATGGTCGTGTTATAGTCACGTGGAACGCGGAGCCTTATTACAGCTCCAACAGGGGCATCTGTGGTAGGATGCAAGTGGGTAATCATAGTGTTAGTGATGCACCATGCAGATGATGTAGAGATATATTTCATGTGTATCGTTTATATATTTTCCTATTAATCTATCCACTTTATGTAATTTGCCCATAGGCTTCTCCCTATATATGTAAGCCTAAGGCCCAAGAAATAAACAACTCTTTCTATTTTCCCAACATGATATCAGAGCGGCGATCCTAAACCAGAGCTCCTGTACCGAAACCCTAACCCTAAACTCCACCTCAAGGCTCTCCCTCACCCGGCTTCTGTCGCCCAGCCCCATGTGGGCCTCTGCACCCCCGTCGTCCGTCACCAGACTTCGCGGGCCCCTCTGCCCCCGTAGCCAAGCTCCGCCCCTCTCCCCCATGAGGCCCTTCGCTGTCACCAGGCCCCCGTGGGCCCCACCACTATTGTCAGGTCCCTGCGGGCTCCTCTGTCGCGGGCCCCACCATCGTCGCCAGGCCTTGCTAGGCTCCTACAGCCCTCGTGGGCCAACCTCCTTTTGTCGCGTGGCCCTGCAGCACGGTTTGTGCTCCAAGAGGTGTCGTCGCCTTTCCCTTTTTAGAGGGGGAACCACCGTCGAGCTCTCTCCCTTGATGAGATTGGTGGCATAAGTCTACATATCCGTCCAAATCTCTGCATCTCAGTGTAGTCACTTGTTTAATCTTCTTCAGTCGTCGTGTCAGAAAGCAATGTAGATATCCCCTCCACATGCGCCTTCAGAGGTCATGCGCCTATAGTAAATATGGATGGGTCAAACTATGAACTGTTAGCTATGCAATTCATGAGCATGATGAAGTCTACAGGTAAGAAGCATATTCTTACTGAGGAAGAGCCAGTTGAGAAGACTGGGATTAACGCCTCATGGGAGGTGGATGATGCATATCCCAAGGTTTGGCTTTCAGGCACATTGGCAATAGAGATCGCCAATCATATACTCCATCAACCCACAACCAAGGCGATGTGGGATATTCTCGCTACTACTTATTCACAGGCAAAGAATGAGACAAAAATCCTGCCACTCCAGCATGATATCTTTACTATCAAGCAGGATGTACATTCTCTTCTCACATTATATACATCCTTGCGTGGGATGTTTGAAAAGATCTATAGCTTCATACCTCTCACATCTACTCCTGAGCAGCAGAAGATTAATAAGAATGTCAACATGGTTGGTGTATTCCTGGCAGCCCTTGATCCTGAGTATGAGGGGGATCGTTCCCATGTTTTGGCAGACTCTACTATTCCTCCTATGGAGGAAGCCTTCCGCAGGTTCAGTCGGATCATTGTTCCATCTTCTACTGCCAATCAGACTTCTTCAGCGATGGCGGCCTCCCGAGGTCGAGGAGGCTCTTCTCAGTTTCGTAGACGAGGACCTCGTGGTAGAGGAGGTCGTGTTCGTCAGCCCTGCACATTTTGCCATTGTTCTGGACATACCGAAGATACATGCTCCTCTAAGTATGGATTTCCTGCCTATACTTGAGTGGTTGAGCAGATTGAGCCTGGTTGCCTCCTCTCTGGATCAACGTTTTGTTGACCTTGTAACCTGATTGAGGGGCATTACACCTCCAGCCAGTCTCGTTATGTCTTCCTCGGCCTCTAGGAGTCACTCTGATGTTGTCGCTTCTGCCTCCACCAGTACCTCATGTATTACTTATGCACTCACTAGCAGTAGTGGATCTGATGTTATAAAGCGGATTATGGACTCTGGTGCCACACATCACATGTGTGGAGATAGGGGTCAACTTACAGCATACAGACAGGTTCCTCCACGATGAACATGGTTATTGCAAATGGGACTCATTCCCCAATCACTGGACAAGGGGAGATTAGTTTGGCGCCCTCTATATATTTACAAAATGTGTTGCATGCACCTGACTTCTCTATAAACTTGTTATCTATTAGTCAGATTACGAAGGATTTACATTCTCGAGCTATATTTGACCCATCTTCTCTTGCATTTCAGGACATCCTTACGAGCAAGCCGATTGGGTGTAGCCGTGAGCAAGGTGGCCTCTATCGCTTAGTTCGAACTCTGTATGCTGGCATTTCCTCTCTTTCTGTTGGACATGTCTCACCCTTCACGTGGCACCTGCGCTTTGGTCATCTCCCGCTCTAGAAAATGTGTCGTGTTCTACCTCAGATCTCTCCTCACTCATCATTTCAGTGTGAGGCATGTCAGTTGGAAAACATCATCGGTCGGCATTTCCCAGTCGTCAGAGTCAGAGCAGTAGCTCCATTTGAGTTGTTTCATATTGATATTTGGGGTCCAAGTCGTGTTCTTGATCAGCAGGGACACATGTTTTATCTTGTTGCAATAGATGATTTCTCTCGTCTATCATGGGTTTTCGTCCTCTGTGAAGTTGGAGATGTCATCAAAAATTTTCTAACTGAAGTAACAAATGTGTTTTCGTCCTCTGTGAAATTTGTGAGAACTGATAATGCCTTGAAATTTTGTACTCATGCTCTTTTCAAGTTTTTTTATCCCAAGGTATTATCCATCAAACTTCACGTGTCTATACTTTCCAACAAAATGGTGTTGCAGAGAGGAAATATCATCATTTGCTTGATATTATGAGGACTATTCTCATTCAGAGTCGTGCTTCGCATTCTTTTTAGGGTGATAATGTCCTTACAACGTGTTATCTTATTAATCGCATGCCCTCGTCGGTCTTAGGTGAGAAAGTTCTCTTTTCTCTTGCCTTCCCTGAAAATGAATTATTCTCACTTACTCCTCGTGTGTTTGGCTCGGTTGCGTTTGTCCACCACTTGTTACGAGGGATTGACAAGCTCTCTCGGAGAGATGTCAAATGTATCTTTGTCGGTTATTCCAGGACACAAATGGGTATAGATGTTGTGATCCATTGTGTAGGAAGTACTATGTTACAGGAGAGAACCTTCATTAAAGACCATGAGAGCGCCCCCCGATCAAAGAGAGGCCAGCCGCCTCCGCCACAGAATCCCGCAACGTCTGACAAGAATACATCACCGAGTCGCCAAGGCGGGAGTGGATACGCCTGCGATAGCTCTTCCCAAAGTGCGTGTCCGAGGTACTCCCCACCGCGGAAGGAGCATCACCAGCAGAAGGAAGCCCGATGGTACCAGCCTCACCATCGGATACCCCAGCAGCACCTGAAGGAGTCATCCCCGAAGAAACCACCCAACCCACAGTAGTAGAGGGGGAGCGGAGCACAATCGGAGAAGAAGGAGATGAAAGATCCGAAACCACATCCGCAGACGGCCCAATTTCCTCCAGCTGGATCCGACGGGACAACCCCAAAGATGATTCGGGTCTTGAAAGAGAAGAGTCGGGGTTGGGGAAGGGGGATTCATTTCGTTTTTGGACCGACGATTGGTCGAGAAGGGGTATTCTCAAGGACCGCTTTGCCCGTTTGTTTGCTTTGGCGGATGATAAGGAGGCCTCGGTGGCCACGTGCTGGATTGACGGATGCTGGTGTCATCGGTTTATTGCCAATTTCTCGGATCAGCGTATGGATGATTTTCTCTCCTTAGTGAGCTTGCTTGCTGACGTTGCTCAACCTAATGATGGCCGGGACCACTGGTCTTGGAGGGACGGTCTTTTTTCCACGCGGAAGGCGTATCTGGCTCTTGCTCCCAGTCCTCAGGTGGGGGACGTTACTCTCTTGTGTGATTGTCGGTTCCTCTGGGGGATGAAGCTTCCTGCGCGCATTGGTGTCATCCTATGGCTTCTTCGCAAGGGGAGACTCTTAACGCGTGACCGTTGCGCCCGATTTTTTCCGAACGTAGGGCCTAACTGCGGGCTTTGTGATGAGGAGCTGGAAACCATCGACCACTTGTTCTTCGGCTGCAGCTTGGTTAGGGCCTTTGGGCTGATTTGGAGTGGATCAACTCGGAGAGCTTGGTTGCTTTTTGCGACAGCTTGCAGGGCATCAGGGGCAGGGAAAGGAAGGATTTTTTGGCTTCGATTGCAAGGTTGTGGGGCATCTGGCTGGGGAGGAATGAGGCCCTCTTCGCGGGCCAGCGGTTCTACCGGGAAAACGTAATTATCCTTTCCTCACGTCTTCTGGATGACTGGAGTACAGGGTAACCCTACTGTGGCTTTTTGAGGGTGATCTTTGCTTGTTGCGCTTTCGGTTACTCCCGTTGGGTCTTTCTTATGCTTGGTTTTTGTAATCTTCTTGTAACCTTCTTTGTCTCTTTTCATTTTAATAAATTGGGGTAAACACCGCAGAGTGTCTCCCCCTTTTTTTGAGCCTAAAAAAAAGGAAGTACTATGTTAGTGTTGGTGTCACATTTTTCGAGTCTGTAATGTTCTTTTCTCCTTCATGTGCTTGGTTAACTTCATCAGCTCTGATGATGAAATATACATGCCACCACCACCACCACCTTCCTCACCAACTCCACCACCACCGTCACCACCACTATCACCACCACCACCACCATCGCCACTTCCACCACCTACTACGGCTCCAGTTCCTCCTTTGTCGCATCACTATACCCGCCGGCCTACTTCTCATAATCACCGCTCATCATCTAGCGCACATGAGGTATGTTTTGAATATACAATTTCTAACGATGGGTCCGATGATCTACCTGAGCAGGACTCTTTACAATGGACAGATGTGCAGGTTGTTGATTTAGACTTACCTATTGTGCTTCAGAAGCAAAAGCGTAGTTGTGCATCATGTTCTATATCATCCATGGTCTCCTTTGCTCGCTTGACTGGCGATTTCAGGAAATTTGCAGTTGCATTGTCCAAGGTTGCAGAAAGCGGTAGTTGATACTCGGTCGGTGGGGTTACTGACTCAGGATTAATCGGCAGTCGGACGACTAATCAGATTTAGTCGGTTTTGAATCTTTTTAATTATTTTAAATATATAAATCATATTCATACATAGATTTGTAGATTTTCTATACTTTCATAATGAAATAAAAGAAGTAATTGACTTTAAATATAACATTATTGCATATTAGAATAAGTTTACTTATGTATTAGCATAGATTTGTATATTTTCTATACTTACATGATGAAAGAAAAGAAGTCATTGACTTTAAATATATCATTACGCATGTTAGAATAAGTTTGCATTAAAAAAAGCAAAAAACAAAAAAATATAAAAGCTTGATGTAAAAGTCGGCCGATTTTTCGGCCGACTAGTCAGCCCCACTAGTCGGGCTGACTGATTAATGGTCGACTAGGCCTAGTCGAGTCGGCTACCTCCCGACTCGACTAGTCGGATCGACTAGTCGGCCTAGTCAGCCGATTTTTACAAGCTTGGCATTGGCAGTCGTGGCAATTCCACGGAATTATCAGGAGGCTCTACAGGACAGACGGTGACGAATAGCTATGGAAAGGAGATGGTTGCCCTTTAATCAAGAGATAGCTGGAGTCTTAGCCTAGCTCCCACTGGAGCTCTATAGTAAGTTGCAAATGGAATTTTATGGTGAAGCAAAATGCTGATGGTAGCATTGACAGGTACAAGGCTTGACTCCTTGCACGAGGTTTTACTTAGACATATGGGGTGGATTACCTTGACATGTTCTTCCCCATATGCTCGATATTCCACCTTACGGATCCGTTTATATGTTGTCGTGATTCCGGATTGGTCCATGTTTCAGTTAGATGTCAAAAATGCATTTCTGTATGGTGATCTTCAAGAGGAAGTCTACATGCAACAACCGTCGGGGTTTATTGTTGAGGGGGGAGTGTTCACAGGTATGTAGAATTCGTAACAATGTTCAGAAAGGCGGCCCAAGCAGCCGCATATTTGCGCACTGGAACGAATCGCATATCCAGTATTTGGTACATATGCGGTTTGGGCGAGCATGTGGCCGAGTAAACCGCATATGTGGCCACGTAGTCGGCCGCCTATTGGATAAATCCCCTTCGTATATGCTTCATCTATTAGTTGCTGAAACTGTATTGCTACTGCAATGTAAAAAATAAATGTTACTAATTGTTTATTAGAAAAGATTTTTATGTTGTTTATAAAAAAAAAAATTCATTTTTATTTAAAATAAATGTTACTAATTGTTTATTAGAAAAGTTTTGTATGTTGTTTGTAAAAAATAAAATTTTATTTTTTATTTATATAGAAGTTTTTTATTTAATTTCTATGATTGTCGTTTCCCGTCTCTCTGCACTTTTATTTTAGAATCAAATATATCTTTTGTGAAAAATATATTTATGAGTCGTTTGCTTTATTCATTCAATACTTTTCTCAATTGTTCAGATATTTCGTAATAGAAAATTATGTTAAACCCCCTAGCTAGTTGTCATCTCATTAACGCTAGATAAAAGGGAATACAGTTATTTAATCAATTGAAATATTTTGATTCACAATCTAATTTTCATTTAGCTAATTCCTATAGAAACATAACAAATGTTTCTATGATTTATTATTGTCATATCTCAAAATAATTTTTTTCTTATATGTTCACGAATAGTAAGTGTTAACGCATATAGTAGTGTCTGTATCCCTTCGCTATTTTTATTTTCAGTTATATGCTTTATGTAATTTACCTATAGGCTACTCTCCTATATAAGAGAGCCTAGGGCTTATGGAATAAACAAGTTGTTCATTTTTCCCAACATGGTATCAAAGCGACGGTCCTAGACCGGAGTTCTCGAAACCCTAACCCTACCCCACCCCACCCACCGGCCTCTCCTTCTCTCTCCATCCCATCGGCGCCGTCGGAGATCGCCGTTGCCGCTCCTGCCGGTGCTCCCCTGTGTTGCGCATCTGCGCGCTGTGCGTGATCGTGCGCTTGTGCACAATGTAGCGCCTGTGCGCCGTAACCTCCTCGCGCACGTTGTAACGCCTGTGCGCGAGCGTGCGCCCCTGCGCCTCCCTGCGCCTGTGCGCCTTCCTGCACCTGTGCATCGCCAGTATCTTCTCTTGCGCATCGTCTGTGCATCGCCAGTGCTGTAGCGTGCATCTCCAGTTCGCGCATCTCCTCTAGTGCGCATCTCCTGTCCGCGCATCTCCAGTTGCGTGTGCGCGTGCTTCTTGCACGCGTGTACGTGTGCTAAGCCCTAAGCCCTAGGGCACACACACATCTTCATCTACATGGGGTTAGTTGCTTGAGGTCTACACATGCAACTAAGCCCGTCTATGTCATTGTAGACGAATCTCATCCTGTCAGTCGCTCCAGTCTTCCATCTCCAGTATGTCAGAAAGCAAGGCGGATATCCCGTCTATTGGCGTCGTTCGTGGTCCAGCGCCTATTGTCAAGATGGACGGTACAAACTATGAACTGTGGGCAATGCAGTTCTTGAGTATGATGAAGTCAACGGGTAAGAAGCACATTCTTACCGAACCAGAGCCTGCTTAGAAGACTGGAGTCAATGCCTCTTGGGAGGCGGATGATGCATACGCCAAAGTGTGGCTATCCGGTACACTGATAATTGAGATAGCAAATGACATTCTACATCAACCCACAGCCAAAGATATGTGGGACATCCTGGCGGCCACATATTCCCAGGTGAAGAATGAGACAAAGATTCTGCAACTCCAGCATGATATCTTTACTATCAAGCAGAATGGTCGCCCTCTACATTCTCTCTATACATCACTGAGAGGGATGTTTGAGAAGCTCTATAGCTTCATGCCCCTGACAGCCACGCCAAAACAGCAGAAGAAATATAGGAACGCGACTATGGTGGACGTGTTCCTGGCTGCACTTGATCCTGAGTATGAGGCGGCACGATCACAGATTTTGGCCGATTCTACTATTCCTCCCATGGAGGAAGCTTTCCATAGACTGAGTCGGATCACAGTTCCTTCTACGGCCCCTAGTCAGAATTCTTCAGCCATGGCAGCCAACAGAGGTCGCGGATTTCATCAACAGGGCCGTGGACGTGGACCTCGTGGATGGGGTAGACGCACTAGGCCAACATGTACCTACTGTCACCAAGTTGGACACAATGAAGACACATGCTACTCGAAGCATGGATTTCCTGCATCCGCACGAGCTGCTGAGCAGATAGAGCCTCCATCTGCTGCTACTTTGGATCAACGGTTCGACGATCTAGTTGCCCGTCTGAGGGGCATTATTCCACCATCTGGTCCAGCACCGACTACAGAGTCTCATTCTGATGCCGCTGCTTCTGCCTCTACGTCTACCCGTGCTTCAGGTAGTATACTTGCACTCAACAGTAGTAGATCAGATACATTACCATGGATTATGGACTCGGGTGCTACACATCACATATGTGGCGACCAGAGTCTACTTACAGAATACACTCAGATCCCTCCAGGACGGGCAGTAATAATTGCCAATGGTACACATTCCCCCATCACTGATCAGGGGGAGATTAGATTGACATCTTCTATGCCACTCAAGAATGTGCTACATGCACCTGATTTTTCAATGAATTTGTTGTCAATTAGTCAGATTACGAAGGATCTACATTGTCGGGCAATTTTTGATCCATCTTCTTTGATTTTTCAGGACATCCATACGGGCAACGTGATTGGTCGTGGCTATGAGCAAGGAGGCCTCTACCGCTTGAATCAGACCCCATTTGTTGGAACCTCATCCTCTCCTCCTGGACAATATCTACTTTATTGTGGCATCTGCGCTTTGGTCATTTACCGCTTCAGAAGTTGCGTCAAGTGTTACCTTATGGTCTTCCTCACACACCTATTCATTGTGAGGCGTGTCAGTTGGGAAAGCATCACAGGTCGTCCTTTCCCAGTCGTCCAGGTCGGAGTAGTACCTCCAAGTTCGAGTTATTTCATATTGATGTCTGGGTCCGAGTCGTGTACCTGATCATCAGGGACACAGATTTTATACAGTATTTGTGGATGATTTTTCTAGAGTGTCATGGGTGTTTCTGATGAAAAATAAATCTGAAGTAGGAAATATCATTATCCATTTTCTGAATGAAATACAAAATGTTTTCTCCACATCTGTGAAATTTGTGAGAAGTGATAATGCTTTAGAATTGTGCACCAATGTTCTTGCCAATTATTACTCCTCAAAAGGGATTGTTCACCAAACATCTTGTGCGCATACATCTCAACAGAACGGAATTGCTGAAAGGAAACACCATCACCTTCTTGATGTCACAAGATCACTCCTTATACAGAGTCATGTTCCCTACTCCTACTGGGGTGATGCAGTTCTCACTGCATGTTACCTAATCAATCGTATGCCTTCTTCTGTCTTGAATGAACAAATTCCGTTTTCCCTCATTCATCCTGGTAAGGATTTGTTCACTCTTACTCCTCGTGTGTTTGGGTCGGTTGCATTTGTCCATCAGTTGTCGCCTGGTACTGACAAGCTCTCTCCTAGGGATGTCAAATGTGTTTTCGTTGGGTACTCCAGAACTCAAAAGGGGTACAAGTGCTTTGATCCTCTGCGTCGGCGGTATATGATTAGTGCAGATGTTACATTTTTTGAATCTGTTATGTATTTTTCAGCTTCAGGAGACAAGCAGCTACCACCTCTATCTACTGATGCCATATACATGACACCACCACCTCAGATGCCGTCACCAGCACCACCACCTCAGATGCCGTCACCACCACCACCTATCTCACCGCTACCGTTCCATTATACCCGCAGGCCTCCTCCCGCTCATGGTCATGACTCGTCTACTAGCTCGCCTATGGTATGTAATGAAAATATTACTGTTGATGGATCTGACGACATTTCTGAGCAGGATATGCTGCAGGGGCCAGATGAGACTACAGTTGATTTAGATGTTCCCATTGCTATACGCAAGTCGAAGAGGAGCTGTGTTACATATCCATTATCAGCATCCGTGTCTTTTGAGAGGCTATCTGGAGATTTCAGATCATTTGTTGTGGCACTGTCAGCTGTAGATATTCCACGAAATCATCAAGATGCTCTGCAGGATAGTAGATGGCGGTGAGCAATGGAGGAAGAAATGGCGGCACTTCAGTCCAGAGGAACTTGGAGTTTGGTTCATATACCTCCAGATGTGAACCCGGTGAGCTGCAAGTGGGTGTTTACAGTGAAGCACAATGCAGATGGCTCTATTGACAGGTACAAGGCGCGTCTTGTTGCACGTGGCTTTACACAGACATACGGGGTGGATTACCTTGACACATTCTCGCCTGTGGCACGTCATTCCACTCTACGGATTTTGTTGTCAGTTGCAGTTGCTAGAGACTGGCCGCTCCATCAGCTGGACGTGAAGAATGCATTCCTATATGGAGATTTGCAGGAAGAAGTTTATATACAACAGCCTCCCGGTTTTGCTGTTGAGGGGGAGTGTTCCAAGGTATGCAGATTACATAAGGCTATCTAAGGCCTTAAGCAGAGCCCCAGAGCATGGTTTCAGAAGCTCTCAGACCTCTTTGAAAAACAAGGATACAAACGCTCCAATGCTGATCATTCCTTGTTTGTACAGAAGACTGCTAGAGGTATTATTGCAATTATGGTTTATGTAGATGATATCTTGATCACAGGAGATGATGAGCAGGGCATAAAGCAGGCGAAAGAAATGCTGGGAAGCGAATTTCACTAAGGATCTTGGTGTTCTTAGATATTTTCTGGGGCTGGAATTTGCTAGAAATCCATCTGGGTTAGTAATGTCACAAAGGAAATATGTTACAGATCTGTTGAGTGAAACAGGTATGCTTGGGTGTCGACCTGCTACGACACCAATGGATCCCAGCATGAAGCTCTATGATGATGACACAGAGGAGGTGGACAGGAGAAGATACAGAGAACTGGTAGGCAAACTGTTGTATGTCACAATCACTAGACCAGATATATTATTTGCAGTGAGTCGTGTGAGCCAGTTCATGGAGCAACCACGCCAGGTTCATATGGATGCAATACATATGATTCTTAGATATCTCAAATCATCTCCAGGTGCAGGTCTGCTATTCAAGAAAGGAAAGGGGATTTCTATCTCAGCATGTGCGGATGCAGACTATGCAGGATGTCCCAAGGATAGGAAGTCCACCTCAGGGTATGCCGTCTATGTTGGAGATGCCCTAGTCTCATGGAGAAGCAAGAAACAGACGGTGGTAGCTAGATCTAGTGCTGAATCCGAATATAGGGCTATGGCCCAGGCTACTACAGAAATGATGTGGGTGAAAGCTGTACTTACAGACCTATGTTTAGATGTACCACTTCCTATGAACTTGGAATGTGATAATCAGGCAGCCTTGTTCATTGCAAACAACCCAGCATTCCATGAGAGGACCAAGCACATTGAGGTTGACTGTCACTTCATACATGACATGATTCAGAAGGGGTTCATTGCTACGTCTCATGTTACCTCAGAGAATCAGACTGCGGATATATTCACCAAAGCATTACTACGAGGCCCATTCCAGAAGTGTGCGTCCAAGCTGAGCATGATTGATATCTATGCTCCATCTTGAGGGGGAGTGTTAACGCATATAGTAGTGTCTGTATCCCTTCGTTATTTTTATTTTCAGTTGTATGCTTTATGTAATTTACCCATAGGCTACTCTCCTATATAAGAGAGCCTAGGGCTTATGGAATAAACAAGTTGTTCATTTTTCCCAACAGTAAGTATGCCAATAAATTTCAACTTTTTATGATTCATTCTTTTATCTAAAATGGTCATTTTTTAAAAAGCTTTCTCTGAAATCATGTCGTACTAAAAAGTCTATGCATATATTTCATTACATAAATCTTTAATATTTGGATTCAATTTATCACTTTAATTATTTTTAAATTAAAATAATACAAACCGCATAATCCGCACATAATTCCGCATATCCGCTTACTCGTTTTAGAACGCCTGACCGAATGAATACTACATACCGACTTTCTGAACCTTGCTTTATAAGACAATCTATTGCCTTAAGTAGAGCCCTAGAGCTTGGTTCCAGAAGCTCTCAGACTTGTTTGAGAAACAGGGGTTTAAACAGTCGAATACATATCACTCTCTTTTTACACAGATAACCTTCAGAGGTATGATTGTTATTATGGTGTATGTTGATGATATACTTATTACATGAGATGATAGGTGGCGAATAAAAAGTGCAAAAGAATTTATGGGTCGCGAGTTTGTTATCAAGGATCTGGGAGCTCTAAGATACTTTCTGGGATTGGAGTTTGCTAGAAACCAACAGGGGCTTGTGATGACTCAGAGGAAGTATGTCACTGATTTGTTGAGTGACACGGGAATGCTTGGATGTCGACCTGCGACTACACCCATGGATCCAAGCATGAAGCTTTATGATGATGATAATGATGAGGTGGACAGGGGAAGATACAGAGAGCTGGTTGGAATGCTTCTTTATGTTACCATTACTCAATGTTCAGGAAGGCGCTATGCGGTATTCATCGGAGGGGTCACCGCATAGAGAGTATGCGGTATGCGGGAGAGTATGCGGGGTGTATGCGGTTTGGTATTTTTTATTATTAAAAATATAAATTAACATTGAATATCATGTTAATATCCTCAGTCGGGAGAGTATGGGGGGAGTATGCGGTTTTATGCGGAAGAGTATGTGGTTTTATGCGGGGAGTATGCGATTTTATGCTATTATGCGGGTGGGGCTATTAGATTTAAGATTAAATAAAAAATGTTCTATCAGAAAAGCGGCCGAGTATGCGGCCGCATAAGGGGTATACTCGACCGAGTATGCGGGTAAAGCCGCATACATGGCCATTTCATCATACTCGGAGCGGCAAGGCCCCCGAGTACGAGTATGCGGCTTACTCGGCCGCTTTTCTGAACACTGCCATTACTAGACCCTATATTTCATTTGCAGTCAGTCGGGTGAGACAATTCATGGAACAACCTCGTCAAGTTCATATGGATGCTATACAGATGCTACTAAGGTATCTCAAATCATATTCAGGTGCGGGACTGCTATTTGAAAAGGATGATTTTATGACCATCTCAGCAAGTGCAGATGCAGACTATGTAAGGTGCCCAAAGGGCAGGAATTCACATCAGGGTTTGCTATATTTGTTGTAGATTCTCTTGTCTCATGGAAAAGTAAGAAGCAAACTGTGGTTGCTAGATCTAGTGCCCAATCGGAGTACAGAGCTATGGCACAAGCAGGTACAGAAATGATGTGGGTTCGAGCAGTCCTAACAGATCTGCATAGAGATGTACCGCTTCTTATGTTGTTAGAATGTGACAACCATGCTACCTTATTCATTGCTAATAACCATGCTTTTCATGAGAGGACAAAGCACATTGAGGTTGATTGCCGTTATATACGCGACATGATCCAGAAGTGATTCATTTTTGCATCTCATGTCGACTCAGGGGACCAGACATCATATATTTTCACTAAAGCCCTACTGAAAGGGCCCTTCCAGAAGTGTTCATCTAAGTTGAGCATGATAGATATCTATGCTCCATCTTGAGGGGGTGTAGAGATATATTTCATATATATGTATCGTTTATATATTTTTCTATTATAATGTCCACTTTATGTAATTTTCCCATAGTTTTCTCCCTATATAAGAGAGCCTAAGGCCCAAGGAATAAACAACTCTTTCTATTTTACCAACAGATGGTAGTATTGATCGCTACAAGGCAAGGCTTGTGGCTCATGAGTTTACCTAGGCGTATGGGTTGGACTATCATGCTACCTTCTTGTGGAAATGAAATGCGGAAGAGAATCAAAACAAGAACATAAATATAGATGAGACTTTGATTTTACACGGAACCATATTCCGTGAAGAGCGGAATGAACCCACGGGAGAATCGCCTCATAGGGTTCATGTTTCATTCATCTTTCTTAAATGTTACAATGGGTGGTGGCTCCTTATATAGCCCCATGAAGAAGACACTGAACTCCCATGATCATGATGTATGACTGAACTTGAGAGCCACCAAAGACATTCTTCAATACTCCCCCTCAAGCTAGAGCATGCAATGGAGGAACTGGAGACTGGAGTGTGAACTGGCACGAACTGAAATGAGTTATCCCGCTGGGAGAACTCTGGCCCGCAACATGTCTTCTTCACTAAAGATTGCTCCATCACTCTGCAGGGTCGAATAACAAATGAAAGCCATGGGAATATCCATGCGCAATGGAGTTTACAGTCACTGGAACTTGTCGCGAGAATATCCATGTGTACTGGAGTTCACAACCACTGAACTTGTTGCAAGAATATCCATACACACTGGAGTTCACGGTTGCATGCCGAGAGAATATCCATACACAAGGAGTTCATAGTCAATGGAGAATGGAGCAAAAACAATGAGTTTCCCACTGGAAAACTCTGAAACACTTGGTCAGTCTAACTTAGTGTGCCTCAAACAATGTTAGTATCTTGAAACCCCTACCCAACACCCCCTCGTTCTCCCATACTTGTCGGAAACATGAGGATACTCGACCAAGTTGGGAGAACAAATGAATATGGAGGATAAACAAGATACATCATTTTTTCCATGGGCTATTCGTTTTTTAACCCGTCATTCATCTTGTTTTTTGGATTTTAAATGGCTGCTAAGCAATTCAACACATTTTTTCGACCTCTTTTCTTCCCTTTTTTGGGTCTGCAACATCCCCCCTTTTTTCTTTCTTTTCACCACAAATCCTTTTTTCCTTCGCATCACATCCCGGTACCACACGACTGTAGAGTTGTCTTCTCCTCATAGATAACTAGACGCCATTGACTATCTTTTAATACCTCCTGGTAAGTCCGTGGTATCGCCACGACATATAGTGCAGTAACAAACTTTCTGAAATCTCATGTCAAGCGATCAAAGGAGACCGTGGATATGTGGCAGATGTACGCTTCTGCTTTCGAATGGCAATAGGAACATCCAGGTCATCGGGAATCTCCTCCAATTGAGTGCTAGCCTCCTGCAAAGGTTCTTGTTCAGACACATCTCCAAACCCATCGTTAGTTACCTTGTATTCAGAACATACCTAAGGCATACTGGATGATGGGCACAGACCATGAGCAGAAGATGGCCGACGTGTATAGTGACATGGAAATGGTGGAACAACTGGTACAGATGGTGGTATTGGAGGTGGTGATGTAGGTGGAGAAGGTAGTGGTGGTTGGGTTGGAACAACTGGCACAAACTAGGATGGTGATGTACTCATAGGAGGAGGCAACATGTAAACCTCATCATCTGAATCTAATGAAGTCAACCTGTCATATGTAGGAGAGAAATACATCACCGACTCAAAAAATGTAACATCACCACTAAAATAATATTTCCTGCGCGGTGGATCATAGCATTTATATCCCTTCTGTGTCTTGTAGTACTTGACAAAAACACACTTGACAGCTCTAGGAGAGATCTTGTCTAGACCTGGAGACAACCGGTAAACAAATGCGACTGAGCCAAAAACATGATGAGTAAGTGAGAATAATTCTCTCTGGAAATGCCTGAGAGAAAGGAATTCACCTAGAACATATGAGGCCATGTGATTCACAAGATAACATGTCGTAAGTACCGCCTCATCCCAGAATGAATGTGGTTCACGACTCTGAATGAGAAGAGTCTGGGCAACATCAAGTAAATGACGATGCTTTCTCTTTGCAACACCATTCTGTTGAGAAGTATAGGCACACAATGTTTGATGAATAATACCATGAGATGTAAAGAATTTTGAGAGAGCATGTGTACAAAATTCCAAAGCATTAACAGTTCCCATAAATTTTAAAAATGAAGTACAAATATTCTACACTTCATTGATAAAAGTTTTGATAACATCCTCTGCTTCAAATTTTTCTTCAAAAGAAAGATACATAACAAACGAGAAAAATCACCAACTGTGACTATTTAAAACATGTGTCTCTAGTGATCGGGAACACGACTTGGAACCCAAATATCAGCATGAAATAACTCAAAAATGGAGATAATGCTTCGACTCTGACTATTTAGGAAGAGTAGAACGATGATGCTTTCCCAACTGACATGCCTCGCATTTGAAGGATGTGTGAGGTGAGATTTGCGGCACGTGATACATCTTCTAGAGTGGAAGGTGACCAAAACGTCGATGCCAAGTGAAGGGAAAGACTGATCCGATTGAATGAGAGGATAGGCCGGCCTATGGAGTTCAGACCAGGTGATAGAGATTGCCCTGCTTACGCCACAACTAATCACCCTGCTTGTAAGAATGTCCTGAAAAACAAGAGACGATGGGTCAAAAATAGCCCAGCAATGCAAATCCTCCGTAATCTGACTAATAGATAACAAACATGGAAAAATCAGGTGCATGTAACACATTTTGCAGACGCATCAATGGCATCAAACTGATCTTCCCATGTCCTATGATCGGGGAATGAGTCCCATCGGCTATTACGACATCTATATGTTGCAAGTTGATCTCTGTCTCTGCAAATGTGATGTGTCACTCTGGAGTCCATAATCCATTCCAAAATCTCATATCCATGACAAGAAGTAAAAGCATAGGTACTACTTGAGGTATTGTCAGTGGCAAAGGTATTGGCAGAGGCAGAAGCAGCAAAATCTAAGTGACCTCCTATGGTAGGTGAAGAAGCAGGAGGCATAATATCCCTTATTCGAGCTACGAGTTCATCAAACCTTTGATCCGAAGAGGAATTAATCTTGGGTCTTGCTTGCTTTGTTGCGCGGGCCATTGTCGGAAAACCATGCTTGGAGTAGCATGTGTCCTCTGTATGCTCTCGTTGGTGATAATAGGTACACGGTTGTCGAATGTGACCTCCTTTACCACGAGATCCACGACCACGAAATTGAGAAGAGCCTCGTCTATTTCGGGAGGCTGCCATCGTCGAAGAAGTATGACTAGAGGCAGTAGATGGGACAGTGATCCTTTTGAGTCTGCGAAAAGCTTCCTCCATGGGAAGAATAGTAGCATCCGCTAAAATCTTGGAACGAGCAGTCTCATACTCAAGATTAAGGGTTGCAAGGAGTACACCGACTGTGGTGACATTCTTATATGTCTTCTGCTGCACGGGAGTAGATGTGAGGGGCATGAAGCTGTAGAGCTTCTCAAACATCCCACTCAGGGATGTATATAAAAATCGAAGGGAATGTTTGTTCAGCTTGATGGTAAAGATATCGTGTTGAAGCTGCAGAATATGTCCCATTCCTCATCTGAGAACAAGTGGTTGTGAGGATATCCCACATCGCATTAGCGGTGGGCTGATGTAACACATCATTGGCGATCTCCATCGTCAATGTACCAGAATGCCAAACCTTGGCATACGCATCATCTGCCTCCCACGAGGTATTGACCCCAGTTTTCTCAACCGGCTCTTCCTTTGTAAGAATATGCTTCTTACCCGTAGACTTCATAAGGCTCATGAATTGCATGGCTCGGAGCTCATAGTTTGTCCCCTTCGTCTTAAAAGTCGATGCTTGACCTCTAAAAGCCTTGTGTCGGAGATATCAACTTTGCTCTCTGACATATTGTCGGATGAAGAAAAATAGGGTTTTGTAGACCAATAGACAAGTGTCTACACAGACATATGAGGATTTGATTGCATGTGTAGACTTATGCAATCAAATCCATCAACACGAGCGGACGTCGATACGAGCATGGAGGACCCTAGAGAGATCCGTCGGCAAGGGAGGAGACTGGCGACAGTAGTGGTCGTGCCCAAGAAGGAGAAAGGCCGATGGTTGGAGGATGGCGGTGCCCGGATGAGGGGTCGACGACAGCTACCCGAGAGAGAGAGAGAGAGGATGACTATGATAGCACCTGGATAAGGGGACGGCGGTAACACTTAGAAGGGGGTGGTGGGTGTGGTTAGGGTTAGGGTTAGGGTTAGGGTATGAGAGCTCCGGCCTAGGATCGTCCTCTGATACCATGTTGGGAAATGAATGAAAAGTTATTATTCCTGTGAACCCTAGGCTCTCTTATATGGAGGAGAGACCTATAGGTAAATTGCATAAGGTAGAGGAAAGATAAATAGAGAAGCAATACACATAATCATAAATATGTCTCTAGAGTCTTGAATATCTAAATTCTGGTACAACTTTTCCATGCAATCCAAAATTCATTCTTCGCGATGTCGTCTGCATGAAATGTGTTGCATTCCTTGTAGATGTAGGGGTTCAAGAAAACAATGTCGATGGACTTATAACATGGCATTATACCATTAAAAGATGTCGTTATCCCTTGTTTAGCGTCTTTTAGACCACTACATACAAAGCCCATGGATGGTCGTTATCTGCATTAATGGTATGAACCCCTCGTATGAACACCACATGCAAATGTAACTTGGTTCCAAAATGTAACTCGTGACTATTGATGATGCCCCATCTCATATTCCAAACAAGGTTTGAAGAAACGAAAAGCGAAGCGTGGCATTTTTCCTGGAAGCGAGGCTATGCGTATCCTCGAGGCGGTAGAGGCGTAAGCCTCAGATTACATAGGAAAATTATTACAAAATGTATAATAAATATATTTAGTGGTGAAAAAATATAATCTAACAAGCATATAATATATAACAATATAATATATGATGATATTATGAAGATAAGAACAGGAAAATGATTTGTCAATGTCTTAAACTTTTCTACTTAATTTCTACCCATTCAAAAGGAAATGATTAGATATAACTATCACTAAAATATTTATCAAAAAGGGATTGGCTATAGTTGTCATTAAAGATATCCAAGTTGTTGATACGAATCATACGATTTGAATCCTAACCGTATATTCTACTGAACCCAAATGAAGAACAGTCTGATGTCCCTGTGCCACCATACCCAAAAAAAATTCATATATGGGTTCATACGCAATTTCTTATATATTTAAGGGTGTAATAGTAAGAGTTCACTGAAATAATTGAACATGTTAATGGTAAATATGAATATGAAAGAGGTCAAAATTAAGCATTCATCTTGCATAAATATATGGAATTTTTACCCGACAAACCCTATAATCTTTGCCAATTACCTCTACGACCTTTGAAACAACCTAATTCCTCCCTCGACCTTGTAAACTTGCTCCGTCTTACCCCATGAACCCTGCTGTTAAATTGACACATCTTGGGCTAACTTGGGTTCAAACCGAGTTAATCAAATCACATGAAATCTAACGGTTGGATTTCCTCGTCTCTTCCTCATTCCTTCTTCTATCTCCATGGATCCTTGGGCGGACTTTGGGACGATGGATGGAGCCCGAATCAAAGTCTAGAAGAGGAAGAAAAGGGTAAGGAATCTCACACGATCCAAATCACATTATCTCCATCTAAAGAACGGATTGGATTAAAATCACACGATCCAAATCACACACCCTATCCTCTCAAGCATTTTTTCTTCAGATTCTTCTCTTCTGATCTCAACCGTTGTCGAAGAGATCAAGATCCAAACTTAGCGTACATGAATTAAAAATCACATCTTTCTGGTGGTTTTCAGGTCAATACCAAGAGCAGCAAAGAACCCAACAAGGAATCGGAGCAATGTGGATTGCTAACCTCCACAGAGTCGTGGCAGAGTCGCGGACGACGGTGGAAGATCTCAGGCTTAAACCACCTTTGCCATTTGCCGGTTGTGGCGAGACCACGCGGTGGGGGACCTTTGCCGGCCGGCAATCGAGGTGGGAGGAGTCAGCGGCGGCGCAAGCCTCTGCTCTGGGCCCCCGTGAACGTTTCTTGTTGTCCCATTAGAGGAGGATGTTGTCGGATGCGTCGTGGGGTGAGGGTGATGGCGGCGGCGGAGGGGGAGGGAAGGCGCGGTTCTGCACCGCCGGGGGATTGGGGCCGAGCCTTATGTGCAGTGCTTTGTTCTCGAAGGCGGTGAATATGGGGGCTTTGTTGCTGTTCTTATAGCTCTGGATGATGATTGTGGTGTTGTGTCGATCTTCTTCCTTGGCGAGCTTCAAATTGGGTCTTCTGCCGTTGCTCAATGAGAGGTAGTCTTGGTTCATGCCTTGATATCTGAGAGAATAAACATGCAAAATTTCAGATTTTTGATGTGTGTTTGATTCAATCATGTGAGGTTCGTTGTCAGTCGTGTCTTAGGATCCCATCTGTGGATATTTTTGGAGAAACAATGGAAAATGGCGATCTTGTTTTTGATATTGATTTTCCCGAATACATGTTAGAAAGAGCTCAAATATGAGGGAAATAGAAGAAGAAGAGGTGCAAAAGGAGATCGAACCCAAGCGAGATTTTGGACGAAATAGCTCGTCTGAGGTGGAATCATGAGTCGGGAGATAAGATAGGGGAGGAGGAATTCTGGGCGGAGGGCGGGCGGAGGGCTCTGAGCGGAGGGTTGTGGTCAAGAGAGAGAGAGAGATGAGGAGGAGGGTGAGGAGGAATGGCATTGAATGTAAATTTGATAAACAAAATTGGTATAATGTAAAAGAACATAACGGAATTCGGTTGGTTTTAACGGGTAAATGGATGGAGGTTAACCACAAGGTCTTTAGGGTAAGAGTTAGCAAGTTTTTAGGGTTGAGGGAGGAATTACGATGTTTCAAAGGTCGTAGAGGTAATTGACAAAGATTATAGGGTCTGCCAGGTAAAAATCCCTAAATATATACTCAACAACTAGGCCTTTATAAACATATGAAAATACGAATAAGACTAATTATTTTCTTTAAAAAATGCTTGAAAAAAACTCAAACGCCTCACCTAGCGCCTCGTGCTGCTTCACCACCTTGCCTCGACCGTCTCAGGCATCCGAGGCCCACGCCTTAGCCAGGGGGTCCGAGGCGGTCGTCTCAAGGCGTTTTCTCACCACCATGTTTTGCCTCGAGCGTCTTTGTGCTTCAAGGTGTGTTTTTCAAACCATGATTCTGATGCATTTGTTTATGAAAGAACTTGCACTAATTGTGCCACAATCGAGCATTTATGCCCAATCATCACATAGACGTAATATAATTTTTCATTTCTTTGGCCTTTACATTCAATTCTTTTTTTATTTAATATGGTGTCCACCACTATAGTGATTTTTTCTATATGGTTGTGTCCAATTATCAATTCTCATTGACGACAACCAATAAGAATCGGGCTATCCACCGCTTTTAATTTAGTTTGCATGGGTTCATAAACAGATCTCTTCTCACTTACGCCTCGTGTTTTTGGTTCTGTAGCGTTTGTTCATCAACTCTCTTTTGGTCTTGACAAGCTCTCTCCCAGAACTGTCAAATGTGTGTTGGGTATTCCAAAACCCAAAAGGGATATCAACGTTTCGTGCATGTTTGACGCAGGTACTATGCCAGTGTTGATGTCACCTTCTTTAAGTCTATTATGTATTTTTCTCCCACAGATGACAGGCTTACTCCCTCAGAGGATGGAGAAGAAATCTATATGCCCCCTCCGTCATTACCATTTTCTACTCCATTACCACCACCACCACCGTCTCCACCACCATCTTCTATTTTCTTTCCTCAGGTCTAGTACCAGTGACGGCCCCATGCTCATGTGCCTCCTCCATCATCCAGCACGCCCAAGGTATGTACTGAGCATTTGAGTTCTTTTGACAGCACGGGTGATTTTCATATATAGACTAAGGTACATGGTGCAGATACTATATCTACTACTCCTGTTGACGATCTGGATATGCCTATTGCACTTCGGCGGCAGAAACATGCATGCACAATGCACCCTATTGGTTCTCATGTTTCCTTGGATCGCCCTTCCAAGGATTTTCAGCACTTTGTTGTGGTGTTGTCAGTTGTAGAGATACCACGGTCATATCAGGAGGCACTGCAAAGCAGTCAGTGGTGTCTGGCTATGGAGGAGGAGATGACAGCTTTACAGTCATGAGGTACGTGGAGTGTAGTCCATGCTCCACCAGGTGCGTCTGTTGTTGGGAGCAAGTGGCTATTTACTGTGAAGCATCGGGCTGATGGTACCGTAGACAGATACAAGGCTAGGTTGGTTGCTCGTGGGTTCACCCAGACCTATGGAGTAGAACACCTTTTCTCCTGTAGCGCGTCATTCTACCTTGCGGATACTTATTGTTGTTGTTGTGGTACGTGATTGGCCACTTTTTCAATTAGATGTCAAGAATGCTTTCTTGTATGGTGATCTGCAGGAAGAGGTTTACATGCAACAACCACCTGGGTTTGTTGCTGAGGGGGAGTCTAGTATGGTGTTTCGTCTTCATAAGGCTATATATGACCTTAAGCAGAGTCTGAAGGCTTGGTTTCAGAAGCTCTCAGAATTTATTAAACAAAAGGGGTTTGTCAGGTCTACTGCAGATGATACTTTCTTTGTAAAGAGATACCAAAGAGGTATTGTAGTCATTCTAGTTTATGTTGATGACATTGTTATCAATGACAGCGATGAACAGGGCATTCAAGCCGCTAAGGATTTCCTTGGACAGCAGTTTGTTACCAAGGACCTTGGCATGCTTCGTTACTTCCTTGGCTTGGAGTTTGCACAAACTCAGCAGCGTATGTTTATGACACAAAGGAAGTATGTTAATGATTGAGACAGGTATGACAGGATGTAGATCAGCTACTACCCCGATGGATCCTAATGCGAAGCTCCATGATGATGAATCTGAGGAGGTGGACAAGAGACGATACAAAGAGCTAGTAGCAAAATTATTATATAACTATTACCAGGCCTGATATATCTTTCGATGTGAGTAAAGTAAGTCAATTCATGGAGCAACCCAGGCAGGCGCACATGGATGCAGTTTTCATGATCTTGAGATATCTGAAGTCATCTCCAGGTGCATGTCTTCTGATTAGAAGAGATACGTCTCTCTCAGTTACAGGGTATGTAGATGCAGATTATGCTAGGTGTTCTAAGGACAAGAAGTCTACTTCAAGCTTCATTGTGTTTGTTGGCAGCCCATTGGTCTCATGGAAGAGTAAGAAACAAACTATTGTTGCTCGATCTAGTGCGGAATCTGAATATAGGGCAATGGCTCAAGGTAGTATGGAGATGATGTGGGTCAAATCCGTCTTGGCCGCTTTAAAGATTGAAGTGCCTCTTCCTATGCATCTCAAATGCGACAATCCGACAGCCTTTTTCGTAGCTAATAATCCAGCATTTCATGAAAGGACACAGCACATGGGTGGACTGCCACTATACTCGTGATTTCATTCAAAAGGGGCTTATCTCAACTTCTTATGTAGCGTCAGGAGATCAGATTGCAAACATGTTTACTAAAGCTCTTGCTAGAGGTCCTTTTCATCACTGTTGTTCCAAGCTGAGCATGATAGATATATATGCTCCAGCTTGAGGGGGAGTGTTAAGATATTTATGTTATTTTGTCCTTTTCCCATATTGTTTATTTCTATTGTCTTTTTTATGTAATTTACCCTTTCAGTATTTCTCCTATATAAGAGAGCTATAGGGTTAGATGGAATACAATTCTTTTCTTTCCCTTCCACAATGACCTGATTAGAATATAGTAATAAACAACGAGAAAATACTTGACCCTACAAGTCTACAACCTTAGATGCAATAACCACTAATCAACCATAAGACCATAAAGAAGGGAAATGTTTTTTATTTGACCCAACCGAGTTGGGTGCTAGGGGTTAGTTGGGCATGGGAGGCGACTATAGAACACAGTAGCTCATCGCAAGGGACCGGAAAATGGGGGTATGGGTGATGAAGAAGATAGGGAACTGAAGGCATCACTGCCATGCATGGCAACTCATCGCGAGGGATTGTGGGCACAACTGCACCGAAACAAAGGGAGGCTAGGCTTTGTGTGACGAAGCATCACTGGGGAACTAGGGCTGAGGGTAGGGTTTAGCGCAATTGCGAGGGAAACGGTCGGGGAAGGCTACTATCCGATAGTAGCCCAATAAGATTGGTTACATGGGTCAGATCACTATATGGATCTGGCGAAATGTTTTTTTATGGATGTCGATCTTAGTCGGTTGAATACGTGAACAATCGGGCTGACACCCAAGAGAGGTTCTTGTTCCTGCTGTAACTTAATCTCTTCATTCTCTGTTTTGGCTCGTGAGTTTGTCTCAGAATAAAGTAAGAGTTCCATATCCTAAGATGAGTTTGTAAGGAGGCCCTTCCATGTAGTATCTGATTTTTGTGTCTTTTGGGCCAATCAAATTACATTTATTCATATGTTTGTTATTCTAATGGGGTTGGAAAAGTACGACAAAAAATTTGACTATGATCCCAATAAGACCCCCTCTTTTGGCCTGAATATTCAGGCCGCATCCTCACTATCTTTTTCGTTCCTTCAAGAAATGAGTTATAATTATTTTTGTTGGCATTGGTTCAGTATCCGAGTACTTGTATTTTTATTCCCCAAGAAGTGTTGTGTAGATATTAACTGCCTATTTAATCGGTGCCTATTTCAGGTCGATATCAGTGAAAGCTTGGATGCAGGTAAGCAGAACCTGTGCTATTTGGGATTTTATGTTCTGAATGTAGTTAGGGACTCTTCTTAGGGTGCATTTTGCATTATATATATATTTTATCGGTGACATGAATTATATTCTTGTTGTTTAGCTTCTTCAAAGCAGGACTCAACAAATCTTAACATTGCTGCCGCTGAACAACAGATACTGGTGAGGTCTTAACACTCTTGCTCAATGTTTAATGTTCGTTATTGTTATCATAGCTTGTATTTGGTAGACTACATACTCGGAATAGTTTAATGTAAATATGATATTCCTGAGATTGTTCTCGTGTGCACTGTTAATTACCGTATTGAAGTCCTACGACTCAAATGTCCATTATCTTACTAAAGGCCCTAGGCATTGACTAAGATAGCAATGTCCTTTGCGGGCCAGTTTTTAAAAAATCTCTATCGTGAACCAAAGTAAAAAGTATCTTGTTTGATCATTTGCTCGTTTTACATGGGTACTAGAGTTCCAATCTTCCATCGTGTTCCTTGTCTAAGGTTGTCTCTTGTATTGCACCTGTGAGAAAACTCCCCGTATGAACAGTCTCTTCTACATCTGTTATATTTGGCAGTGATATTTTCATGGTGTGGTCCCACTCGTCTTCTTGCTGCACAATTATTTGGTGATTGCTTTTAACTCAGGCATGGCCTAATGATGCCACACTCCAGGAACCACAACAGTGTCAACCCTACCCTGCATGTTCTGAACACACCATAACCTACGTGCATCTTGAGCATGTTTCCCGTTCACAACAAGGCATGTACACAGCCTTCTGCATGTTGCTTGCATTCCTGTCCATATAGTCACATCTCATTACACACCAACACGTTTTTTTTTGCTTGTTTTTCTTCCCTTTTGCATGTGTCCGACCTCAGTGTGCTCTGCGGTTTGCCTGCTTTGGGTATTATTCTTTTCTGATCTTCATGTTTCTAATGGTTGCGGATATGGATAACTATAGCTTATTGTCTTTTCCTGATATATTTCCTTTAATATATTAATAATCTTTCTCAATTTGAGAACATGGAACTATTTAAAATGGAAGGCTTGATATTTATATTCTAACATGGCCAAGACATATTAGCCATATGGATGTCAAAATACCTTCACCTTTGCAGTTCATCTCTAAGAATGTTATTGAAAAGACAAAAATCAGACCGATGGTAAATTATCGGAAATGACGGCACATGAGCATCAGATTTCAAATCCTGCTCTTGATTTCTTGCTTTTCTTGAATGGCATCTCATCATGCTAACTCTCAACCAAAAAATGGTTAGAGTTAGGGATACTCGGATAGGTTATATCACATAGCCGAAGCAAAAACATGCATATAAATATGAAAATCAACCTACCAAGAAAAGGCTTTAACTAGGAACAAAATAATGCATTTGTTTGGTAACCTCAGTGAGGATCACATGATTTTTATTACTAATATACATTACTTATGTTTTGACAAGGGACTGTCGACCATTTTCTTTTTAGTATTATAAGGTCATTATATTTATTGGTTTATTTTCTTTTTTGCTAAGGATCTTGGAATTTTGATATTTTTTTTTTTTGAATTGTGAATGAATGAGACTTTATTCAAGGGGTATGTGGTCTATTATATAGTGTGAAATCCAAAGCCTAAGAAGAGATAATTACGGAAGAGACCCTCAAAAGTTTTACATGACTCAATAAAATAAAGAGATGGTGAATAGAAGATAATCAAATGACTCTAACAGTCCCCCTCAAGTTAGAGCATATCTAACAATCATGCCCAGCTAAAAATCAACCAGGATATATGCTTCTTTAGCAGGGCCCTTGTGAAAGTATATGCGACCTGAAGGTCCATAAAGATATGTGGAGTAATAAACGTCCCTCCTCATACTACATCTCGAATGAAATGGAAATCAACCTCAATGTGCTTGATATGCAAAGACGGGTTGGTGGCAATGTACGTAGCAAACGTATTCTCGCAGTTCTCATAATACTAACCAAGTAGTCTAACAAGTGGCTTGGACTATTACCGTGTATTCACCCTTTGCACTCAATCTAGATCATGGTATTAAAAGGCATGCCTTTTTAGCCTCGAGGCGTGCACCTCGACCTTGTCCAGTGAGGTGTGCGCCTCGAGTGGCTGAGGCGTAGCCTCGAGGCATTCCGCCTCGAGGCGGTCGAGGCGTTTTTATTTTTTTGAAGATTTTTTTATGATTTTAATAGTTTACATGGTGGTTTGAGAAGCTTATAAATATATACTTGTTTAGGATAATGATTATACAAGTTAAATGTCTAAATCTGATGTTTCTTTCGTACCCATAACTCCATATTTACTATTAATTATGTGTAACTATTTCAGCAAACTGCTTCATATTTACTATTAATTTTGTCTAACTATTAATTTATGCAAAATGAATGCTTAAATTTGACCTCTTTCATATTCATATGCTTGAATTTGACCTCTTTCATATTCACCACTAACATGCCAAATTATTTTAGTGAACGCTTACTATTACATCCTTAAACATATAAAAATGTGTATGCCAAATTATTTTAGCGAGACCCCCGTTCTGGTAGGGTATGGTGCAACAGGGGGGATGCATACAACCGTTCTTCATCTGGGTATAGTAGAACATATAGTTACGATTCAAATCATATAATTCATATCAACAACTTGGATATTTATAATGACAACTATAGCTAATCCCTTTTAGATTTTTTTTAGTGATAGTTATAAGTTATAACCAATGATTTCCTTTTGATTAGGTATAAATTTAGAAAGGTTTATGGCATTGAGTCATTGATATATCCTTTTTTCATGTTCTTATCTTCATAATATCATCATATATTACATTGTTATATACTATATGTTTGTCAGATTATATTATTTCACCAATAAATATATTTATTATATATTTTATAATTATTTTTCTATACAAAACTAAGGCTTACGCCTCGACTGCCTCGAGGCTACGCCTCACCTCGCTTCCAGGGAAAACGCCTCGTTCCGCCTTTCGTTTTTTCGAACCCTGATCTAGATGCAACGGTCTATTTCTTAGTCCTAGTAACAAGGTCCCCTCCAACAAGCACAGTATAACATGTGGTAGATCGTCTTGCTTTAGGAGAACTAGCATAATCCACATCTATTTTGGCAATGATGTTAGTGTGGTCTTTGGCCCCATAGAAGAGGCCTCTCCTTGGAGATTCCTTCATGTAGGAAAGGATCAAGAAAACATCATGCCAATGATTGTAGTAAGTTCTCTCTATGTGCTAGTTGACTCTGCTCATAGCATACGATATATACGCTTAGTGACAGTAAGGTAGACCAATTTACCCACTAAGGTTTATATCGTGTAGTATCCTCAAACTCGGGATCAATAGACGTGGCATGTCTCTACAACTTTGTTGGGATGTTAGATGATTTGAATCCAAGCAAGCCTGCCTTTGTAAGAATATCCGGGCAATACTTCTATTGTAATAGGTGTAATCCCTCTACAGTACGTTCTCTTCAATGCCAAGAATGTATCTAAGTTGACCAAGGTCCTTAGTAACAAACACCTTTTGGAGGAAGGTTGTATCTCTAGAGTGCATGCTTCATCATCATTGGTAACCACCATATCATCAACATAAACTGGCAGTAAACCTTCATCTGGCAAACACAGAATAATTAGATGTCATGTTGTGGAAGCTAAGAGAGTCGATCGCAGTGGCAAGCTTATCAAACCTTGCTCGTGGACTCTTCTTTAGGATATAGATGGTTTTACGGAGTCGACATGCACATTCTCCCTCAATGGAGTAACCCGTTGGTTGCATCATTTAAACCTCCTCGAAATCACCGTATAGAAAGGTATTTTCACGCCAAGCTGAAAGAGACCCATTTTTATTGGCAACAACATAGAGAATAGTTTGAATTGTTCTCATACTAGCCACGGGAGAAAAAGTCTCAAAGTACTCCACTACATAAGTCTGAGTGAAGCCCTTGGCCACATGTATGGTCTTTAGTTTGTCAATAGAACCAGCAAGGGACTTTTTGGTTGTAAAGACCCATGTGTAGGCAATGAGCTTGACACTTGTCGAGTATGGCACAAGATCCTATGTACCTTTGTATGTAAGTGCCTCCATCTCCTCATCCATGACACTTGTCAAATATGGCAGAAGATCCTGTGGTTGTAAAGCACTATTATGACCACGAGGAATAGTAACAGTAACAAGAACATTTGTAAAATTGCCTGAACAACTAGATGAACTGCAAGTGGAAGTAAATATGATAGAGGATGTAGAGTATATTACCTTTTTGACCTCCACAGTGCTTAGCCAATTCTGGTTGAGCATTCGGATTAGCAGTGGTAGGGCTACTTGAAGAAGGTGTATCATCCTGTACGTATAGGTAAGGGAAGCTGGGTCAGACTGACCAGTGTATTTCCATTTATAGATAATGGGAAGTAGTGGAAGGTTTAATACAATGTTAGTGGCAATCTAAGTAAAGTAACTAGTTTATTCAAAGAACATGACATCAACAAAAATATAGTAATGATGACAAGCAAGGTCATAACACTTGTACCCCTTTTGGGTGCGAGAATAGCCAAGGACAATACTTAATAGCATGAGGAGATAATTTATTTGCAGTCTAAAATTTAGTAGCTGAAGCGATGCTACAAAAAAATCTCAATGGAAGAGGAAGTGGTTCCTCATCCAAATACAAGAGTGAGAAAGGAATTGCCCCCGTTGAGTATCGAGGATGGGACCCTATTAATGAGCTAGGTGGCAGTGAGAAGGGATTGGACTGCCGACAGCCTCTTTGTAACCCTAGGGGCCTATGTGAGGATCCTTTTTGTGATGCCCGGCAGCTTACAAGGTGTTGGAGGATTGATTCTCACGAGTTTGCGCCCCTTTGGGTCTCAGAATGGTCTCATTTTGATTCGTATATGGTGAAATCAGAATTCTAGTCCATCTACGAGACCTAGAGCGCTTCCGCAGTTGATGGGAATGGTTGTTGCATGAATCTGCACACACAACGGATTCCATATGTCTGTATAGATGCATTTGCTTTAGTATACAACCATACTCTTTGTCTATTATCGGCACCATATCAGAAAACAAGGTTTACTCTTGAAGCAGTATTACAAATGATAAAACAATAATCATGACCTTAGGGGTTTATATAGCCCCTCATACAAATGGGTTCACTAAAAGTAGGCGAGTTTATACAACAAGGTCTTCATTTTAAGATGATGGGCTTCAATCATGAAGGATTTGAGGAGGTCATAAAATATAGCTTTGTATCATATTGAATGGATGGTTATGAGTCAAGGCACCGCAACATATGTATTGAGTGATCGGAATATTTTCTTTTTTAGCTTGTTCAAGCTATTTGGCTCCGTTTTAAGGGGGGTGTTAAAGTAATGTATCGAGTTGGGTGTGTAGTATATGTACCTTGTTTAGTCCCATATTTCTTAGAAGAAATCGAGTGCAGTGGCTTAGTCTTTGATGATGTCATCTTGGTCGCAAAGATCAAGAAAAAGTGACCTAGAAAAAGAGTTGTTTTAGCCAAGCATAGAGGTGACCTAGGTCATCTTTTCAGACCTCCCTTGGACTTTGTAAGCTGCAAATCGTGCTGAGATGCCACAATCAACGTCACATGAGGCATAGGATGCACACATTGGTTTTTGGGTGGTGCAATAAGGTGGTTGACAGCGCCAGGAAGCCTCAGCAGGGGCTATAGTAGCCCAGGCGGAGGTACAAGACCTCCTGGCGAAGGTGATAGGGCACCGCTGGTACCTTGTATAGGCATGGGACCTCCTAGCAGAAGAACAAGACCTTCTAGCGGAGATGCTAGGGCATCGTTGATGCTAATAAGTCCCCTTGTGTGGGGCCCTAGTTGCTGGAAGAGGCCCGTGCAAGAGCTTTTCCACGGATGAACGTGAGGGGCTGGTGCCGACGGTGGAAATCTAGGTCAGAACACCGGTTTAGGACCGCTGCTCTAATACCTTGTGGAGAAATAAAGAGAGAACGCGATGAGATAAGCACTACCTGTCTTCAAATCAGTCGATTAGCCATACTGTCAAGACCTAAAAGTTCTCTTAAACCATACAATTAATTAAAGATGCACTATGGGTTCGGAAATTTCTAGTAGCGTACTTTGCCCACTTTAGCTGAATTATTTGGAGGCTTGACTTAATTTCCATTATATTCACCTGAATGGGTTATTATACTAGGATGCTAACATTGGATAAGCACTGCCTGTCTTTTTGGAAAAAAAATACACTCCTTTTATAATCTTCATTTTCCCCAAGTTACAAGTTTTATCATGGAAACGGATTTCCACAGAGTTCTGGTATATTATAAACCGTATCTTCTCTGACGTAATGTATCTCTCCTTTATGAGGGCATGTGTCTATTGCACAAATTTCCTCGAGTACTTTGATGGCGTAATAAGCATCTGAGGTATGAGCAACGCATACCTTTAAAGGCCACTTGCCAATATATTAGGGCCAGAGTACCGTCTTTGGGTTCACTAATTTCTAGTAGCGCACTTTGCCCTCGTTAGCTAAATTATTTTGGGGCCTAACTTACTTTCCCTCTATAGCACCTATGGTACCACCAGTCATATTCATCTGAAAGCGTTATTTTACCTAGAATGCTAACAGTGGACAAGCACATCCTGTCTTCTTGGAAAAAAGTACACTCCTTGTATTATCTTCATTTCCCCTAAGTTACAAGTTTTATTACGGAAATGGATTTTCATAGAGTTCTGGTATATTTGTACACCTTTTCTTCTCTTATATAATGTGCTTCTCCTTTGTGATGTCCTATGTCTATTGCACAATTTTCCTCGAGTACTTTGATGGCCTTAAAAGCATTTAAGAGCAATGCATACCTTTAAAGGCCACTTGCCAACATATTAGGGCCAGAGCACCAACTGAACCTGCAGATCCTCCTGTTTTTTGTGCTTTTGAAATCATGTAGTTTTTGGTGAAAGTCATTTATATTACGTATTTGTTTGCAAATCAGTATAGAAACTGCAAAAAAAATAGTATCAATCAGCATTATTTTTAAATAAAGATTCGTAGTTTTTGTGGAACTAATATTTCTAATGCTTTCTTTCAGCTTTTGGCTAGACAGCAAGCTCAGAGAGAAGAAGAGCTTGCACAGTCCCAACGCCATATATTAGCACTTCAAGTAAGCCTTGTCTTCATATGGTTTTTCTGGTTTCGATGTAAAATATGACAGATGGTCGGTTATTCCAGGAGGAGATTGAGGAACTTGAACGTGAAAATAGACTTCATAATCAGCAGGTAAATGCAAAACCCGGATTGTTTCATGTCTATTTATTCCGGAAACTTATTTACATGCAAGATGGAAGCTTGGTAACCTATGTAAACAAACTACAATACCATATCAGTTTGACCTTGTTGTCCCTTTTTCTACGTGGTCAATCAATCCGATTGGAACATTTATAGGCATATGTTTCCAACGATCAAACCATATTTAAGCAAGTTCGAATCTTCTCCTCAATTAGGATGACAGCTGCGTAAGTTGACAGCACTGATCTGTGATACCAGCATGTCTCCATATCCATCAAACATGTATCGATGCTATTTTCTGGTTGCATTATGCCATCACTGTTGAATAATAGATATGGGTCAAATGGATCTTGGTTGTGGATCCATTTAATCCTCACCTCTGTAGATCTTGCACACACGCCGCCTGTGTTCCACAAGTGGAATAGAAGAAGAAAAATCCTAGCTTTTGTGTGCACTTGGGCATCTATTCACGTAGTTTTTCCCTTCCATGGAAAAGGATTTGTGTATTCTTCTGATTACGTGCTTGTGTGTTTTCCACTATCACAATCCCTTTCAGATTCTATCTAATTATACAAAGATGAAATATCAGTCCACCATTTTTAATCCTGAGATGAAAACCATTATGCTGGCACCACATCAAAAGAAAATGGGCAATGCAGTGAACCGTGTAACAGTAATTACTGAAGATTCTTGAAACTTCTTCAGGAAGCAATGCTGAAGGAGGAACTTCGTGACATGGAAAGAAAGCAGAAGCGTGAAGGTGTAGACATGACCTATCTTAAGAATGTGATTTTGAAACTTCTTGAAACAGGTAAGGTTCCTAACTGCATGAAGTCGTGGTTCTCTTCATGCATGCTCATGCAATGTGTTTTTAATTTGACTTTCTACCGGTAGTTATATGCTTCAGCAGAATGTACGGATGAAATTGAGTGGTGCTACTACATTTGTTTTTCTGTAGGTGAAGTGGAGGTTTTGTTACCTGTTGTGGCAATGTTACTACAGTTCAGCCCTGAAGAGGTTAGGATCCATCCCTCGTAAATGTTTTTTTCTTTTTTTTAAAGAAAAAAGGCCACGGTTTTCATAAAAATGAGCATCCAGATCGTTGTAAATGCTGAAACAAGAAAAGAATAGCGAAGCCTAAATCCTTTCTCCAGCTTTGGTAAAACTTAATAAATAATATTTCTAACAGCATTGTCCAATTTCAGCAAGATGTTCATGCTAATCCTTGAAACATCATTCCACCCCATAAATGGCATATATCTGTGTTCTTCTATCATTTCAAATATCTTGTTGTAGGTTTTTTGCTCCCATGTTAAAATAAACCCCTCCCATTATGTTAAATATACCGATGTGATATCTATGGTTTTTAAAGGATCGAAGAGGTATACCATCATGGAGTATAGAATTTTATGTCTGATTATACCATTGTTTTCATGACATTAAAAAGGTATGAAGAAACTCAGCCATGGTTGGTCTCAAGCCCGGGTAAATGAAGAGGTTAAAACAGTCGGAGACAACTTCCTAAATAGATTTTTTTAAAAAAATATTATTTAGGAAATTGCCTCATGACAGTCGATCTTTTCAACTTGCATTTAAGCAACATATGGATATAAGCCCGAGATTGACCCAAGTTAGATCTGAATGGAGGCGAAGAATCTATATAGCCGACCCTACTTAATTGTGGGAAAAGGCTTTGTTGTTGTTGTTGATAAAAAAGTATGAAGACTTGTAAATTATAATGGTTCATCATGTACCACATAAGATGTCCTCAGCCATTTTTGTTTGATTTGTAACATCATAACGGCAAGGCGGTAACGGAGCATTTGGCATCCCTGCCAATTTAGTCGATGAGTACAACTATTCTTCATCCCAGCATAGCATCAGATTAAGGCTCAGCCGAGTCCAGCCATTCTGACGCTCTTGCAGTTCATCCCAGAAAAAAATAAATTACATAAAAAAAGTCCTAAATTTGGAAATAAAAAAAGGGCTCTGATATAAAGAACTGAAACATTTAGGGGGCCTCAGTGCTATAGCATGTTATCTATGACATTCTCTCTATTTATTACAATAAAAATTAAACTTATAGATATCTAGATTATCCATTCAATTAAGAAGTGTCTGATTAGCTGTTTGTTGTATTTTTATCAAAACCTATAGAGGTGTGTCATATCTGCTATAATAATATCTAAGTAATCGGGTAATACCCATTTAAACCTTACATTATGCAAAACATAACTATATGTTTTTACTTTCTTTTTTAATGAAAAAATAGAATGTCATTGGCATAGTACTAATATCGAGGCCCTAAATTGTTGAAATATTTTTATCATGATTCTTGTTATACTTCTGAAATTTTTGGACCTTATATGTAGTCTACACTAAAAATCACGAGGACTCGACTCACGCACACCACACGCGCCCCGCTAATAAGTGCACAAACAAATGTACTCATCCTTGTGTTGTGTCTTTTACATTGCAGATCAGAAAATGCCAGCAAGCGTACCGGTCAGCAAACGATGCTTCTTCGACTCCCGCTGCATCTCCAGTCGAATCTCCTGGACTTACGGCACGCTCTCTATTCTCCAGATTTGCGTTCTCCTGAGCTGCGCTCCTCCTCCCCAACTGGTCGGCGTCTCGGAAAGCACCGAACCTTTGGAAGAGCTTGAGCTGCAGTTCCCTCGCAGGATTGCGTCCACGGTGAACCAGAAATCGAGTTTGCTGGCGGTGGCATACATTGTTTGTTCCTGTATTGTATACACCATTCGCACTCTGCAGACATTACAAGAAACTTCGCAGCATTGTACAATTGAGTTCAGGAAGGAGATATGCAAAGAATGTTTCCTTTTTCTTATATAGTGGTACAAGTAATTGAAAGGTAATCTCCCCGCTTTCTATTTTTCAAGTTTTCGGTAGAAACGGGTGGTTAGGCTTTGGGAGTGGTTGTTTGTAAAGGAAGTATAATGTAAGCTTGGATTTTCTCATGGCCAGAGTTTATAAATTGCGCCTGACGGGATCCTAGGTAATTGAGATTGAGAACACCAAGACCATCTTCTCCAGTGCGGAATGACGCGTGAGTGGCTGTATAAGAGTCCTCTAAAAGCTGCGTGATTAGTTCTCCATATTTCATCGCAGTAAGAAAAGTCAGATTTGTGAATAATGCATTCAGAAATCCCGTCTAGATTAGGGCATTCTTCAAACCAGACGTTAGAAGGAAACCTAATGTGGCCCTTTCTAATTTTACGGTTTTACCGCATAGTACTCACAAAAGTTTGGAAAGAAAATTTTTGGTGGAATTTTGTTGAAATCGTCGGAAATCTTGGAAATGACTTTAAACTTGAATTCTTTTTTCAGAAACTAAGGTTTTCAATATTCCTAAGTAAATGAATAAGTTTAGAAATGCACACTTATTTATAAATAAAAGTGTAAATGTATGTTTTGAAGTAGTATTATCGTCATAATCATCACATGTTGATATGTAGAGTAGTGGGCTGCCTAGAGTCAAACTGCACAAAAATGGAAGTAAAAATCATGATAATCATCCCTTCGATAAGAATGAGATGACACATAATAATTATTAGTCAAAATATATATCGAAATAAAGAAAGAACAAAAAATAAAGCTCTTCTATTAAGACTTTAAATTAACTCTAGAATATTTTGTTTGATTGATGTAGTTTGGATTTAGATCTAAAATTTAAAAGCTAATTAAAGTAGTTTTTTCAAACAATGTAAAGTATTCTAACAACTCAATACATTGGTGAATAAATAAGTGGAAATTCATTAATATATGCAAATTCTGATGAAATCGAAGGGTCAATTCCCTTGTTTTTGTTGTTGTGTTGAAACGATGTGCAATTTCATTGAAATTTACTTGATAGTTTGCTGAAAACCTGAAATAAGAAACAAAGTGGCGTTTCAATTTCGGTGATCTACTGTACAGAAATGGAACTTTTAGAGAAATTCGGTGCATTAGATTTGACGCCAAAGTGGCAATATGTTGGAACCTCTGCAAAGATACCATAGTTATATTTTGCAGATGACATGTATAATGAACATATGTGTTGGGACACGTGTGCAAATTCATATACCATCTTAGATTCAGAGGTGCAGGTGCCCAGAGACAAAGTTAGGAATCTTAGGATTGCTGCCTTGAGGGGGTGGCTAAATAGAATATAAGGGCATACTTTTTATTATGAGAAAAAGGAAAATGTGTCCATGACCACAAGGTGTTTCTCATAGGTAAAAGTATATATTTTTAATTAAATATAAACACATCCGTTGATCTTTATTTATACTATAAAATGAAGAGTGTATTGAACTTTGGAATTTTCCAAAACATCCATGGAGTGATGACGGATTCATTTCACTAGAACCGTTGATCGTTTATTAGTGCATGATTGTATTTACATCAGAGCTTGAATATTTAAAACATAGTGGGCAAATAATGTTGTGTAGGGATGAAAATGGATCTGAATATCTGCTTACCATATTTGAAAAAATACAAAATAGGGTTACATGTATTTGAATGTTAATAGAATATGGATATCAGTTGTGAAATAATCTGAATGTGAATATGGATATGGTAACAACTAAAAGATTCGGATTTGGATCCGAACATTCAAATACAAAATAACATATACATATATAATATTTCAGTAAACAGTAGTAACCGTAACAACTACGGAGACGTAATGATCATGATCGATCGTTACCTTCTCGATGACTGCAACCATGGAAGACCGTATCGATATCGATATCGATACGATATTTCGACGATATATCGACGATATATCGCCGAAATATCACCCATATCGACGAGCCTTTGTGAAGAAAATGCCTGAAAATCAGGATATATCGTCATATCGGTGTCCATATCGGTCCCGTGTCGATATCTATATATCGGTGATATATCGTCGATATATCGCCAATTTCCTTCCATGACTGCAACACCCTTGGGACAACTGCAAATTGTACAGCATATATGTGCATATCAGTCTCTTTGGTTGGAAGCTGCCCAAGCATCATATTGTTGGGTAACATCAAATGCAAACATGGCATCGTATTGTTGTAACATCATAAGCAAATTTTCTAAAACAATTTGCATGTTTCCTCATCTCTCGATTGCTCCTTCTGGTTGAGTGGAGCACAAGTGCTATTTAACAAATTAAACATCTTAGACGTTATGTACTGTTCACATACATGAAGTGTTAACTAACAATCGGGCTTACATCCACGACGTTGTGCATCCATGTCCGATCCAACCTTAACGGATTATAACGTTTCTCAATCCAATCCAATCCATTAAATATCCAAATCCAAACCAATCCAACCTACCAGATTACAGATTGGATCTGATTTTTGATAGTTATTCTCCCCCTCGTGATGTATCCTCATGTTATTAGTGCTTAACATTTGGATTATATTTTTGATATTGAATTGATGTAAAAAGAGTGTTTATTGCAATAGATTTAGCTTAATTAATAACTCAACTACAATAATTATAAATGTTTTATTAATAAATATAAAAAATTATTTTGTTATTGATTTTTTATTAGAAAGAATGTAACTAGAAGGTAGTACACAAATGGGAAATAACTTGACCTCGACGGCAACAATATCAACTTCTGGTGTACACTTTGTGCTTTGTTGTTAGAAAATGAGATAGGAAAGAGCGTTTATCCCACATCACATAATAGCGAATGAAATTAGTGGTAGTGACCCTAAGGAGTTGGGATTGGAGCACATGTGACTCGTCTAAAGATGAAGTAAGCTCCACTTAAGAAAGAGATGCAATGTCCAAACGCTTGTGTTGTCAATTAAAGTACAACTTGACTAAGTATTGTGCGGGTGAAATTCACAAAAATAGAACAAGAAAAAAATTGTAAATATTAATAGTTATCATAGATATATTATTGCATTAACAGATTGAATCGGATTTTGGTAGAAATGCAGTCCAATCCATAATTTAACTTATTTTCAAAATCTCTATCCAATCCATTAGGGTGACAAAAGCAATCCAATTCAATAACATCGGATTGAATCAAATTACGAATTTTATCCGATCCGTATACACCCATATTAGTTATACCCCACTTTCGAACAATAATATACATGCAAGCAAAGACTAAACACAACACCTGATCGGAAGTGAGGAAGAAAATATATGTTATTATATATGAGAGGAAATGACTTGACCATCGTTCCTTGTATTCATCTCTCAATCAACATCTTTGCTAGTTAGTTATAGCTCTATTTCCTAGTAATACACCAACTTTGGTTGGCCTGTTGTTCATGAATATTTTGCCTTTGAGTATTTGGAAATTTACCCAAATCAAAAGATCAAGAGAAAGAGACAAAGTTTTTTTAAAGAAAAAAAAAGTGCCTTCATCACGTAGGTATGTGCTCAAAAACTTTACCATTAATCACTAAAGGAATACACACATGTAAACAGGTCAATTATCAAAGTTAAAATACATGTTCCAATGCTTTATTAACGCTTTAGCATGCTCAACGATATTCTCACCATAGCATCGCTCCTGATGGAAAATCACACCATTCATGACCAACCAAATCGTCCAAATCATAGCCAGGCAGCTCAATCTATCCATCTCCATACCATTATAGTCCGCACCACTGAACTCCCAGAACCTAACCACACCATCTACACAAATCATATTGTTCCCGAAAAACTCCCACGCCTTCTGTGAGCACCCCGCTGATGAATCTGTGATTCATCACATCAAAAGTCAAAAATAGAGCCTTGTTCCCGAGAAAATAGAGGCATATTTCCTTTTATCTTGCATAAATAACACTCATGCATGCATCCATAATTCATGCATTATAGCAGCTCATCTGCATTTAAATAAGAAGCCAAAAATCCCCTGTAAAAGACATCTTCATCAAAATAACTTCTTCTCTATACTATATATATATTCATTAATAAAACAGGGAGGAATCACCCTTGTAAAATAGCCCAAGTATCCTGAGAACCCCTGTACATTAAAACACACATAAAGCCCGCATACAAACCCCTACTTAGGTCTACTCACTCTTAGAATATTACATATCAAAAGACCTTCAAAATGAGACTAATTTCATTGAAAATGGAGCTTGTATGAGAAACTTGGGTTTTTGGGTCATGTTGTATACTACATATGTATATTTATGTATCTTTGTATTTATGTACCATATTTGACCTCACCTCCGTCTTTGGTCAACATGAAACTTGTAGATCTCATCAAGATCTACAACTTTCATGTTTTGAGTTTTTCCAAATTCGGCTTCCTCTTCTCTCTACACGCATTTCTTCCTCCAACCATTCACAGCAGGCCACGTGGCGCCCTCTGATTGCGCCACGCGGCCCGCTGCCCTTTGTCTGATCCGCCTTCGCCCCCCACCGTTGGATCGCGCTTCAGATCCAACGGTCCCTCTGTGACCACATGCGCTCACTCCCTCAGCCGTCCGATTATCTCCCACTTCTCATCACCACCATCCATTAGCGCCTCGCCCACAGTGCGCCGCGCGTCACATCTTGAGCCCTTCGATCGCATTCTCAGCCCTTTCATCTGAGCCGTTAGCTCCCCAATAATCTCAGCCGACCGATCGATCGCCAAGGACTGATCAGGACCGCCCGCCCGCGCCTCGCCACACCGCGCCACGTGGCGCTCTCATGACCCCTCATCTGGGCATTCCAGATCTAATCCTAACCGATCGCTAAGCGTTGATCTCCACCGTTGGATCCCAAGATCCAACGGTGGAGACTTCGTCTCCTACCTCGGGTGCCCCCTCTCTCCCACGATCTCTGCCTTGCGAGAGGGGCACCCCCTTCCTATTCTCGGAAGCACTCCCTCCACCCTCGCCGGCCGCTGACCTTCCCACGACACACCCCACTCATCCCTCTCCCTCGCCAGCTCCCTCAAACACCACCATCTCCGCCACACTCGCCCCACGACAGCCACCAACTTCGCCACTCACCCACTCCAGCCGTCACCTTCATCCTATAAATACCCAGCCTCCGGCCACATTCAGCCCCATCCGCCACTCCAGAGAGGAACCTAGAGCTCGGAGCCTTCGATTTGTGACAGGAATTGAGTGAATCCTTGAGCGAAGACGGCCCTTCTTCTCCGGCGAGATCCACGGTGCCACCGCCGTGTCGCAGCCGCCCTCCGCGTAGCTGCTTGAGCTCGGGGCCTTACCGACCCCTCGAGCGACGACCTGGAGCTCAAAGCTGAGCCCCAATCCCCAGGTAACCTCCTCCATTTCTCCTCCGATCATTTTCTTCTTTTTCCTTCATCTTCGCCGATTTTATTCTCTGTTCATGATCATCTTCGCACCTCGCCTTCACGCCGATTAGCTCCGCGTCGGAGCTCTCATTCTCGCTGACCTCTCCGCATCATCAGACGCTCCACTCCACCAGCCAGCGACCTGTAGCTCCGCCACTTGGCCGGAGCAACGTCGCCCGACCACTTCACGTAGCCTTAGGCCTCGCTGATCACTCCACCCTCTTCCACGATCACCTGCACGCCTCGGCTATACTTCTAACCTTTTGCAGGGACTCAATTCATCACTGGCCGGAGCCTCGTCGGAGCTTTCCTCGAGCTTCATCGACTCAGAGCTCCAGCCCTCCTCCAGTCATCCAGAGACCACCGGAGGCTTCGTCGCGCACTTGCGATTCTTCCGAGCAAGGTGGGAGCTGACGAAGCTCACTACCGGAGCTTGACGACCGAGGCGGAGCTCGGCTGCTTTCATCGGAGCGCAGCCCTCTCCTCCGCAGGCGGCGGAGCATCGATAGAGAAGAAGGAGCAGCAACCGTTCGATCCTCTGATCGAACGGTCCTCGCCTCGCCACGCGTCCTTTCGCCGCCATCGTCCTCGACCGTCGATCACACCTCGGATCGGACGCCTCACCAGCCGCCACGCGCCTTCACCGACACCCCTTGGATTCATCTTGATCCAAGGGCCTTCAAGCCGCCACGTCGTCTTATCCGAGCCTCGGCCTCCCAAGCCTAGGCTCGGGTAACCCGAAGCTGCTCCGAGGCTAGCCCGAGCCTCCAGAAGACCCGAGCCTCGCTCCGAGCCTCCGACGCCCTCCGAACCTAGGCCGCCCCACGTGAGGAGCACGTGCGGCCTGGGTTATTTGCATAGACGCCCTTGGAGCTTTCAGAAATTGCAAAAAGACCCCTGTGAAGCAGACATCACGTGAGGAGCACGTGGTTCGTGGAGAAATTGCATAGAAGTCCTGCATAGTATTGGTAATTGCATTTTAGTCCCTGTCAGCACGTTTACTTATTGAAATTTTATTTTCCAGTATTGCATTTACACCCTTGTGTTTGCACGTGTCCATAGTATGCATTTTTCATCATTTTGAAATTCTAAAAATTGCAAGTTGTTGAGAATTTTGTCCTCTATCTTTTTGTACACGTGTCTGATTTTTGTTGGCTTAACTGAATTATCAATGAATTAATTGGTTCATTTGAGACATATTTTGCCCAGTGATGCCTTTTGATTTTTTAATTAATTATCTGTGCCTTCAAAAATCACCAAAAATTCACAGTAGCTTCAGGACATCATTTTCAACACTCCATAAAAATTTCATGTCATTTGCACGCATAACGAGGCCTAAATAAATAGTTTAGTGATTTTCTTTAATTAATTTTAATTAATTCATTTCACAGTGAATTTTAGATCTGTTAATTTTCCTAGGTTCCTGATCATTAGACCTTCCTAGGATAATTTTAGTTCTTGGAAAAATTGTGATTTGATATTTATTAAAAATTAAACACTGAAAATCACTCTGTCTGTTTACTTAATTCACAGAAAAATTATTTTGAGTCGAAAAATTCCAAAAAAATTAGTGTAGCTTAATTTCATTCCATGTCATAATCTGACCAAGTTTCATAATTTTTGGACTTAATTTGATATCTTAAACTGATTTAATCTCAACTTGGCTGGATTTTTGCATGTGTCTGCATTGAAAATAAAAAAAGAACAAAAAAAATTTGTCCCTTGAATATCAACACTTGAAAATTGTTGTAATCCACCTGAGGAGACAGTTGCCTCCCTGAGATCGACCTTGGACTCCACCAAGTAAAAAAATATCACCGCTTAAAATTGACCCAAAATCTGACTTAAGTGGTTTTTGATCAACCTCTCGTATCCGACTGCAACGAACACTTAAAAATAATTTGGACCATTAATTTGCCCGAATTAACTAAGGGTGCGGGAGCGTTTATCAAAATGGCGCCGTTGCCGGGGAGGCACGGCTTAGGTTAATTGTAGCATATTTTTGCAGTGTTTGATTTCTAATCCCCAGGTAGTCTGACCCCCGGTTTTTCTTGTAATTATTTCTCTTATTTGTTTTCTTTTTGCTTTATTTTTGTGTCACTCTCTGACCTCTATTTCATTTTTGTGCGAGGACCGCGAGGAGTCGGCGACGCTTCAAGGACTTAGCATTTAAAGTGTGTTGAGAGAAAGAGAGGCATTGTACTTTTTATTTTATTTTTCTTTTGCATTATTTCCAGCGGTTCCCGTTTGGGAGCTCGCGCGTGTAAATATAGTGGAAACTGTGTCCCGTGTGTTGTGTGGGTGATTGGTAATTTAGCTTGCACTAGCGGCTCCTCGAGCCACTCTAGGACTTGTTGTGCTCGTAATCAATAGGACCACACAACACACTTAATAGACGCACCTAGACCGCAGGACTTAGTTCAAATTAAACTGTTCTTCACGCTAATAGAACTGCCTGTCTAGGAGCGGCTTTCATCGCTTACATTTGCATGTAGAGTAAAGTTTTCAATTCTGTATAGCATCCTGCATCAACAAACGAAGGGATCACTGTAAGTACTCTTTACTTAGCATACGCATCATTGATTTCAACCTTGCATCGGCTTTTCTCGATTTCCTCCCCTCTGATTTTCTCACTTAATTTAAAAAGGAAATTGGGACTGTACGATAGGCGTGCTTTGTGGTGATTAATTACAGTGATAACCTAACTTTAAAACCGGGACTGCTAACAGTATTGACCATAAAAAGGGAATAAAAGCTAAAAATTGTTTGCGGGAGACTAATCCCCGACCTTGTTTTCAGGCTGAGTGAGGGTACCTGAGTGTGTGTGAACACCCTAAGGTAGAGCCCAAATCCCCGTCTTCCATATCACGTTCTAACTGATCTTAGCAAATATCACGAGCCGAATATTTTCAGATTCTTTGACTAGTACCAAGTAGCCTCCGCCTGTCTCAGGTAGATAGGGGCGAAATTGCGGTACTTCGCGACAAGTTGCCAGTAACCCTCCGGGGCGAAGTTCCGGCCTTGTCAGCCTCCGCCTGCTTGCAGGTAGATAGGGGCGTGGTCACTGAGTCCATCGGCTTGGGATAGGAGCGAAGAAAGGAAGGAGCGGCGGTATCTTAGACGACAGGATAGACAGGGAAGACGCATCCGGCTTTGAGCCGACTTCCCTCTAGGCCGCGTAATCCTTGCTAGATTTGCTTGAAAATCACACTTAAAAACTACAAGATAAATTGGACTCAACTTTGAGTCCTTCACTGTGTTGAGTGTGAATCCAGGGTCTTGGATTGATCTTGTGCTTGCTTCAGGTAGGAGTAAAATCCTATCTTCTTCTTGCTTCACCAAGATGAGTGACTGGGGAGATCTCGACGCACCGTTCACTGATCTCTCTATGAGTCCCCCAAGTAACTCGTCTTTTCCGATCCGAGCGCACCTTGGACCACCCAGGACTCATGACCCTCTTGAGTCCTGGTTCCCTCCGGCTCAGGGTGGTTACTCTCAAACCAACCCTTTTATCTCCTCTGAGATTACCGAGGAAGATCATTGCCTCGGTAATCCCTTCCTTGATTCAACCTCTAACACCGACCTTATTTTCCAATCCCCAGAAGTAGAGGAAGAAATGCCGCCAAAGATGCCGCCTGATGAGGACCAGATGAGACAGATTCTAAGACGCCTTGCTGAAGCTGAACAGAAAAATGCTGATCTCACTGCACGAATGGGGCGGATAATAGTAGCTGAAGGGATCGACCGACCAATGGTCGATACCTATAACCCGGCGGAGAACGAAATCCAGAATTGGCTCGCACCTGCAGTTCCCGACCAGGCATTCGAGCTGAAGCCCCACTTCCTTAGCCTGCTGCCGAAGTTCAACGGAAACCTCAGTGAAGAGCCGTACACTTTCCTCCGTGACTTCGAACTAGTCTGCAATAATCTGAGCCATCCCAATGTTGGCCAAGATTATATCCGGCTGAAAGCCACCCCGTTTGCCTTAGGAGATAAGGCTGCACATTGGCTGAAAAACCTCGGGGTGGTATGTACTACCTGGATGCAGTTCAAGGACCTCTTCTTGAAGAAGTTCTACCCACTCAGTAGGACCAATCAGATGCGAACGAAGATTGCCAGCTTCGCCCAAGGACCCTGCGAACCGTTCCACGAGGCGTGGGACAGGTTCAATGACTTAGTACAGAAGTTCCCATGCCACGGCATTTCTAAGGCGATCTTAGTCCAGACCTTGTTCTGCGGCCTAACCCCAGAGATGCAGGGGTTAGTCAGCGCCGCCTGCGGAGGAAGCTATCTGAACAAGAACGAGCACGCCGTATGGAAAATCCTGGAGCAGATGGCAGAAACCGGCAGGTCACAGGCCACAAGGGCCTATCAGTTGTCTCCCTCAATTCTATCCAATGAGACAACTAGAAGGACTGTTGCAGATCTGACAGAGGACCTCATCCCCAGCATGGGGATGATTGCAGACAAGCTTACCATGGTCGAACAGATCCACAAGAGAGTCGCGGAGATGGAGTCTCTTTCGAGCCTTCCCAAGAAGGTGGAGGAACTCTCTGAAAAGGTAGCCAAGATTAAGCTACCCACCCCTTCTGCACCACCTGTACCTGTACATCAAGTCCATCTTGTATAGGAACAGGCACCGGGGTCTCAGAGCAGCTGGGATCAGACTTACACCCAGCAGAACCATCATGCACCCCCACCAGTGGAGACAGAGTATGAGGAGCCTCCACCCGTTTACGAGATCAACGGGCTCTGGTATAGCCGCGACCCACTAGTCCGGCAAATCGAGATGGGGAAGGACCAGGCACACCGCCCAACCCCAGTCTACCAGGAGACCAGGCCCGTCACAATCCCGCGATATCAGCCCAGGCCAGAACAGGGGTACCAGCCGCAGCAGCGCACCTACCAGCAGGGGCCAGCACCGCCCCAGCAGCAGTATCGGTACGGCCAGCAGGGCCAGTTCAGGACCGCATCCACTCAGCAGCCAGCCCAGCCCACCGAGTTGGAGTCCCTCACCTTGGCGATCCAGACCCTGTCTGATAGGGTCCAGCAGATGCAAAACGACTACCTGGACATGAGAACCGACATCAATCGGGTCTCTCGTGCTCAGGACCAACAAATGGCGCCAAGGACTCCAATTCCCGCACAGGTTCAGGCCAACCCAAATAGCATACAGCAGGGCCAGAACCGACCCCGAGATCAGGTATACTATTCAGATAACTATTTATCTGAACATGAGATCCTTTCGTACGATAATGTTAATCATATGTCCCTCAGGAGCGGAAGGACCGTGACCATACCTGATCGGGCACGGGCACAACAGGAAGGAACCTCCGAAATTCGACCTGAGGAGAATTCGGAGGAGGAAGAGGAGGAGCACCACCGTCACCGCCAACGGAAGAAGAGGACATCTGAGTCCTCGAAGCACCAGCCCCGCAGTCATCCCGAGTCCGACGACACCGATGAGCCCGCACCTCCATCTGAGGAGGACCAGCCAGAAGAAGCGGAAGAAGCATCACCGGTTTCGCCCAAGCATTTTCCCTTTCGTCAGAGTCAGAGTCAGAGTCTGTATAAAAGTCCGAGTCAGAGTCTTGTTCAGAACTCAGTTTCAGCAGCTAATGAAGATATTTCAGTTCCAGAACCTGAGTTAATAATCCCTTTCCCCCAAGCTCTCAAGGGTGGGAAGAAGAAAAACAAAAAAATCCAAAAAGATGACCCTGAGATGGCTGAGTTTTATAATAAACACATCAAGGTCACAATCCCCTTTGACAAGTTCGTGGAAATGACCCCTGCATTCCAAAAATATCTTAAGGTGAGATGCACACCTACTAGGGTTAGCAGGAAAACCAAAAGCCATGTTGAGAAACACGTCCTATCAGTAGCCACGACTTGTGCAATAAAGAACTCGTTTCCTCGGAAACGAAGAGACATGGGTGCACACTATGTAGTGAGTCATGTTGATGACATCGCGTTTGCACGCACTCTCCTGGACAATGGTTCCTCGATCAATTTGATGCCCACAGCCCTCTATGAGCGGCTTAATCTCGGACCTCTTAGGAAATCTAGAGCTATTCTTCAGTTCGCGGACAAATCCACTAAGAGGTCCCAAGGAGAGTTAAGGAACATTGTGATCAAAGTCGAGGGGCAAGAATACATGGTGGACTTTACTGTCCTCGATATGGAAACCCCTCGTAATTGGAGAGATTCCCAGATCATTTTGGGTAGGCCCTTCCTCAGAACAGCAGGGGCCTTATTCGATTATAAGAATGGGAAAATTCAGTTCCAAACTCCAGGCGGAGATGAGGAATTAGAGATGAAGCAGACGAGATGGCAGAGACCAGACTCCGAATCCAGCACCGAGTACTCTTCTCTCGAAACAGACCGTGAACATGTAGACTTAGTTGGGCCATGGAGACAGAACCCAGCCAGCACCGATGTGTCCATCTCCTTTGAAGATGATCCAGTGCATGAGTCAGTCTGCGAGATCCTCAGGAACGAGTACAGCTCGGAGCCTGCATCGCCCTACATCTTCGATGACACAGAGGCCCAAGTGGGCCTGTTAGTCCTTACATCCTTAGGACAATCGGAAGATGAGGATGACGAGTCGGACGAGGCGTTTGCCGATTGCATGGAGACCTTTGACGATCCGACTCCAGAGCCGAGCTTGGTGGCAGCCACTGCAGAACAGGATCCAGCCACTTCCAACACCGAACCAGATCGGATTGAGCCAGACTTCTTAGACGATCATACCGTCCCTGAGCTCAAGCCCTTACCCACAACCCTGAAATATGCCTTCCTTGCGGGCCAAGACAAGAAATTTCCGGTCATTATCAGTTCGCAATTGACCGAGGAGCAGGAATCTCGCTTGCTAGAGATCCTGGAGAAGAACCGCAAGGCAATAGGCTGGAGCATTTCCGATCTCCACGGGATAAATCCCGCTCTGTGTTCGCACCATATATATTTGGAGAACGAAGCCAAACCCTCTCGTGAATTCCAACGTCGATTGAATCCAAATCTACGAGAGGTTGTGAAGAAAGAGATAGAAAAATGGTGCGACGCGGGTTTTATTTACCCAATCTCCGATTCTAAGTGGGTGGCCCCAATCCATGTTGTCCCGAAAAAGTCGGGAATTCAGACGACCACCAATGAGGACGGAGAGGAGATCGTGACAAGAGTACCCACGTCGTGGCGCGTCTGTGTGGATTACAGACGCCTGAATGCCGCGACGAAAAAGGATCATTTCCCCCTTCCATTTATTGATCAGATTTTAGAAAGACTAGCGGGGAAAGAATTCTTTTGTTTTCTTGATGGGTTCTCGGGCTACAATCAAGTAGCCATAGCTCCAGAGGACCAGGAAAAGACCACGTTCACATGCCCCTTTGGTACCTATGCTTTCAGGCGCATGCCTTTTGGGCTATGCAATGCTCCAGGTACTTTTCAAAGGTGCATGATTGCTGTATTCGCCGAAATGGTCGGCGAATTCCTGGAAGTCTTCATGGATGACTTCTCGGTCCACGGCGACTCTTTTGATTCCTGCCTTAGGAATATGGACCGAGTCCTCAAAAGATGTTGTGAGGTCAATCTGGTGCTCTCCTGGGAGAAAAGTCACTTTATGGTGACGGAGGGCATAGTGTTGGGGCATGTCATCTCCAAGAGAGGAATGGAGGTTGACCCTGCCAAGATGGACGTGATCAGACGACTCCAGCCACCAGCCAACGTACGGCAGTTGCGGTCGTTCCTCGGGCATGTCGGATTTTATCGGAGATTTATAAAGGATTTTTCTAAGATTGCCCGACCGCTAACTGAGCTTTTAGGCAAAGACGCGGAGTTTATTGTCGATCACAAGTGTCTTGAGGCCTTTAAGCGGTTACAAGGAATGATCATGGACGCACCCATCTTACAAGCCCCAGATTGGTCTCTTCCTTTCGAGATCATGACGGACGCCTCAGATTATGTTGTTGGGGCTGTATTGGGACAAAGAAGAGATGGCGTCCCGTTTGCAATTCACTACGCAAGCAAAGTGCTTGATTCTGCTCAGCGTAACTATACAGTTACCGAAAAGGAAATGCTTGCGGTAGTGTTTGCCTTGGACAAATTCAGATCTCATTTAATCGGATCCAAGGTAACTGTGTTCACAGACCACACGGCACTACGATATTTGATGGAGAAGAAGGACGCGAAGGCGCGTCTTCTTCGTTGGATTTTACTTCTCCAGGAGTTTGATTTGGACATCCGTGATAAACCTGGAAAGAAGAACGTAGTAGCCGATCATCTCTCTCGTCTCGAAGATCTTAATACTTCCGAGATTTCCCCGATTCGAGACTCCTTCCCTGACGAGTCGATTTTTGTTATCGACTCATTCCCATGGTATGCCAATATCGTGAACTATCTTGTCTCCAAGAAAGTTCCCGAGGATTGGCCCAAGAGCCAAATTGACCGACTAAGGTCGGACGCTAGACACTACCATTGGGAGGATCCGATCCTTTTCTTTGAAGGACCGGATTGTGTCTGGAGACGGTGTATTCCTCAGGAGGAATACCAGAGTGTCCTTTCTTTATGCCATAGCTTAGAGGCAGGAGGACACCACTCCAGGAAGAGGACCGCATGGAAGGTACTTCAATGTGGCTTTTACTGGCCGACTCTGTTTCGCGATGCCACCGCCTTCGCGAAGTCGTGCCCAGTTTGCCAGAGGATGGGAGGAACCGTTGGTTCCAAGGATGAGATGCCAATGCAGCCAGTCATCATTTGTGATGTCTTTGACGCCTGGGGCATCGATTTCATGGGCCCATTCCCTGTCAGCCACGGGTTTGAATACATCCTTCTTGCGGTTGACTATCTGTCCAGATGGGTGGAGGCTATCCCGACCCGAGCCGCAGACAGCAAGACTGTCTGTAAATTTATCAGAGAGCACATAATCTCTAGGTTCGGGATCCCCAAAATGATGATATCAGATGGGGGTAGCCACTTTGTGAATCGGGAGGTGAAGAAACTCCTGAAGGACTACGGCATCGAACACCGTGTCGCTAGTCCTTACCACCCACAAACCAATGGTATGGCTGAGGTGTCGAATAGGGAGGTGAAAACCATATTGCAAAAGCTCGTCCGCCCAGACAAGAAGGACTGGTCTCAGATCTTGGATCAAGTCCTCTGGGCGTATAGGACGGCTTACAAGACTCCGTTAGGCACCTCCCCATTCCGAATGGTATTCGGAAAGCCGTGCCATTTGCCCGCAGAGTTAGTGCACAAATCAGAATGGGCAATAAAGAAAGTCAACTGGAACACACACCTAGGCCAGAAACAAAGAGACATGGATCTGAATGAGCTTGTGGAAGTCAGAAACCGAGCATACGACAACAGTGTGGTGTACAAGGACAAGGTAAAGCGTTGGCACGATAGATATATCAGACGAAAGACCTTTGTTCCTGGACAGAAGGTATGGTTGTTCAATGCCAGGCTGAAGACTTTCCAAGGCAAACTAAAGTCTAAGTGGACGGGACCATTCGTTGTCCGAACGGTGCATGATAGTGGATGTGTCGAGATCTCAGATCTCGCAGATGACGCACCAACATTCCTAGTAAATGGGCAGCTGTTGAAGCACTTCGTCGAATCCAATGAACAGTTAGTCCATGTGGAGGAGATTGTATTCATATGCGAGACAGATACAGCAGATACATCTCAAGCCGCGTATGAGACCTTGCAGCAATGAACTCCAGCCATCAGCAGCATCTTCAAAAGATTCAGACCGACTCAGCTGTATATATATCATTCTTCCTGTATATCCTATCCTTACCTTCACGATTCTAGTAACCCGTCCCCACATCATCGAATCATTATCTCGGACTGTACTTAGGATGACCAGATCCTAAGTATAGGGGGAAGGGGTCACCCGAGTCGATTCACTGTACATTCTCCAGATCACATTGGTCCTTATACTCATTTCCTACCGATACTTAGGCTGACCTAAGCCTAAGTATAGGGGGGACCGATGCCCGCACTGATACTCCTCCATTTCTCCTCTTAACCTCGTCCGCCCCATTTCTGATCTTCTTCTACACTTAGGCTGCCAGAGCCTAAGTATAGGGGGGCGAGACGACTTCTATACTTCTGTTATTTTAGCTCTCCTACGCTTAGCCCGAGCTATGTCTTTTTAGTCGCTTTCGTGCTCTGAGGACATAGCACACGCTAAGTATAGGGGGGCGTGTATATATTACATATATACTTTACCCATAGCTCGTACTTTCGCGTATTTTCGCGCATTTTTGTATATATTTTACAATAATTGTGGGTGGGTAACAATCGAAAAAAAAAACTTTTTGTATACTTGTATAATATGTGTATAATACTTAAAATTCTTGTAAAACATACTTTTGTAAAATTTGTTGTAAAAAAATTGTTGTATACCAGAAAAATAAAACAAAAAGGCTTCTTATTTACTCTTGCACATCATCTCTGCATAAAGAGTCTTGCATCTTCATAGCATGACATCTCATCTCATCTGCATATCTTTGCATATGCAAAGTGAAAAGCTAGTGGGTTCTGAACCAAGTCATGAGTAGATATTGAGGATGGACTTGATTTGACCTTAATCCACCTAATTTCAGAGGAACCTTATAGGGACTGGAGTTAAGATTTCTCAGGTCAAGTGACTTAATTCTTGGAGTCCACAAATCTATGTTCACATGTCATCTTAATTAGTCTAAGTAGAATATCTCGTGCATACGCAGGATTCTTTTAGATAATGACCTAACTTGGACAAGCACAATGCACATAGCTCTTCATTGATGAGGTGTTGAGGAAGTAGTTTCCTTTGGCTTGGGGTAGCATATGAGGGTAGTACTTCTAGGCGGAACCTCTCTTCTTCTTCTAGTGAAGGAAGTGCGTCTCAACTTGGTCTAGTGGTGATGAAGGCTAAGGACGGGATGCTGTGGGTTGCAATAATGCTTCAAAAGAGGGATAGTCTACTGGCTCAAGAGGAAAAACTCCTGATGTATATGCTGCACCTTGAATATAGTTCCAAAAAAAAAATGCAAAGAAAGAACTCCAAAAAAAAAAAAAATCAGACAGGTCCAAGAAAAAGAATAATACCTGTCGGAGTATGTATATTAGCAAGGAAAATGCAGCTGGATGACTTGGCTACACTGGTCAGGCATCCCGGGATAGGTGGCTACACTGGCCACCGTCCATTCTTTTCTCTACCCCCTCCTCTTGAGTTGGTCGCACTTGAACTTAGAAGGGAATACCCCGCTCCTCGAGGAAAGAGTTACTGGACCAGGTTATTGAGTTACCTTGTTAGAGGAGGCTGGTTCCGAGTCATTTCTGATATGGAGAGCTATATCTCACTTACACAGTACAAGTAAGAATCATAGTCATCAGAAATTTGCGTTTGAGGAATTATTCTGACCTGACTGTTAAGGCGTCTTGAATAGAAGACTTGTGGAACTTGAAGTCTGTTAGGTCTTAAGTTCAGGTCCCAATAAGGTTCCGCCACACAATTAATCCAAAGGTCGAGTCAGGCTCCATTTTCAACTTTTGTTCATGACCTTGGCATGGAACCCAAAATCATTTCACTCTTGCATTTCATTTAGTTGCTCGGGGACGAGCAAGGTTTAAGTATAGGGGGTTGATGAATCTGTGATTCATCACATCAAAAGTCAAAAATAGAGCCTTGTTCCCGAGAAAATAGAGGCATATTTCCTTTTATCTTGCATAAATAACACTCATGCATGCATCCATAATTCATGCATTATAGCAGCTCATCTGCATTTAAATAAGAAGCCAAAAATCCCCTGTAAAAGACATCTTCATCAAAATAACTTCTTCTCTATACTATATATATATTCATTAATAAAACAGGGAGGAATCACCCTTGTAAAATAGCCCAAGTATCCTGAGAACCCCTGTACATTAAAACACACATAAAGCCCGCATACAAACCCCTACTTAGGTCTACTCACTCTTAGAATATTACATATCAAAAGACCTTCAAAATGAGACTAATTTCATTGAAAATGGAGCTTGTATGAGAAACTTGGGTTTTTGGGTCATGTTGTATACTACATATGTATATTTATGTATCTTTGTATTTATGTACCATATTTGACCTCACCTCCGTCTTTGGTCAACATGAAACTTGTAGATCTCATCAAGATCTACAACTTTCATGTTTTGAGTTTTTCCAAATTCGGCTTCCTCTTCTCTCTACACGCATTTCTTCCTCCAACCATTCACAGCAGGCCACGTGGCGCCCTCTGATTGCGCCACGCGGCCCGCTGCCCTTTGTATGATCCGCCTTCGCCCCCCACCGTTGGATCGCGCTTCAGATCCAACGGTCCCTCTGTGACCACGTGCGCTCACTCCCTCAGCCGTCCGATTATCTCCCACTTCTCATCACCACCATCCATTAGCGCCTCGCCCACAGTGCGCCACGCGTCACATCTTGAGCCCTTCGATCGCATTCTCAGCCCTTTCATCTGAGCCGTTAGCTCCCCAATAATCTCAGCCGACCGATCGATCGCCAAGGACTGATCAGGACCGCCCGCCCGCGCCTCGCCACACCGCGCCACGTGGCGCTCTCATGACCCCTCATCTGGGCATTCCAGATCTAATCCTAACCGATCGCTAAGCGTTGATCTCCACCGTTGGATCCCAAGATCCAACGGTGGAGACTTCGTCTCCTACCTCGGGTGCCCCCTCTCTCCCACGATCTCTGCCTTGCGAGAGGGGCACCCCCTTCCTATTCTCGGAAGCACTCCCTCCACCCTCGCCGGCCGCTGACCTTCCCACGACACACCCCACTCATCCCTCTCCCTCGCCAGCTCCCTCAAACACCACCATCTCCGCCACACTCGCCCCACGACAGCCACCAACTTCGCCACTCACCCACTCCAGCCGTCACCTTCATCCTATAAATACCCAGCCTCCGGCCACATTCAGCCCCATCCGCCACTCCAGAGAGGAACCTAGAGCTCGGAGCCTTCGATTTGTGACAGGAATTGAGTGAATCCTTGAGCGAAGACGGCCCTTCTTCTCCGGCGAGATCCACGGTGCCACCGCCGTGTCGCAGCCGCCCTCCGCGTAGCTGCTTGAGCTCGGGGCCTTACCGACCCCTCGAGCGACGACCTGGAGCTCAAAGCTGAGCCCCAATCCCCAGGTAACCTCCTCCATTTCTCCTCCGATCATTTTCTTCTTTTTCCTTCATCTTCGCCGATTTTATTCTCTGTTCACGATCATCTTCGCACCTCGCCTTCACGCCGATTAGCTCCGCGTCGGAGCTCTCATTCTCGCTGACCTCTCCGCATCATCAGACGCTCCACTCCACCAGCCAGCGACCTGTAGCTCCGCCACTTGGCCGGAGCAACGTCGCCCGACCACTTCACGTAGCCTTAGGCCTCGCTGATCACTCCACCCTCTTCCACGATCACCTGCACGCCTCGGCTATACTTCTAACCTTTTGCAGGGACTCAATTCATCACTGGCCGGAGCCTCGTCGGAGCTTTCCTCGAGCTTCATCGACTCAGAGCTCCAGCCCTCCTCCAGTCATCCAGAGACCACCGGAGGCTTCGCCGCGCACTTGCGATTCTTCCGAGCAAGGTGGGAGCTGACGAAGCTCACTACCGGAGCTTGACGACCGAGGCGGAGCTCGGCTGCTTTCATCGGAGCGCAGCCCTCTCCTCCGCAGGCGGCGGAGCATCGATAGAGAAGAAGGAGCAGCAACCGTTCGATCCTCTGATCGAACGGTCCTCGCCTCGCCACGCGTCCTTTCGCCGCCATCGTCCTCGACCGTCGATCACACCTCGGATCGGACGCCTCACCAGTCGCCACGCGCCTTCACCGACACCCCTTGGATTCATCTTGATCCAAGGGCCTTCAAGCCGCCACGTCGTCTTATCCGAGCCTCGGCCTCCCAAGCCTAGGCTCGGGTAACCCGAAGCTGCTCCGAGGCTAGCCCGAGCCTCCAGAAGACCCGAGCCTCGCTCCGAGCCTCCGACGCCCTCCGAACCTAGGCCGCCCCACGTGAGGAGCACGTGCGGCCTGGGTTATTTGCATAGACGCCCTTGGAGCTTTCAGAAATTGCAAAAAGACCCCTGTGAAGCAGACATCACGTGAGGAGCACGTGGTTCGTGGAGAAATTGCATAGAAGTCCTGCATAGTATTGGTAATTGCATTTTAGTCCCTGTCAGCACGTTTACTTATTGAAATTTTATTTTCCAGTATTGCATTTACACCCTTGTGTTTGCACGTGTCCATAGTATGCATTTTTCATCATTTTGAAATTCTAAAAATTGCAAGTTGTTGAGAATTTTGTCCTCTATCTTTTTGTACACGTGTCTGATTTTTGTTGGCTTAACTGAATTATCAATGAATTAATTGGTTCATTTGAGACATATTTTGCCCAGTGATGCCTTTTGATTTTTTAATTAATTATCTGTGCCTTCAAAAATCACCAAAAATTCACAGTAGCTTCAGGACATCATTTTCAACACTCCATAAAAATTTCATGTCATTTGCACGCATAACGAGGCCTAAATAAATAGTTTAGTGATTTTCTTTAATTAATTTTAATTAATTCATTTCACAGTGAATTTTAGATCTGTTAATTTTCCTAGGTTCCTGATCATTAGACCTTCCTAGGATAATTTTAGTTCTTGGAAAAATTGTGATTTGATATTTATTAAAAATTAAACACTGAAAATCACTCTGTCTGTTTACTTAATTCACAGAAAAATTATTTTGAGTCGAAAAATTCCAAAAAAATTAGTGTAGCTTAATTTCATTCCATGTCATAATCTGACCAAGTTTCATAATTTTTGGACTTAATTTGATATCTTAAACTGATTTAATCTCAACTTGGCTGGATTTTTGCATGTGTCTGCATTGAAAATAAAAAAAGAACAAAAAAAATTTGTCCCTTGAATATCAACACTTGAAAATTGCTGTAATCCACCTGAGGAGACAGTTGCCTCCCTGAGATCGACCTTGGACTCCACCAAGTAAAAAAATATCACCGCTTAAAATTGACCCAAAATCTGACTTAAGTGGTTTTTGATCAACCTCTCGTATCCGACTGCAACGAACACTTAAAAATAATTTGGACCATTAATTTGCCCGAATTAACTAAGGGTGCGGGAGCGTTTATCACCCGCCGAAAGAAAAGGTTATTTGCATCTTCCACCTCACGCATACATCGCATACAAGCCGGATCAGCTGACTGAACAAATCGAGCAAAGTCAGACCCCAATTAAGATTCTATCCCTCCTGAACATCCATAGAAAGACCTTCACGCACGTTGGAACCTTCCATTTCCAGATACTTCTATAATCAGTTATACATTCTCCCGTGTCAAAAACCACCAGTCCCTTCAAAATATTGTATGTCTTGGCAACCAAGAACATCCCATCATACCAGTTCCAGCCGTCTTCCCCCTTAATGGACCTAGCCACATTATCCAACTCCGCCGACAATATCATCTGCTCCTCCAAACGCCGGTCCGATAGCTCAAAGTGAAATCTAGGGAAGAAAGAGTGTCCATCCCAAATATTCATCATAGAGCAACTTGGGTCCACCACCAACACCATCAACCTCGGGAATCTGATGCTCGGCAGCCCAATCTCGCTCCAATTGTCAGTCCATAACTTAAATCCAATGCCATCCCCGAGGATGGGTCTCAGAAAGGGATGAATCTCCTGTGTCAACCCACAGACCCCTCATCAAAAATACGAAGGTGCGTGCCCAAAGATCTCATGCTCAGGCAGCGATGAGATGTTACCATAGATCTTCGTTATCATGGTACAAAACTAGCTGCTACATTCACTTCAAATCTGAGTAGTCCACTTGCTGATTGGAGCCATGTTCATCTCCTCTAAGCTATACAATCTTAAATCACCATCGTCCTTTGAACAAGAAATCGATTTCGAATCCACTAAAGGTATCCCACTCGATCATCCTAACGATGACCGGAATAAGCATCTCATGATGCTTTCAAGTATGTTCCTCACTGCCACGGGAAGGATTCTGGAGGATAAGAAAAATATTGGGATTGCAGGAGTGCAGCAACACCATCCTTCCACCTCTAGACAGGCGTACAGACTTTCATCCCACCAACTTCCGCTTCATCTTCTCAACCACTGGTAGCCAATATGTTAAATGCATCTTTCCACTTACCAGCGGCACCCCAAGATAGCGTAATGGCAAATCCTTGGGAGGGGTATGCTGCCAACCAGTGCAAACCTCAATCTTTGCATCCTCTAAGCTGAAAGGGATGAACTATGATTTGACTCTATTGAGTCTCAAACTCGAAACAACGCCGAAAATATCAAGGACCACTGACATGCCTCAACATCTATATGCACCTCCTTCCGCAAATAGGATCGTGTCATCTACAGATTGAAGCAGTGGGATTGAAAACTCCTCCTAAGTAAAATCCTTGCAAAATCCTCTTGTCACTGCTCATGCAAACATAACGGATAGTGCATTTGTCGCAAGGACAAAAGGTGGCGGAGCTAGGGGGCATCCCTGATGAGCCCCACGCTGTGGTTGGAAGTTACCTCCCCTAGGCTTACCATTTACAAGAACAGTGCATGAAGCAGTCGTGATGTGCCTCTTCATCCACGAGATCCACCTATCCGAGAAGCCACATCTAAACAGAGATGCCTAAATGAAACGTCAATCCAAGCAGTCACAAGCCTTTGAGAAGTCGACCTTGCACAAAACTTCCTTTGTGTTTCTTCTGCACCAATCTACGATCCGATACCATACTGTCCATGAGCTGTCTACCAGGTAAAAAGGCATTATGTGCTAGCGAGATGATCCGTCCAAGAATTTCCAGCAAGTGTAACGTCCCGAGCTTATGCTCCCGATCCATTATTGAGGAAAACTGACCCAGATAATTTGTTGGGTTCAGACCCAAATGAGTCCGTTGACAACTACCCAAAATGCTTAATCTCAAGTTGTCAAGTAGTGATCCCCACCACTTCCACTCTCACACTTTGTGAGTTTTAGATGTGGGACTATATTTGGGGACATGGGTTTTACAACCTCCCCCACTTATATTCGCAACATCCGCGTTGCAACATGATCCATCACGTATTCCCAGTGACAATGGTGATTGCACGCTCCGGGTAACCATTTCCTTCTATCTCTTTGTAGGAGTGGCTTCATCTCTCGGGTATCCTTTCCACTATTATAGGGAAATTGACTATGATACCATTTATAGTGTCCTGAGCTTAGGTCCATGGTTTGTTATTGAGGGAAATTGGCCTGGACAACTTGTTGGTTTCGGGCCCAAATGGATCCATTGACAACCACCCAAAATGCTTGAGCCCAAGTTGTCAAGTAGTTTCCCCCACCACTTATAACCCACTCTTACACTTTGTGAGTTTTAGATGTGGAACTATATTTAGGGGTATGGATGCTACAACAAATATATTGTCTAAGACCTTTGTCACGATCAAATATATTGCATTGGATAATGCGATTGGTCGGAAGTCCTTAAGCTTTATGGATGCATCCTTCTTAAGAAGTAAAAAAATAAGCGATCTGTTGAGCCGATCAAAACCATAGTTTTCCTCGGCAAACTCCAACACCATTTCCAGCACCTCTTCAACCATCAGCTCCCAAAACTCTCTGAAGAAAGACACTGGGAACTCATCTTGTCTGGGCATCCATATTGGTTCAAGTCGAAGACTGCCTCACAAATCTCTTGCAACTAAATGGCCTCGTCAATAAGTCTGTATCAAGGTCTGAAATGCTTTCCACCCCCAGTCCTAACCACCTGAAGCCACAATGTGATAAGAGTGTGCTCATGCTTTAGAATGTATTTTCTAATGAAATTCACATGTGTATCCTTCCAAGATTTTCCAATGATACTCATGTCCCTAACTTTTTTTGCAACTACACATAAGTCCTGTGCTCTTATAAAGTTCTCATTAGTGTTATTCTGTCATTACACTCGTGCCCTATGTTACATTAACTGGAAGGCACATTTTAACTGAAAGGCAATATTGTAAATTTTGTAAGAATATCAAAACACGAGTGAAATTGCAAAACAGAGACCATGATTGTTATAGGAAAAACCCAAAAGGGTACATGTGTAAAAAATCTTATTTTCATGCTCATATTCCTTTTTGCATAGGTTGAGGGGCTTCGACATAATTAGCGACAATTACACTAACCCCCTTCTTGACCCACTGGGATACAGAACTTCCAGTCGATCGATCAATCCTGACCGTCCATCAGGCACAACGTCGCTCTTCCACTTCAGTCTCCCATCCTTTAGCCATCCCTCCACGCCTCTCACTACGATCCGGCGCGAACCATCCCTCCACTCCTCTCACTACGATCCGGCACGAACCACCCCTCCGCCCGCGCCTCCCATCCCCGCTCCGCCGATCACCTCCGCCGGAAGCTCTCCACCGCCGGTGAGATCACCTCGTTTTCCTACGTTCGTCAATGCATCGTATCCGATCGAAGTTAGTCTCCGTAAATCGCATTTGTTCCACCGAAGAACTCGTACAAGTGCTTGCTGACATCTTTGTCGAGGCACAGTGGGGGCGAGTTCGAAAAATTCTATAGCCTTCCGGGGCTCAATGATCCGCGGATCGGTGAGGTTTTAGTTGATGTGGGATTTAGCACATCGGAGTGAAGCTGATGTGATTGGACTTTGTGTTGGTGGGGTGCAGATAGGCTGCTGTACTCAATCAAAGTGCTTTTGGAGTCCGCAATCCGCAATTGTGATGAACTCGTGATCAAGGAGAAGGACGTGAAGAAGATCGTCGATTGGGAGATGACTTCTCCGAAGCATGTCGAGATTCCATTCAAGCCCGCCCGTGTTATGATGCAGGTCTCTCTTGGATTAATCTGTGTTTTCTACGTGGTTGTGCTTGTAGTAAGGATTTTGGATGGAGTGAATGATTTGCTTTGTGTGCAGGATTTCAGGATTTTACGGGTGTCCCTGCTGTGGTTGACCGTGCAAGCATGTGGGATGCGGTGAACGAAATTGGGGGCGATCCTAACAAGATCAATCCACTGGTGTGTTGTGTTTCTCTAGGACACAGCATTTAGGAGAAAGCGATACATCGTACATGATTCTCTGTTAATGATAATGATTTTAGTTGTGTAAGTAGAGTCGGCTGCATGGATTCTTTGTCTCTATTCAGATCTATCTTGGATCGATCCCTGACTTATATCCACAAAACTAAAATCCCTTCGTGTAGTCTCTTTCCAACACTAAGAATGTTTTTAGTAGTCATATGTTGAAATTTTGATCGGGGAGTGAGTTATTAGAGAATGAGGCAGATGCTCACTGAATACTTGTTATGTGTAGCTAGGTTAACTCCCCCTGCCTTCAAAAAATCTAGCTCAGTCCCTCCACGACCCAGCCTCATTCAATCACACATATATAGATAAAAATTATTTATGATCAAAGGCTTCTTTATTTTTTTTCCTATCGATCCCCACATCTTCCCAACTCAATATATAAAAATGCCAAAGCTTTCTCCCACTTTAAGTAGGGTCAGCTAAATGGATTCTTGCTCGAATCCATGTTTAAAGATCCAATTATTTTTTACGTTGGTTGCCGGCTACCTAACGTAACTCCCACAAGGAAGGATTTGAATCATGGTTTTTTAGGTTGTAGGCACACTGTACTACCACTAACCCACTGAAATGGATAACCTTCATCTCAAATCAATAAATAAATAAATAAACATAAATCCTGTTAAATTCAACATCAAATGTTGGTTCCCTAGTAAGGGGGAATTGCACTTTTAATCCCATAATCCTTTTCGAAAGAAATCAAAATCTCTATCTCTCTCGAAAAATGTAGTGGTTTTAAAAAATGGAATATATATTGATTACATCTTTTATAATAATTAAATTTGATTGCCCATTTGCAATCCTAGATGAAACTAATCACTCAATTATCTCACTATGGAGATTGATCTGCCTATTTATTTTTTATTAACCTCTATCGTAATTTTAAAAGAGTCTACATGCATGCCTTAGAATTCTACTATGTTGCCAAACCCCTCCATTCTAAGATGGATTTAAAAAAAATCTGGCAAGAGGCTTCCTTATTGTCGGTGTTAAGTTTCGGTTTAGCAGAGGGAGCATGAATCGAGTGGTCAACGATGTTAGGGATAACCGACGATGACATGCTTCTGCTTCGATGAAGTCTTACTCCGTATGTGTCATACCCTAAGAAATGCTACATGGTTGGATTGACGATTATTTTCCATTCAAAGAAGTGCCGATTGTTTTCTATTACATAAAGTTGCATGAACATATTTTTATTGTTCTGTATTGCAAACCTCACACATGAGGATTTATGGAACTGTATAATGTACATCATCATTTTTAGAGATGAATAACATAATATTATAATTTAGGCATGTGTTATATCCGCATGTATTTGTATTATTACATAATCTTAGCTGCACATTTCACTTGTTATTAATCAAATGTGTATATTTAGATTTTAAGTGTGATCCTTTTATATAGTATTTTTCATTATATATTTTTTAATAATATCATTGAAAGAAAATTTTTGCTTAAGTTTTCTTTTAGAAAGACATCTTCTTGTGATAAATGCAAGTATCATTTTCCAGTTTGTATTTTTACCTCATGAACCGTGTAAACTTTGTAAATGACGTCTACGACCTTCGAAACATCGCAATTCCACCTTTGACCCCATAAACTTGTTAACCTTTACCCCACATACCCTGTGGTTAAGTTCCATTGATTTATCCGTTAAAACTTACCAGATTCCGTTAAAAAGTGTTGCATATTAGTTTCTTTATTTAGAAAATTTACAATAATGCCATCCCTCTTCTTCCCTGACCCTCCTCCTAAGATTCTCTTCCTCCTCCACCTCCCCCACGATGTCCTCGACCTCCCAGCCCTCCCTTGTTGCGCAACCGACCTCCCCCGCACCTCCCTTAACCTACCAGCCCTCCCTTGCGGCGTTGTCGACCTGCACCTCTCCAGGTCGCCGCCTATCTCCCTGACCTCCGCCTCCTCCCCTCCCCAACCTCCTCCAGGCCGCCTTCCACCTCCCCGACCTTCGCCTCCTCCCCGACCCCCTCCAGGCACCGCCCACCTCCTCGACCTCCGCCTCCTCCCCAACATCCTCTAGGTTCTGCCCACCTCCCCGACCTCTGCCTCATCCCCTCAACCTCCTCCAGGCCACCACCCACCTCCCCAACCTTCCCTCCTCCCTCCCCAACCTCCTTCAGGCCATCGCCCACCTCCCCGTCCTATGCCTCCCTAACCTCCTACAGGCTGTCGCCCACCTCCCCAACGCCTCCTCCCCTTCCCAACCTCCTCCAGGCAGCCTACACTACCTACAAGACATCCGCCTACATGCCTCCTAGACCTCCGCCTCCCTACCCACTCCACCTCCTCCTCCCCTTGGAAATAACATGGATGTGGAATATCTACCGTTGGATTTTCATTGGTTGGATTAACTCAAGGCTAATCCAAGCAGTTTACTCTAATAAAGTTAAAACTGACGGTAAGGTCTCTGAGGTTAGACAAAGCAAGTTTATGAGGTTGAGGGGGGAATTACTATGTTTCAAAGGTTGTAGAGGTCATTTACAAAGTTTATAGGGTTCCTGGGATAAAAATTCCTTTTAAATTTGACCCATGATAATAAAATATTGACTTCATCCCTTAACCACATCAATAATCAAGAGGTAGAAAGGGCCTTTTTAGTGATCTTAGTCTTAGCAATTTAACTTTCCATCATGCATCATCCTTTGAAGTAGAAAATACATGTCCCCAATGTAAAAGGTAGTAGCTGGTAGAAGAAATGGAATAAGGGGAGAAGAACCCATTGTCCAATCAAGATTATGTTTGTTAAGGTCCAATCAAGGGAAGCATAGACATGTACCCAACTTTTTTGCATAAGATGAGCAGGGGGCGATCCTATAATACGAAAGAAGAGTGGACATAAGGGAACTCGAATCTTGTACTCAAGAAAGATAAAGTGGGTCATGAAGTAGCTATCAGGGAGGGGGTGAATATGTTATTGGTCATTGAGAGTAGAATATATTGCAATCTCACCATGCTTAACCTAACAAGGACCTTTTCTACCTTGGAGGGTTTCCATATAAAGAAGAATGATGTGCATGAAAACTTAGGCGGGGGGAGGGGGGTATACACAGTTTTAGAAAACGTTATTGGAGCAAGGATGTAGATTGAAAACAAGAAGTAAGAGGAACCAACATGCACAGAGAGTAGTTCACCTACAAAAAATCAATGGAAAGATAAAATAGTGAAAGAAAACCCACACCTAATTTAAATAAAAACCATAGCAGGTGGACAAGACCAAACCACCATGCCACGTTGGGAAATGCGAAGGATATCTAGAGGCACAACAGTTATAAAATCAAAGGCTGATAGCCAGACACCAAGCCAAACGATGTGCCGCATCATGTTATCCACAAAAAACAATATGATTCTTTTTATTGATAATCCTGCTACTAAGGGGTTCAGGTAACCCCTTTATTTCATCGAAACTTGGGGGTTGACAAGTATAAAAGGAAAAAAATGTATACGTGTAAACATGAAATTTGAAGTATAATAATTTTTGCCTTTCGTCTTGAGCAAAAAAATAATATGATACAAAAATTCACAAAAAAATGAGAGCGTGTGACATTTACAGTAGCAAAAAGCAAGCAAATAAAAACAGCAGAAATACACACCCCAATCAAGCAACCGGTTGTCATCAGCCAGTCGCTATTGAGCAATTGTTGGTAATCGACATGTTGCTCCGATCAAGCAATCTTGTGGAAAGATAAATATCTAGTGCAATAACCAGAGGCCCTAGGGTTCTCTTATGTAGAAAGGAGAAACCTTGTTGGCCAAATTACATAATAGAGATAGAAAGAATGAAAATACATAAAACATGATAATATACTAATACAAAATGACTCTTAACACGTGTATGAGGAAATTGTGTTCTGTATGCTTATATGTAATGTTGTCCAAGTAATTGAAATTTACAAGGCATGCCACTCATGCTTTTGCCTGTTGTTACTTGATCTGTTTGGGTATATTAACGATGTGTGGTCAGAACAATGAGGTTGCTTAGCTCAGCCCATTGTAAACATCTCCAGGCTTATGCACAGGCATGATCTATGGCATAGACTTACTGCATGTAACATATGCATCTGTTGCAGCAGTATCAACAATGAGGTCGTTGGTATTGTGAAGAAGACACCATTGAGCTTTTCATTTGAAAATGGCAGATATTTAGTAAATCTGATCTTTGTTCGTAGTCTCGCCGTAACACTTATTATCTGTCTAATAGTGTATTCTTTTCTTTGCAAAAACCAATTAGTTACTCCCTAATTGGTTCACTAACGTGACTGTTTAACAGCGCTACAAAAATGCAGGAAACGACATGATTATTTTGGCTGGAGCAGAGTGTGGGAGTGGAAGTTCACATGATTGGGTTGCGAAAGGGGCCGATGCTGCAGGTGTGTCTCATGTCTCTGTATAGCTCCCTAGTTGAACTTGCATAGAATTATGTTTTATGATATGATACATCAATTCAGGGTAAAGGCGGTGATTGCTAAAATCTTTCAGAGAATTCATCGGAGCAATCTGCATTGTCCCTCTCTGCTTCAAGTCAGGTGAAGATGTGCAATCTCTGGGCTTAGCCGGTCATGAGTATGGCACTGTCAAACTCCCAAGCAAAATAGGTGACATCCAGCCTGACCAAGATGTCATGGTGACAACGGATGGTGTAAAAATCCTGACCAAGATGCCATGGTGACAACGGATGGTAGAAAAACATTCACATGCATGATTCGCTTCGATACTGAGGTATGCCGTGAAAACTTAGACCTGCATTTTAAGGAGATTCGTATTGTTTATGAATTAAATGCATCAGTGCCACATGGTTCGTTACAGCAGAGAATCTGCCGTCCATGGTCATCCATTTAGCTGCATGTTTCATGCAAACGTTTTTGTATACAAGGTCATCCATTTAGCTGCATGTTTCATGCAAAAGTTTTTGTATACAACTTTGAAGACAAACTTCAAATATAAATGAGAATCCATTGAGCAAGGCATCTGCCAACTATAAAGCTATATTGCTTCTATGAATTCATGCCCCATGGTCTTGCCAGCCTACTTCTTAACATGATAGAGCTGCTCTTCTTTAGATTCATAACCAGGACATCTAATAACCTTAGTTGTTGATGTTTTAAGCTAAGATGACGTGTTATCCGGAGAAATGGAGATTGGCATAATGTAGTATATTAGAATGAATGCCATTGAGAATAAGTCTTCAATTAAGAACTCACCCGTGCACTTGATTGAAATGCCAAATCCTCTTCCTTTAGACCACAAAAGAACTCGTCAAATGACATTGTGAGTTTGTAACAACAAATGGACACCACTTTACAACTTACACAAACTACATGACAAAAGTGTAAAGACAAATGATTATATATACATAAAGTTAATAAATAGCATCTCATTTGCATGGGTGTTGCATCACGATTGGGAGGATTTAGCCTAAACTCTGTGACTATTGCCAAGATTCTCATTTTACACCGTGGTCATTCTACTTCCAAATTTAGCTTATCTCCACAGTTTACATATGTGGACGAGAATATCATTATATTGCAAATTTATCAGCTTTATTACCAATCAAAACTTCGTCGATCTGCTATGATAAGGTCATTTTATTACCAAGATCATTCTTTTACTTGAGTAGATAGTTTATTAGCACTCTATGCTTTTTGATGATGAGAATTTTGTTACTACCAAGGTATAGGCTTGTATATTGTTGAGTGCTTGTATTATAGGTAAATAGATTTTAGATAAGGATCCATTTACCCATCATAAATGGTCTAGTGGTAGTGCAATGTGCCTACCACCCAAAAGATCAGGGTTCAAATCCCTCTCTTGTATGGGTTGCGTTAGGTAGTCGACCGCCAGCATAAAAAATAGTTGAATCTTTCAACATGGATTTGAGCAATTCATTTAGCCAACCCTACTTGTAGTAGGAGAAGACTTTGCCATTTTATGCATTTACCCGTCTGAGTACTATGTGTATTCTTCTCCCCCCATTCCCTGATCTCTCATTGTGTGAATGAGAAAGAGGAAAAACAATGAACATGAGCCGGACAGATAGGGAGTTTTGCCTCGTGGTTTTTCTCTTCTTCTTGGAAGTTTTCCATGTTAGTTCCCTCGTGTTTGCAATTGTTTGTGATTGATATAGTTCAATATGGTATCAGAGCATAAGATTGTAACGTGGGTTTGATTGGGTATGTGTTGTCCGGGTGGAGAAGGTGTATATTTCACCCTGTTGTTGTCTGGTGTATATCATTCCACTTGTATCCTCAAGCCCTACCTCAGGTGCAGTGCTGGTCTCTAGACAGCACCCCGTCAAGTCATGAAATGCCCTCGCCCTCGTGTTGCTGCTGGTTGGAATCGAAGCCCCTGTTTGGTTGCAGGGTTGGGCAGGGTTGGGTTGGGCTGGGTTGGGCTGGGTGAATAGTAATCTGTGAGGAGGAAGTACCCTTGTGAATAGTAACCAGGGTTGGACCAACCCTGCCCAACCCTACAACCAAACAGGCCCTTATTGTTTGCATGCAGTATTGGGTTGATCACAGTGGTATTGGTGTCCTAGTTTGGCGTGTTGTTGTGATCGAGGGTTGTTATGTTTGTGGCACTAAGTATTGCCCAAGGTTTGGCGATTTAGAGTGTGTTTTAGCGCTATTGTACTTGCTGTTGTGTTGTTCTTTAGATCTTTGGCGATTTGAGCGTTGTTGTGTTACACATGTGGTGCTTCTTATCGCCCAAGGTTTGGTGACTTGTGAAGCCTTGTTCTTTCGACCATTGTCTCTGGTGTGAGTCCAAAGAGGTTTGGATGTGTGAGGTATCCCTATTACTCTTGCTTTGTTGAGTATTATGGATAGAAACATTATTTGTTGCTGCAGAATTTTTTTCCTTACCATTGACTATCAGAACTCAGCCATGGCCGGTCCCAAGCCCGGGTAATGAGGAGGGCTGTGTTAGGTAGCCGACAGCCAGCGTAAAACAGTCAGAGACAATTTCCTAAATTGTACTTTTTTTCTAAAAAAAAACTATTTAAGAAGTTACCTCATGACAGTCGGATCTTTTCAACATGGATTCAATATTGACTATCAGAAAAAATGAATTTTATGTGGAGGCTTTTTTCTTTGGCTCCTTGTGTGTTGTTTTTTGGTGGCCAGGCTTCTAGTTGTTATCCTCCAGATGGCGCTTGCGCGGAAATATCACGTCACAGTTCCCACTGTAAGTCTGTAAGCATATCCCCTCTGGTTGGCTTATGCGAAGTACTTGTCGCTAGCAACTTATTTTGCATCTTTATATATTTCATGTAATTGCCGTCCCATATTTAATGCGTACTATAAATAAAGCATTCCTTGTGTTAATGTTATCAGTTCTCAATGTATTCAAATTCTAAAATGTACAAGAATATGACAATATCTATATACGTGACCAGTTTATTATATGTTTGATAGCACCAGCTAAACTGGCAACTTCCATAAACGGGACAACAGAAGTGGAAGTACCTATACCTTCAATATTTGAGTTACCGTTATAACATGAGCTTGCTACCACTTCTCAGGAGAAGTGATAAAGACGTGGGAAAGTGATGCATAAATGGTTTTTATCATGTTTCTTAACTTCTGAAATATCAATTATGCTTTTTTTGCAACATGAATTTTGCATCAAAATTATTGCAAAATTAACAATTCTACATTTTTGTAATATCAATTATGCCCGTGCTTTTCTTTAATGATAGGGTCAAACTGTGAATTTTGTAAGAAGTTAAGATTCGACTGATATTACAAAAAGATGAAGAGCTTGCATCAAAGTGCATGTAACTACATATGCACCGATGTTAAAAATATTCAGTAATATTATTTTTTATTTTACCCGGGGATTTACTTTGTATTGTTAGTAGAATATTTGTTTCGAATTTCATGTAAAATCAACATTCTTAACATGTTCATCTAGACATCTCAGTTTTAACGATTCTAAGACCGTTAAAATCTAATAGTCTTGATAAAGGGATTTGAAATTTTGAATTAAGTCGAATTTTTAATGATATCATAGCGATACATGGTGATATGAATCTCACATGAATTCATTTCAAAAGAATAATACATAATGGATGTTTTTGGTACCGGTGCATATACAGTTACATGCACCTCGGTGCAAGCTCCCCATCCTCTTACAAAAAAAGGGAGGGCTATAACTAATATTGCACAAGAAAGGTCCAAGTGATAAAAAAATCCACGTACAAATCCCTCACCTTAGTGCAACTTTTGTTTGAAGGAAGGCTTTTGGAGTGAGGAAAGGGAAAAATATGTTGCTTGTCCCTCGTTCTTGTTTGATTGATACGAGGGATAAGAAAAAAATTAATACCAAACAAAGACAATAGTTTATATAACTACTACGTCATCACTTAATTCCCCGAATTACTTGGAAAGATCCCTGGTATCGGAATCAGAGAACAAGGGTTGTTCCCTTGTTTTAGGGGGGTGTCTTAGAACAATTCTTTCTCAAAATGCGGGAACTAAACGACAGAAGCCGACGTCGTCGATGAGAAACACCGCAACAAAACACAAGGCTGCAAGGGCTCTTCAGACCGCAAAACTAGCAATAACAAAATCCCCATCGGTTTTATAGTATACATCAAACCTCAGAGTTTTGCAAATCATCCACACTCACATAAGATGCATATGCTAAATACTGACACCCCGTTATTGTGATTCAGACAGAGTGGTGGGGGCGTGATGAAGCAGTCAGTCTGTGTTAGTTCTGGGGGTTTCCGTTGTACAAAATCCTATGAGATGGCTCCATCCTCAACCTGTTAAAAAGAAGGGAAGAACATCAGACAAAGATACCAAATTACTGCAGCTCAACTCAGTCAAATCTATGTTTTGAGTTCATACAGTTGAAATCCAAATCAGATCCTTTTGAATTACACAGACCAAACAGTTGTCTAGAACTGCACTGTTAATTACCGCAATCCATAAATGGTTCATCGGGATCAGTATTCATCGGAGACTCATTCGGGCTAAAGATCGCTTCAGGAGCTAAACAAGCAAGAGTCGGAATCAGGATGGCACCAACCTGACCAAGTCCGAGTTGGCTCAGCCAAAGCGACCTCGACTAGATCGAGGTTTCAAGTCTTAACGACACAGCAAAAGAAAGCAGCCACTATTGGGAATAGAAACAACCAGAGATCATCATTTAAAAAAATTCACTACTGATAAATAAGTAAATTCTAGCAGGAGGTTCGTATGAGATGATAGATACCATTTAGAATCAAGTGATGGTGTATATTAAGCACGTCAATTTGTTATTACGTCCAGAGTGGAAGTCATTCTTCGGTCTGCCGCTTCAGCCATCGTGGCCAACATCCACTCGCGAAGCTGACTCCTAAGCGATTAAAAAGCAAGCTCGACTGCATTCTTCCTCGACTTTTTAATCAAGTCAATGGAAAGAGCAACGGCGATTCATTTTATCGTGTCATAAACAACATTTATCCTACCTTCTCTGCAATATCACCCAAAAACTAACTGTGAAGTGGAGTCAGGCCAAGGGATTGCATTAAAAACAATCGAAGAACAAACGTTTATTGCCAGGGCATCAGCAGTAGTCGGAAACAACAGCGACACCACCATGGTGTGGCCGTATCCGACCGTCCTCCGACAGGACCTTCACTGGTACATAGAATTACTTTTTTTGGAGCGAAACCATAGTAATGCAGTGTCGTCGTATTCAGACCATCCATCCGTCAGATTCAGAAAATCCTCCGCTATCCCAGGCCAACGATATAAAAGGCCACGTCAATTGTGCTAGGTCTTGCTCGAAATCATCCTTCCAAATAAACCTGAGAGTTCATTGTCTCTCCCATGAAACAATCACAGCAAATGTTGTCAAAAATAAAAGCACTCAGCTCTAGCGTAACAATGTCCCCAACCACCTCACATGAATGATCGGCCAGTAGCTTGACATTTATCACATAGAGTTGAACGAAGTCCTCGATACGCTCTGCAGTGACCTTCGGCAGAAAAAACATACTACATTGATCGATCAACTCAACTTTCAAATCTTCTTCAATAATTTCCCTAAAAGACACTACATGCAATATCAACTCAACGCGCACAACTGTCGGTCGTTGTCGAGGGCGTTGCTTCTCTTGTCGTGTAGATGAGGAGGAACGAACGGGTTGGAGTGTGAGTCAAACCGAATCTCATCGTCGGAGAGCATGTATTCTGTACTGCGCTTGCCAGAGTTACTACAACTGAAAATGAATCTCTATTTGGAGAACTTTGGCCCATCACATCATGTGGACAACTACTCCATCTCTGAAAGGGTAGAACTGAAAAAGTCATCACAGTCCACAGTTGCTAGAAAATGGAGTCTGAAAAGGTCTCCTTGTCAGAAAAATAGGTCTCTCCCATACTGGATCAAAGAATGGGATCTCTACTATGGAGTCCCTATCAAACCACATGAAAACCCTAGCCCACATGGCATAGGGAATGGGATCTCTACTCTGGAGTCTCTATGGAACACATGAAAACTCTGACCAAAATAACAAAAGATGGGGACCACACAAAAGATGATCGCAAACATGTGCAAATCAAAATGAAGACTCGGAATCAATCTGACATCGAGTCTGGAACTTCGATAGAGTCTGGAAAATCTAACATGGCACTTACTGGAGAATCTAAATATGAACTGGAATCATTATGACCGTAGAACTCTATACAATACTCCCCCTTTCTCTCATACTGGTCAGAAAACAATGACGTCAACCAAGTTGGGAGAAGACATGAAAGGATGGGGAAAACACGAATTAGCCTATCTCGATTTTTTTCGAGTTCTCTTTATCATCTTTTCTCGACTATTCTAAAAAAATATAGTTGTCTCTCTTTTTTTTCAAATAAGTCGTTCACACATTTTTCAACTTTTTTCCCCTTTTTGCATTTTTTTAAATGACGAATCGACGCCTCCTGGAGCAAAGGGGGCACGACAAGAGGGTTGTTGCGTCGGGGCCTGGAGCGAAGGAGGCGACTCCGCCTGGCGGTACGAGGAGCTGGCGGCACGAGGAGAGGGGCTCGCTGCCACCAATATGGGGATGCAGTCTGGAGGTACTGTCGCATGATGTGGGGGTGATGGAGGAACTCATTTAGAGGTAGGATGTGAGGGAGATGCGCCTCGACAAAACCAGATCAGGAGGACGCCCCACCCGGAACATCTTCATTTCTTTTTTTCCGTATTGCCTAGGATGTTGCTTGAGATCTCCGACTTGGGGCTTGAAGGCGAACGAGAGGAGGCGGACATTGGAGGGGCCTCCGTCTTGAGAAGTCGCGGCCTTCGCCGTCTGGAATCCATGTTAGGGTTACGTGAGGAGGACTCCAATCAAGGAGAGGATGGGGTCGCTAGATGGGGTCGCAGCCTAAGGGCAGCTGGGGCTCCGCCTGGTGGGACCTTACTGCTCAGGGATGTGACTGGAGAGGAGGTGCTCGTGGTTGTGGGACGAGGGAAGATGCTCCTCCTGGAATCACGCATGGGAAGGGGCTTTGTTCGCCTAGAGATTTCACCACCGCTAGAGTTGAAGAAGGAGGCGTGATGGTTGCTGGATCTGCACAAGTGGAAGTCGCACCTGGAGGAGTTGGATCCTACAAGTCGGATGTGAGGAACCGGGTTGCAGTGATGCTGCATGCGCTGGTTGTTGACGATGACTTGCTGTTGGAATTAGGTTTTCCACCAGAAGCCCTAGGAATTTCTTGGACATTGACGATCTTCACAAACACGAATCATCAGGACTTCGATTATAATCTTGGATGTGTGCAGAAATTAGGGTTTCATAAAAAAACCTAGAATCTACTTGAACTTGAACAATATGAACAGATCTTAGAACATAATCAAATGATATAATCGAATCTCGAAAAATTTACAAAATAAATCTTCAAGAAAAACCTCGAGAATCGAACTCGCTTTCATACCATGTTAGAAAATAAAGAATGAGGAAGCATATCAGAGAAATAGAATAAAACAATATGGAACACATGATTTTAATATGGAACCCTACTCCCTGAGGAGCGGGATGAAACCACGGGAGAAGACCTCAAATGGCCATAAGTTGTATTGCACTTTCTCATCTGATACAAGAGGTCTGGGGCTTCTTATATGGCCTCCTCATACCCTCCAAGTCCCACCACTGGTAGATGTGGGACTAAACCCTATATGTGATAAGGATCCATTTACCCATCTTACATGATAAGTGATGCATACTCAACACCTTTCAATTTCGGTGGAACCACGATACCAATATTTTGAGTCATGCTTCCATTTGTCACATAGAAGGCCTTTGTCATTAAAAACTCCAAAGAATGTGGCAATAATACTGGTCTCATGCAACTTTCACCCCCCAAATCCTCCCCTTCCACAAAAATCTCTCACCTTCCTATTAGGAGTATATTTAGGGAACTGAATTTCGCTAGATTTGACTAACTATTTACAAATCCTGGAGTGGTCTAAATAAGTATTTTTTTGCTCAATCTCCTCCAACAAATCCCACTCTTGCAGAGGGTTGCATTAGGTAGTTGACGGCCAGCGTAAAAAATAGTCGAATCTTTCAACATGGATTTGAGCAAGAATCCATGTAGCCGGCCCTACTTACAGTGGAAGAAGGCTTAGTATATCTTAGTCTCCTCCAACAAATACTCCAAATGATGGCATTTCCCCAATATAGAATAGAATATCCTCAACTGAGGAGATTTTCATGTCAGGTTACAGAAGTCCCGTTCACATGATGTAAGTCAGTGTGGCAACCATCCAGCTTATAAACTACTTATGTTCCACACAAATATGCTCTTTCAAGGTCGCAGAGAAAATCCCATATTCCTTTCAATTCTGAACACATCATTAGATAAAGTAGGCATTGAAGTGATGCAATGATTCAGGGCAGCCACACATACATAGGACTGTACGTTTCGTCTTAATTCAGAGATTCAGGGTATACACTGTAGGTATAAATAGTTGAAGACCAAATGACCTTTAGAAACAAAGTGACTATTGTTATAAGTATTGAGAGGCGTGATACAATGCATCAATAGAAACCAAAGATGTCATTTTTAATGTGGATTTAACTTTAAAAGTAATACCTTTCTAGCCCTTATCATGCCCTGTACTCACGAACATGCATCCATTTCGTAGAAGACCACTTATTCCCTTTAATAACAGGACATCCACCTGCGAGAGTCGCATATCCAAGATTGCAGTATCAAAAACCAATAGAGATGAGTAGCAAGAAGCAACCAAAATACAGGGAACAATCTAGGATAAAAAATGATGAAGCCTTCTCCCTCTTTGAGTAGGGTCGGTTACAAAGATTCTTACTCAAATCCATATTGAAAGATCCGATTATTTTTATTCTTCTTGTTGGGTACCTAGCGCAACCCCCACAATGAGGGATTTGAACTCCGGACTTTTAGGTGGTAGGCACACTGCACTACCACCAGACCATTGGAAGAAGCAACCAAAATACAGAGAACAAACTAGGAATCTAGACAGAAAAAGATCCATGCGATAACTTCACCCAAACGAATCTTAAGTAAACTAATCTGACCATGCAAGCTCGAAGGATCAAGCGTCGCGTCAGGCCTCATGCTCCAGAAGAGAAGTGCATTTCCCATCTTTGGCTTTACAGCAAGGCCTTTCTTGCCACACTCTGAAAGCTCGTTGTAGTATGATAATGAACTGCTGTTTTGCTTTGAATCAGGAAATATTGTCTCACCGCCTTCTTCAACATCAGAACTGCAGTAGATTCATATCCATTGGAGATGAACTCAATATATTGCAGGAAAAGAAGACATGAAAAACAAAAGTAATGCAGTTGAATATGCATTGAAAGCATGGTGCATACAGGTACATTAGAAGCGTAGCCATTCGTTGCCCTCCATTCTTGGTGTTAAATTCATCAAGGAAGTAGTCAAAGTGGGGTTCGTATTTCTGACCAGCCTGGTAGTGGAGAACTTGGAGACCCTCACCATGCTCTGATTAGATTAAAATAAATATCTTTAAAAGGTATAATTTGAGATATCTAAGCCATGTGATCATAAATAAAATCTGAATTCATTCCAACATAATGCTTCCCTCTCACTTATGACAATAAAAATGAGGATCTTCGACTTTGGACAAGCAATTGTAGGATGTTAAATGTGTTAAATATGGGCAGCAATTTTTGCATGTTAAGACTCGAAGAACGGCACAATTCTCAAGTTTCTGAGAAATTGAGAAAGGAGGGTACAAAAAATGGGTTTGCCACCTGATAAGATTGTTTCAAAATCCTCCAATGGAGAAAGGACATGAGTAATTGTGCAATTTCCCTCAGCTTTGGTTGCTAAAGCAAAAAACTCCGAATTGGAAGTGTTATACATTAAAGATCAACAGCGTTTGTAGTGGATAACATAAATATAATTTGAGATTATCACCATTGCTTGAATATTGATGTATGCTTTTGAACATACAGCCATCTCTAAATTGAATCATTGGAACAAATTCATTTTTTTTCTAAAGCATGTTTGATGTGGAATATGAAAATGTTTTAGTATTGAACCACAGATAATGACGAAGCCAGGATCCTATTTGCTTTTCAATTCAAACGTCATATAACAGCTTGTTTTTATTTTCCATTTAGCAAATGCAAAATGCTAACCAAATATATGCATTAAATGATGCATGGCAATTGTCAAAATATTGTGGACGCTCAAACAGATATATTCACCTTTTGAATCAAAAAAGGATGAAACACCCATAGTTGTGCCCTCCCCAAATGTATTAATGGGGGATAAAGTTTGGTTTTTAACAGAAACACCCATAGCATTATTCACCCAAGTCATCTTGAAATGCGATTGAACAGCTTAATTTGCTCTTTTCCCTCCAATTCAACTCTCACAATCCCAAAAGATGGCAAGGGGCTGCCAGGACAATCTTTGCTTAAGGAAGATGGCAAGCGCAAGTTGTAACGCTTCAGTTGCAAAGCTGAGTACCGTCAAGTGGTGAGCCTTTAATGGCATGGGCAGCTTCGTCCATGTATATCACGGAGAAGAATAAATGGTGTTCACCTTCTTATTAGTGTGACAAACATGGAAGATAATTTCTATGATCGTATACGTAATATTATCCCAAAAGGGGCAGTATAATATGTAACAGGTGAAAGTTTTCCACTGCGACATGCAATTGACAAATTGAAACTGCCACTTCAAGTAATAGAAAGTAGAACAAAAGTCGTCAGACAATACCTACGGGTACATGAGTAAATTCAGCTATTCGCTTCTCTATGGCCCTGATGATTTTGTCCTGTCCTCTCCTCATAAACATGCCAGTGCTTGTGCGGACCCTGCAAGCATTGTGCTCATGATGGTATGTAAAGAAACTCAATGTAAAAAAGAGGCTTCTACAATGTTTTCAAAGATGCAGACCTGCTGTCCTTGCTCTTGCCGGTTTCACTATCAACAACAGTAGATTTTTCCATGTGAGGTGTAGCTAGTTTGATCAAGTATTCGCACTCTTCCTTGGACTGCTTAGAATCGTTAAAAAATCAATAGTTTATCGTATTTCGATATAGTAGTATTTCTATGATAATATGGAAAATAAGAGGAAAAAAGTTCAAGTATGGCAGAGACTATTTATTTTATTTGAACTTCCAAAAGAAGTTGTCATATTGTGCCGTCACACTCAAACACAAAATATAGGAAGTGCATGGGATTATTTTTTAAAAAAAAAGAAAAAAACATATATAGGAAGTGCATGGAATTATTCATTTCTAACCTGCCAACTTTATACATTAGACATTCGAGACTATGGTTGACATAGAGGGCACTGATTCGTTATTGTCTCAAAAACAATGCTCTATTTCCTAAGTTATATCAAATTGGTAACCAATGATGTTTCAGTTTAATATTAAAAAATAAGGCTAGTTAATAACCGAGCTGATTACCATAGTTAGCATCCCCTATATTATTTAATAAGACCTAACTTGAGGAGGAAAAGTTCAAATTCCCTAACACTGCTATGCGGCAGAAATGCACAAGGGGATGAGAGAATCAAAAGATGCGGCCAGATTCGCTACTTGAGGAGGAACGGGGATAAGGATTAAGGACTCATTTTTCCTTCCAAAATTCGAGGAGTACGTCTCACATATACAGCATATAACAACACCTCACACGTGTATAAAACATTAGTCCCCAGTTCATCATTTATAAATGTGGCTCATTTAAGGAAAAAACAGGGATAGCATATTTGAATTTACCATCAAGTCGACATCAATATCTCACCTTCTGTCATTTTCCAGAGTTCCGTCAATATGTCAACAAAATCACCATAGTCTCATCTCATTTTGATGAGATAGTGAAATTATTTTCTCCAATTTCACGATATAGGAAAAGGAGGCTTGGTGGAGTGAAGAGTAGTCAAAGAGATGCTAGACGAGTCTAAGGAAGGAGTTTCACACCATAAGGAGGCTTGATAGTGGAATGGAGTGCAAGAGAAACTTAAAATTAAAAGAGCTAGCTTTAAAGCTATGTATAACAATAAACTACAAAATAATGAAGAAGGAAGCAAAGATTGTTGTAAGTGAAGCTAAGTCAAAAGCTTATGATGTTTTTGTATCAAAAACTTGTCTCTAAGGAGAGTCGGAAGGATATATTTAAATTGGCCAAAGCAAGAGAAAGAAATACCAAAGATCTTCCTCAAGTGAGATGAATTAAAGATGAGGAAGGACATGTGCTTGTTACAGAGAAGGATATAGAGACTAGATAGAAACAATATTTCCATAAGCTCTTCATTGGGGAAGGGAATAAAGAGATCACTTTTGGAGATCTATCTAGCAGTGAAAGTTACGTGAATCGTGTAAGCTATAAACGAATACAAATGAAGGAAATAAAGGATGCTTTGAAGGTTATGAAACCTGGGAAATGTGTAGGATCTGATGACATTCCTATATAAGTATGGAGAGTTCTAGGTGAATGTGGTTTGATCTGGTTCACAAATTTATTCACCGTTATTTGACGAAGCAAGAAAATGCCTAAAAAGTGGAGGATAAGCACCATAGTGTATTTTTATAAGAATGACGGAGACATTCAAAATTATTCGAATTATAGAAGGTATCAAATTACAGAACCACTTCAATGGTCTTGTGGTAGTGCAAGGTGCCTACCACCCAAAAGATTAGGGTTCAAATCCCCTTCCTTGTGGGGGTTGCATTAGGTAGCCGATAGCCAGCGTAAAAAATAGTCGGATCTTTCAACATGGATTTGAGCAAGAATTCATGTAACCGAACCTAATTAAAGTGTGAGAAGGCTTCGTCATTTTTACATAGCTATGAAATTGATGAATCATACTATGAAAATTTGAAAATGTGTGATTGAAAGAATATTAAGGTAAGTTTTCAAAGTAACAGAAAATCAATTTGAATTCATGCCAAGGCGCTCAACTATTGATGATATCCACTTGCTGAGAACTGTGGAAATTTATAGAGTTAGAAAGAAGAACCTCTGTATGGTTTTTATTAATTTGGAGAAGGTTTATGATTCAGTCCCAAGGGAGATGTTATGGAGAATTTTGGAGAAGAAACATGTGCATGTCCTATACATTAACTTTATAAAAAAAATATGTATGATGGAGCTTCATCTTGTGTAAGAATCCAATCTAGGAAAACTGATTATTTTGATATCAGCATCGGTCTGCGTCGAGGTTCAGCCTTGAGTCCATTCCTTTTTACTTTAATTATGGACGAGTTGACTAGTCACATTCACGATGAGATACCTTAGTGTATGTTATTTGTCGATGATATTGTGTTGATTGATGAGACTAGAGATAGAATAAATGAGAAGCTTGAGATTTAGAGATATGCCTTAAAGACTAAGGTTTCTGTATAAGTAGGTCTAAGACTGAATATATGGAGTGCACATTTAATTGATGCAATGGTGAAGGAATCGGGGTGAAGAATGGAGAGGATACATTCAAAAGAAAGATTTTTTTAGATACTTGGGATATATTCTGCAACAAGATAGGGAAATTGAAGGAGATGTTACTCATACAATAGATGCAGGTTGGTTAAAGTGGAGAGGAGACTCTATTGTTCTTTGTGATACGAAAATTCGTTTGAAAATCAAAGGAAAATATTACAAAGTAGCAGTGAGACATGTTATGCTCTATGGATGTGAATGTTGGCCTATGAACCATAAATATGTGCAAAGGATGGCATTAGCAGAAGTGAAAATGCTAAGGTGGATGTGTGTCGTGTGATCATAGACAAAAAGATCGAATTCAGAATGATGTGATTAGAAGCAAGGTTGCAGAAAGCGGTAGTCGGTACTCGGTCGGCGGGGTCACCTACTAAGGATTAGTCGGCAGTTGGGTGACTAGTCGGAATTAGTCGGTCATTAGTCATTTTAAATATATAAATCAATTTTTTATACATATATTCGAATGTATATACATATATTTGTACATACTATATTTTATATGACATCATGATGAAACAAAAGAAGTAATTGACTTTAAATATAACATTAAGCATATTAGAATATGTTTGCTTTAAAAAAAGTGAAAAACAAAAAAAAATAAAAAAGGTTGTTGTAAAAGTCGGCCGATTAGTCGGTCGACTAGTCGGCCCAACTAGTCGGGTGGATCGACTAAGGGCCGACTAGGCCTAGTCGAGTCGGCTACCCCCCGACTCAACTAGTCGGGCGACTAGTCGGCCGACTTTTGCAAGCTCGATTAAAAGAAAAATTGGTGAGCCCCGATAGAGGATAAGATGAGGAAAAAACAATTAAGATGGTATGGCCATTTGCAAGGGAGGTCGACTGATGCATCAGTTAGAAGATGTGAGATTTGGGATGTTGAACCGGCTAAGAGAGGGTGAGGAAGGTCCAAGTGTTGGAATGAGACCATCTGAAGAGATCTTAGTTATTTGGATCTAAGCCTGAGAATGACCCAAGATAGATGTGAATCGATGCAAAGAATCCATGTAGTCAACCCTACCTAATGTGGAAAAGACTTTGTTGTTGTTGTCACGATATAGGAAAAACACTTTCCTCTTTCACCCATTTTAGCATTGGAAGCAGCTTGAACTTCACTTGAGGCTTTCATTCTCTGCCCTTGGAGCTCTTTGACGATTATGGTTTACATTTTGTTCATCTCTACATTTGATTTCAGTAAAGAATGCTAGTGTTGGTGGGAGAGCATGTGATAGTAAGCATGTATTTGAAGGACTACTGGACCGACAATAATATATGGGCCAAGACACAAATGCACATTAACAATACATTTAGTGTGCATGCTAAGGTCCAGAGCTTGCAAAGCATATGGATTATTCGCCTGCCTGAGATACATATTTCTAATCACAAGGACATGACCAAGACAACACCATGATAGACAAATTTGATATCTTCAATAAGGTCATTGATTATAAATCTGGAGGAGAATCCATGTTTGGTGGTGGAGCAACATCAAGCTCCTCGGTGGATATGGATCTTGATCATAAAACGAATCATAAGGTGTTTTCTCCAAATATTTCACTGCTCCTTCTCTTCATGCTTTTTATAGTTATTGCAGTGGTAGTTATTAAGCATTTCCAAAAATGGTAACATTATCCCGATACCTTTTCAAAACTGGTGTGTGATATGGCATCTTTCCATATTCTTAATCTATATTGCATCCATATCAAACTCTGCATTCTACTTGTATTCTATTGCTCCATCAACTTCATTGCATAATTTTCAAGCTGCATCTTCGTCGCATAAATCTCCACGAGTATCTGCCACCCCTAGCAATAAGATTGGTTTCCTCACACATGTGGTGAACTAGGAATACAGGGAGTATCTGATGGACTACAAATCTATATACTCTTATATGTACGATATAAGATAATTATGTAATATAAGGACTCGATTAGAACAACATGGAGGCATTAAGCAAGGTACATGATCCGTGGGAATTCCTCATTTGATGAATCTCCATTCTCGGACCAAAAATAGAATAAGTACTGGTACATTATGCATTATGAGTCTATCAAACTATGATATTTGTTATTTCAACTTCTTTATACATTCTTTATGACTAAATTTCTGATGCATACATTACATTGTACATACCTTGATTTGCTTGAGCATTGTCGTTAGTATTTCTAACTTATTTATTGATCAAAGTAATTTAAAATATGAATAAATGAATTTTATAACCATGAACAAGGTAGATACAGTGCAGACCACCACCGTTGCCAATATATAAACAAAAACAGAATGCTAGCACTCGAAGCTGAAGTACATACCAAGAAATTATGATATAGGAAAGCTCTAGGTTCCCAAGATAAAATCTCTGTCCACTGCTGCCCTCTCTCACCCAATCCATCCCTTTCCACCCTAAACAAAACACATCAAATCAACCGATTACAAACACAACTCCAAATAGGGGCCTTGTATAGTGCCTAAACAAGACGGTGAAGAACGCCAACAAAAAATGATTTGTCAGCAAAATAGTAAAAACAAACAATTGACTATAACGTTCATGTTGGCATAAATTAATATTACACTACAACGGTTGAAAGAAAGATACCGAACTTCACAACGTATTCCATATTAGCGGATAAGGCAATATAATTAATGCATCATAAAAGATTTAAAGAAGTCCCAGGAGGACTTATTAACAGCATTAAAATTTCTCTAATGATTAACAAAAAAAAGGCTGTAAGGAAATATAAATTATATTGCATGGATTACAAGTGGAGTAACACCTAAAATAACCCGAGAAATCGAATTACTATTGAATTCATAAAAAAATGGTATATACTTGAACGATTAAACTTAAGCTACGACGAACTATTTAACGAAGAAAAAAATTATTTCCCCGCATGCCTCCCCCCAAGTATCCCGGTGTTATGAAACACCCCCAAAACTCCATACAAACCAAATCATACGTAACATATTAATTAGATTGTGGTTTTTTCTAGGGTTTGGTTACCTTCCTCTGGGGAGCCTAATGGAGACATGCTCGGAGGTGGAGAGACCAGGGGTGTCGCCATCGCTGACGGGCAGAGAGAAGATGCCGAGGGCGAGAAGGACGAGGAGGACGAGGGAGAAGAAGAGGAGGGCCCCGAGGACGAGAGTCCACGGGGACGACGACCGCCGCGACAGGAACAGCCGCCCGTGCCGCGGCCCCCGTGCCATCGACGGTAGGAGAGCCGCCGACGTCGCCGTTCTCGCTCGATCGGACGGCGGGGTTGGAATGCTGACCGGCAGCGGGCGGGAGGAGGTTGTTGTGATGTGAGATCGGTCTTTCTCGTTTGCCGGCGGACAGATCGGAAGGTTTGGGGAGATTTCTTTCTTTATCTTGGGAGGGAGAGTGGGAATGGCGGTAAGAGCAACAGCGGAGGACGAGATACGCGTTTCGTGATTTGGTTGACGGATATACCCCTCCGAGTCTATTCCCATTTCAAGTGCTTTTTTTCTTGCCTTTTCATTTTAGGGTCCATTTTTTTCTTATATTTTCTATCTTTCCTATTTTCCCGATTTTCTTAATAACTATTACTCTTTTATGTTCCACAGTTATTCCATTTTTTATTGACAGATATGGAGGTTGGGGTGATTTGAATTTGAATTTTTTAAGTGGGAGTTCACTGCTTCTATCACCAGATCATTGAAGGAGTTCTAATTATTTCACTTTCTATCCCATGGTCTTTAAATAAACATTGATATTATTATTTTCAAAAAGGTTTTTTCCATTGCAAGTGAGAAATTCTTCGAAATGATAATTGAGGATGCAACCAGTGTTGTTTAGTTATTCCTTTTGAAAAGCATATATGGTAATTTTCGATAGAAATTATGCTTTTTACAGTTGTGCTCCTCTTAGATTTTACAATATCACTTATGCTCCTTTTTTACAATATTAGCTATGTCATGCATTCTCGCACATTTATAACTTGTGCCCTTGACAATACTTTTATTGTTAGGAGATAAATGAAACTATGATTTATATAAATTAAAGTGTGATTTAGTCAATGTCCCTACACCCTTATTTTTTTCTTTCCAATTACAATTGTACCCTTGAGATAATGTCTGTTTGGAAGTGAAATGAAATGAAACTAACACAAAGGGGGGGAGAGGATCGTCTGTTGTAAGTGAAATACAGCATATTCTGTTGTAGCGGGTTGATGTATGCCATGTGCGAAGAATGGATCGAACGACTCCGAGCCCTCCTCCGCGCGCACCGTCTCCCCTTTCCCGACTTCCCTCGACGCATCTGTCCTCGGAGCCCTCGCCTCCCTCCTCCCCGATGCCTCCACTCCCCACCTCTTCTCAGGCGATGTCATCCTCCCTTCCACCTCTTCCGCTCCTCCTCAGCCTCCCTCCTCCGCCTCCTTCTCCCCCACCGTGTCACCCTCCACTCTTCGCCCTCAACTCCTGCTTCCTCCTAGTCCCGATGCGAGAGGAAGCAGAGGCATACGCTTGGTGTTTCCCCCTCTAGGTCGTCCTGCCGGATAGGAGGCGCGGGAGAAAGACGAGGGAGGAGCTTGAGTACGGTGAAGACGAGGGAGGCGCGAGAGTAGTCTCCAAGTGGAGGCATCGGGGAGGAGGGAGGCGAGGGCTCCAAGGGCAGATGCGTCGAGGGAAGTCGGGAAGGGGAGACGGTGCGTGCGGCGGAGGGCTCGGAGTCGTTCGATCCGTTCTTCGCACGTGGCGTGCATCCAACCCGCTGCAACAGAGTGTGATGTATTTCACTTACAACAGATGATCCTCTCCTCCACAAAAGGCACAATTGTTAAAAGCCCAAGAAAATGGGAGCATAAATAATATAATAAAAAAAAGAAGACGTATAACTGATATTACAGAATCTAAAAAGGGCACAAGTGTAAAACTCCTCCAAAAAATATCCCTCTATCTTTCGGTCAGCATTTTTTCCAAGTCAAATGTAAAATTGTTCAAACCATGGAGACAAGAGTGGCGAGGGTATTTTGGGCAATTGACGTGACGGAGCACGATTCCTCCCATGGGTTTTGGCGGAAAACAGCGGCGACGTTCCCGGGGTCGTTGGTTCCCTTCCCTCTCTGCGCCACGTGGACCGCCAAAAAGGGCCCCGCCAGCGTGGTTGGACTTTATTAGCGGGAGGGAGGTGAGGTCATCGTCTAAAGATCCTACGGTTGATATTTATTCCCATCAAAGCAAAACACACTCGGATTGAATTGGAGGAACCAACTTGCGGGGAGTAGTAAATTCCACGAACGGCCCCAACCAACCTTCGTGCAAATGTGTACAAAAAATGGAGTAAAGTCAAGGAAGCACTTGTGGGAAAAAAAGTAGCGCGGATCGTCTGTTGTACCGACCTTTTGGGGGTCGCTCGATCACGATCGAGCGGTTCTCATGAAATCCTATTTTTTTGTAGGTTCAGATAGAGAGACTTCGTGGGAATCGTTCGATTGTGATCGAACGGCCTCAGAGGGGGTGCAGCACAGTCCGCTGCAACCCTCGGCACAGCAGACAATCCATGCCCAAAAATGGGACATACGTTAGGAATCTCCATATTGTGTAATGTGATGCTTCTCCTCGCGAGCATGAGATGTGAACTCTCCGATCTTGACACTCATCTCTCTTAGAAATGATTCTAATTCATAGATATTTATTTTATTAGAACTCTAAGCTTTGAACTGACTATATAATACTAGCTCTCGGTCTGACTTATTAACTCGTGAGATCCGGAGGGGATAACCATGACTCCTTTTTTCCAGGATCCATACATCTCGTCTATTCATCTATCGATTCACATCCGTTGTGTGACGGAGAAATTTCTCTTTCTTGCGTCTAGAAGTCAAGTTCAGGGAAGCTCCCCGATTGAGGTTGCATGTTGAAAGAATTTAATTAGGGATGAGCATTGGGTTGGGTCAGGTTGGGTCAAAACTAGCCCAACCCAAGTTCGGTTCCAATTTACGGGCTTGCGGGTCAGGCTTAAGCCCGTCGAATTTCAGAAATTGTAGCTCAAGCCTGAGTCCGGGTCGGGCCGGCCCATTATATTAAAAAAATATTTTAAACGTGAATACAGTACATATTTAAAATGCAATATACATATTGAATGTGTATTTCTTCAAAACATGAACATAGTTGATGTCTAAATAACATAGAATAATGACAATTTGAAAAAGAAGATTCAATGTATTATTAGAAATCAGAAATTACATATGGAAAAAATCATGGGCATATATACGGACCTACACTCGGGCATATAGTCGGACCGGCCCACGGGCTTCGGGCTCGAGCCTAAGCTTGCTCGAACCCCGCCCGAAAACTAAATCGGGCCAAAAATCAAGTCCAAGCCCGTCCATTTATCGTTCGGACTCGGGCCGAGCTCGGGCTTTGTTAGGTCGAGCATCAGACTGGGTCAGGCCAGCCCTACCCAATGCTCATCCCTAGATTTAATACAATTTTGAGTAGTCATCTCGAGATATCTGATACAACATTTAATTTTATTTTATATATTATTTAATATAGTATAAGTTGTAGCCATGTGTTATTACAATAGTATTATATATCATATACCACAATATATTAATGATATTAATAAACTTCTGTTTGTTTGGATATGGACACAGAAAAAAGTTACGAAACCTTGTCCCTTGTTTTGCTTCCGATTAAGAACACAAAGCATCTCGATGTTCCCTTTTCTCGTGATCTCGATGTTCCCTTTTCTCATTATGCAACTTATTTATATCTCATTGTCATTTTTTAAAAGGATTTTTATCACTTGTGCCCCTCCGAGATATCGCAGTTTCAGTTATGCCCCTATCTTTTTGGTAACATCAATTATGCCCCTCACTTCTTGCTAATTTTTCACTTGTGCCCCTCTGGTTAGTGACCGTCCATAACCAACACAAACGGACGTTAACTTCAAGGACACAAATGGAATTAAATTTAAAAAAAAGGATTGAAAAGTCCTTCTCCTCCCCCGTCTTCTTCCTCCCCTCTCTTCCTCCTCTCCCATCTTCTTGCTCTTCCTCTTCCTCCTCCATAGCTCCTCCCTCCTCCTTGAGATCCTCCTCCTCCACCGCCTCCTCCCCTCAGCCTCAGCTCCTCCCCCTTCCTCCGCGTCTCCCCCTCCACACCCATGCTCCCCTTTCACCCTTGCTCCTCCCCCAACCCGCCCTGATCTCCTCCTCGTGATCTCCCTCTCCTCCCTCCCTCCAGCGCCACGAACCCCCGTCCCAGCCCACCCGAGCTCCTCCCCAAGCCCGCCCTCCCGCTGGCCTCCATCCATCCATCCCTAGAGCCCCGTAACATCCCCCTCTGCACTCCCTCTAGCCCCGCGACCCCGCCCCAGCTCCTCCCAAGCCCCGCCCTCCCTCCAGCCCTCCCTCTAGCCCCGCGACCTCCCCCTCCGCCCTCTCTCCAGCCCCACGACCCTGCCCCAGCTCCTCCCAAGCCCCGATCTCCCTCTGCCCTCCCTCCAGCCCTCCCTCTAGCCCCACGACCTCCCCCTCCGCCATCTCTCCAACCCCGCGACCCCCCGCCCCAGTTCCTCCCCAGCCTCGCGCTCCCTCCGCCCTCCCTCCAGTCCCACCACCTTCCACTCGTCGTCACCGTCGTCAGACCAGAAGGAGCATCCACTACCCCCCGCCATCTCGCCCAACCTCTTCGCAGCGTCGACACAGGTGGGTTCGAAATCGTCACTGCGAATATAGGCATCATACCTATCTTTGCAAAACTATGATTCCATGCTCATCCAATCGAACGCGATTCTTGGAGAGTGATTTGTTTCCATCGGGAAAGGGTGCTTCAGCAGCTCCTCGCACGACCACCTTTGACACGGGTCCCTCCGCATGCATTTCTCAACGAAATCTAGACCCCGTTTCGACATCTCGTGCGACCAAGTTTGAATTGGCTCATGTATTCACTTATGTTCCCTCGTAAGAAAAGAGATTGAATGATTCCAATTAAGATTTGAAGTCTACATAGATAGTCATGGCATGGATGGGAAGTGTTATGGGCTTATAGGGATTTAAATTAAAGATGACATAAATGGTATCGAGAATAACCCTTAATTCACTCATAACCATCATAATCATCCCAACCCTCATAATCATCCCAAAGTTCATAACCATCCAAACAACTACTATTCACAAAAGGATATCCTAACCCATCCCATCCTAGTAACCAAAAAAGCCCTTAATTCATATCCCGTGTAAAGTAGAACCCATGAAATTAGACTCTGCTTATACCCCGATACTAAGATTCAACACATCTTTAAGCAATATTAAAATTTTACATGAAGTATGTACCCTTACCTACTTCATGTCCATTTTTTATCGATTTTTTTGAAAATACTACCCTAGATTTTTCATAAATATATCCCTTTAATCCGTTATTGAAATTTCGTCAGAAACGGAGACTCATATCTCTCTCCATCTAGAACATGTCGATTATAGCAAATCTAAGAACATATGGAGGGCATAGAAGCCGTTTCTGACAAACTTTCATTCTTGGAGATCTGTTATGGGTTCTCTGTTTCTTTAATTTGGAAGGAAGAGTTCACAGTTCAATAGAGGTTTCTTCCTTGTGCTTCACTTTTGATGCATTTGGGATAAGCCTTTTGCTGTTGCTTGTGGGATTTCGGAGGCGTTTTAGTCAAATCTTTCAAATCCTTGTTAGAAGTCACCGGAGATCCCAAGAGGGTGGGAGGGAATGGCACTTGCCGTAAATTTGATAAATAAAATGGGTATCATGTAAAGAAGATAACGGAATCTGATCACTTTTAACGGGGCAAATGGATGGGAGTTAACTACAGGGTCTGTGGGATAAGGGTTAGCAAGATTACAGGGTCGAGGGAGGAATATCGATGTTTCAAAGGTCGTAGAGGTAATTTTGAAAGATTTCAGGATTCGCTGGGTAAATATCCCAAAAAATAAAAAAGAACAAAAAAAAATAAAGATCGTTCATGAAGTATCTCCCATTCCTCAATTAAATAACATATATTTGAAGAGAATCAAGCTCAGGTCAAAATTGGGAACATGGCAATACCTTAACCCTAAAATCTACATTATTTAGATGCTCGAAAACCTAATTTGTAGAGCGACGTAAGATCTCAATAGCAACACATCATGAACTGAGTTTTATCCCAAGAATTGGTGGGGTGCGCCGCTCCCATGCCATGACTTGAACGGAAGCTCTATGCCTCTTTTTATAGCCGTCTGCATTCATCTGATCTCTGCCTCTCTCGGTGTGGGACTAAATGAGTCCCCTAAAGCGCAGCTGCTACGTCTACGAGTCTATGAAAATGGCCCACGTTTTATTTGGGGTAAGATTTTGCAAATTAACCTATAATCCGATAATCAAAGAGTGCAAAAACAATGACGGGATGGTTGATGTTGCATTGGGACTAGACGGTAGGCGTGTGGTAGAAGATTTGAACAACTAAGAGAGGTTCGACCGTGATATCAACTATTTAGTGTGTGTGTGTGTGTGTGTTTCAGTCAATGTTAGCGATGCGCCCTTGGTTAGAAGAAGATTGCTTCGTCTCCACGAGGCATTCGACACTACTGCATAAGCAAGGATGGTTTTGCTGATTATTTGTTCCGAAAAGTTAATGTTCGATTGATAATCAGAGACAAGTCTGAAGATTTTACTGGTGATAATTATATAGATGAGGTAAATTAGCATTTTAGCAATCGACACCTGCAGTTCTAAGTCCAAATGGGAGAAACTCAAAACAAAAAACGGGAGGTACTCCTCGATATTTCTTCTTGATCGATAAGATGTTGGCGATGGCATCGTACACACCATTGCAATGATGCATGTAGTCGCTCTAATTCCATGTTTGATCGAGAGCATAGAGGGGAACATGAGTGAGGGCACATTCTTCTTATCTTTGAATGGAAGACGAGTAAGAACTCGCCCAAGGAAAAGTTATGAGGAAGGCTAACTAATCATGAGAAACAGAGAGTGCAAGCAACGAACACACATATTGGGTATGAGGGACACATGCCTTCCCTAACTTCTTAACTTCCTTCTATTTTAACTCGTTAAAAATTAAAAAAAAACTTAAAAAAATAATTGAAGAGAAGGAAAGTTTAGATTCAATCATGCATGGTTTCAAAGATATCTTGAGTAGTTAGAATATAATGTGGTAAAAGACGCATCTTTTTATCGCCATCGTTAGTTATTCAAGATAAATTTCATGGGTCAAGGTGGTACTGGTAGGTATATTTCCAAAGTATGGAAAATTTGAATAGAGAAAATGAGATCGATAAACATGTTAGATGTCCTAACAATGCTCATAATTTAGCTTGAGAAAAGTACGAGAATCTAATGAAGTATGCTCAAAATATTGAGACTGCATTGAATATGAATGACGATCATACTAAGCGAGAGTATCAGCTCTGAAGAACCCATAATCTTAGACTAATTGAAGGACTTATGTACATGGTGATGTCACTAGACTATGCTTTATATAAATGTGGGGGATAGGGAAGAGGCTTCTACTTGGAACTTTAGTTATCCAGAGCAGTGATTGTGGAAGTAAGAGTATGAATCCGGTACGGTAACTAGTCACATCCCTTCACTTCAGATCAGAAATTGATCCTATGTGATTCAATGCTAGTAGAAAAAAAGGATGAAAAGTAGACTAGAGAACACATCTTTTTGTAATTCTCAATGTTATCCGAGTTTTACTTTCTCAAAGATTGACTTTTCGAGGATATAATGAATCTGATGAGCAATATAATAAAGGTAATTTCTTGACAATACTTAAAACTTTTTTCAAAAGTTAGCTTTTATGTGAATATTGTTGTACTAGAAAATACGTATGAAAATATTAAGCTCATTTCTCCTAAGATAGAAAAAAGAAGTAACTAGAGCTTGGCTATTAAAATAAGGAATATCATTCTTAAATAACATAGAGATTCTTTTTTAATTCTCTTACGTGATGAATCTCAAGATATATTAAACAAAGACAAATGATTATTGTCTAAAGATTTATAAATTCAAAGGGTCAATTAGTTGAGAGATTTCCTGGGCTATGAGGCAATTGATGAAATGTTTGCAATACATACTTTAAGCGTGTTAAAATTTCACGGTCAAGGTTATGATGGAGCAAGTAACATGCGGAGTGAATTTAATAGATCAAAAAGACTTATTTCAAAGGAGAATTGTTCTGCTGATTATATTCATTATCTCGCACATTAATTTCAATAGGCAATGGTTGCAGTTGCTAGAATTCATGATCTTGATATGTTTTTTACCAATGTATCAAGACTCTCTAGTTTATATAATACTTTATGTAAGAAGTCTAAATTACTCATAGAAGCAAAAACTATCAGAATACTTGATTTGGATGAACTTGAAATAGGAACATGAGTAACTCAAGAGAATAATTTCTTTCTTCCATGTGATACACATTGGACTTCAAATTAGAGTGCCTAAAGAATTTAATTGACTTATCTCCATCCATGATTACAATGTCGGAGTTCTTAAGAGAAAGTAAGAATTTGAGTAAACATGGAGAAACACTTGAATATTTGTGTCAACGACCAGATTTTGAATATATTTTCTAGCTGCACTTAATAGTCAATGCTTTTGGGTGTTACATGCACTTTTGTGATCACTTTAGAGGAAAAATCAAGATAATATCAGTGCAATCTCATTGGTATCTATAGCAAAATAACAATTACAAGAGATGTGAGATGGTGGGTGGACTTCATTAATGGATGGAGTTTTTATATTTTATAAGAAAAATAATGTTGATGTTCCAACATAAGATGATTTGTATGCTATTGCAGGACGATCGAGATGTAGTGTTGATACAGTTACAATTCCGCATCATTATCGTATTCAAGTTTTTTTATATAGTCATCGATTTGCAAGCTCAAGAGTTGAATGATCACTTCGGTGAGGCTAACACATAGCTTCTTCTTTATAGGGCATGTCTGAGTCTAAAAAATTTATTTGCAACATTTCGTATTGGTAAGCTTATCTGTCTTGCGTAGCCATATTCGATGGATTTCTCTTCAATAGATTTATTGATTTTTCGAAGTGAAATGCTTACATATATTAAAAAGTAAGAAGAATATCGAGTTCTCAATGTTAACTTCTTTGGCGAGGTTGCAGAAAAATGGTGAAAACTCAAAAAGATCGTGTTTATCCACTGGTATATTTATTGGTTAAGTTGACACTGATCTTAGCAAGCTATCCATACAAAGATAATTGTTTACACTGCTTTGGAAACACAACACACCTACATATATGCGACGACTGCAAAAAAAACAATAGAAACAAGGTTCTCCAACAGTTCAATCCATCTATTTGAAATTAAAATGTTATTCGCACAGAAGGAAAAATGCTATGAGTTTTCTGATAAAAACGCTCACATCAATTTAATTACTACAAATTAACAACAATCAGACTGTCGATGTCAACCTGTTGTCAGTTGATATAGGGACCTGCTGCAGCCTGAAAGCCAACCATTGCCTTTATATATGAAGCTAAGTAGTTTGCATCACCCACTTGACATATCCAGTGCTCTCAGGACATCCTTGAATTCGAAATCACGGGTTTGTTTGTTGAATCGCTCGACTAGAGTGTACCTTGTATCGTTCAGATAGAAAGTCTGGATAGTTTCTATCAGCCAACTCGCTTCTGAGTCACTGAGCTTACTTGCAAATACCACGTCTCCACGAGTAAGCACTAGATCCTTGCTTTCAGCGAACTCTGTAGTACGTGACGGTCATGTAGGGGCTTGACTGGGTCCCCCTTGCCTTGTAATCCTCAAGGCCTGTAATGAGAATGTGTGGCATCTGAACTGCAACATTGAAACTTCACCGTTAAAGAAAATTGCCAATCTGTAATCCTAAAGGTTCCTTTCTATCAGAAAGGAACCAAAATGCTCTAAAAGTTAAATGAGTTTCATTTTTCAAAAGCATATACTTAAACACCACTGCTAATATTTTAAATAATTTATTGAAGCTCCAATAAAGCTGCAAGCTCCCATAAAACATATATGCATGGGTGAGCCATTAAACATGAAGGGAAGAGTTATCTGAGATCGGTTTCAACTAATCATCGCAGTTCATGCAATACAGGTGCACAAACAATAACAAAAATATTGTGTTGGGCTACAGGTCACAAGCAACTTGCGGGCATAATGAGCGATGAAAAATAACCAGTAACCTGACCTTGTACGAACATGGTCACATAGCCACTTCCTTTCCACAGAGGTATAACAAAATATCTGCTGCATGAAAAAGAGAAAAGATAATCAAACAAACACCAATTTCTTAGTAAGCGTGCATAAGCATAACAAGTGTGATAGGACAAACATATTGGATGTTACAAAATAGAACAATGTAAATTCAGACCAAAATACAAGAATTCCTCATAAGACGGCCCCCTTTATTGAGAATTGTTAGAAAATGAGAAATGCGAAAGTGGAATAAGCGATAGAAGATAAACACTAAAGAAGATCGGGATTTTACACGGAACCTTACTCCCCAAGGAGCGGGATGAATGCCTCAAAGGATTGATCGTTCATTGAACTTTCTCAACTATTACAAGAGGGTGAGTGGCTTCTTATATAGCCCTCACTGAGTCTCCACATCCCACAGCCGTCGATGTGGGACTAAGCAACTAGATGTGGTAAATGGATCCTAGAGTGGTCCATTTACTCATCTACAACATAAGTGACGCATATACTCCAACACCCGTCCTCAAGCTGGAGCATGCAATGCTCAGTTCGGACAAACAGAATGAAATCTCACTCACACTACAAGACATTACAGACAATATCAACTCAACGCAAACACAATTGTCAGCTGGTGTCGAGGATGTTGCTTCTAATGTTATGTAGGAGAGGAGGAACAAACGGGCTGGAGTGTGAGTCAAATTGAATCTCCTCATCAAAGAGCATGAGCTCTGTACTGCGCTTGTCAAAATCACTGCAACTGGAAATGATTCTCCTCGTCAAAGTACTTTGGCCCGCCACAATATGTGGACAACTGCTCATCTCTGAAAGGGCCAAACTGATAAAGCTGTGGAGACATCCTCATCGGAGTTCACGGTCGCTAGAGAATGGAGTCTGAAAAAGTCTCCTCATCGGAGAATTAGGTCTCTCCCATACCGGCTTAGACAATGGGATCTCTACTCTGGAGTCCCCGTGAAACCACATGAAAACCCTAGCCCACATGGCATAACCAGAATGATGGGGACCATTGAATCGATGATCGTAGTCGCAGACATGTGCGAATGACACTGAATACTCGAAATCTGATCGTCGAATCTGAACATTTGTAGAGTCTGGAAAATCTAGCATGGAATCTAATATATGAATCTGGATTATGAAATCAGGAGAATCTCGAGATTCTGACAATCTTATCTATAGAACTCTACACAATACTCTCTCTTTCTCACATACTTGTTGGAAAACAATGACGTCGACCAAGTTGGGAGAAGACATGAAAATGGGAGAAAATAAAAACATCACATAAGCCATCACAATTTCTCGGCTTTTCTTCTCAATCAATTTTTTTTGAAAAAATCATTTTTCGACTATACCAAAAAAATTTAATAGCCGTTGCTTCCCCTCTTTTTTTGAAAAATAAGCCGTTCACCATTTTTTCGATTTTTCCTTTTCTTTTTCTATTCTCTCGACTCACTTAGGCGTGAAATAAACTCCCTCTATTTTTTAAAATATTTTGCATTTGTTTTTTTAAACAAAAGAACCGGCCCATCCCTTCATTTAAATGAAGGGGTATCGAGCCTCTTGCTCTCCACACGAGGGCATTAAGGTTCCCATCGTGGGAATCCTCTGCTCGAGTCCCCGATTTTGCACTGCCGCCGAAACTGAGAGGAAGGAGATACGCCACCATGCGCAAGGAGGCTAAAATGATCGGAGTTGCTGCACCGCGAGCCAACATCTCCATCGAAAGAACATGAGCGGCCTGCGCCGCCCAGGACTGATATAAGGGACTCGCCGCCTGCGCTGCTTGAAGGTGTTTTTGTGTTGCTAGGACTTTTTCCTGAAGAGGTGAAAGGTTGCGCGAGAGACCGCCATCTTGCGCGATCGCCTTTGTCTGGAGGCATGAAGGATAGGCCTCCGCTTGGAAGCCTCGCGCACGGCGATGGGAGATGTGGCCTTTGCCACCGTCTGAATCGAGGTGCTCGTGGTAATGTCCGGAGAGGAGAGCGGCATCGCCGCTGAAAGGTGTTGAAGGAGCATCGCCCCTCATCGATTGGAGGGTGGCGGAGTCGTAGAAGGTAGGGCATCACCCAAGTAGAGCCCGAAGGGGCTAGGCTTGGTGGATCCATCACGGTCTGGGCTTGAGGTCACCACCATGAGTGTTTGTCTTCTCTCCCTGGAGGCGTGGAGGGGATGTTGGAGATAGCTTGGAGATCTCCGCCGCCAAGGAAGCACAAGGGTGCCACTCCTCGATGTTGTTGTTGTTGCTTGCAAGGAGGATGAAGACTCCGTATGGGAGCAAATAATTAGGGTTTCAGAATGAAAACCCTAGAACTTTTTGAACATGCTTCTAATCAAAACTTGGTCAGCATATATTTAGGGTTTGGATACCCTAGATCGTGATCTTGAACGAATCACTATCCTGAAGTCGATGGCGTTGTTAGGGCTTCTTAGGAAACTATAGAACTTGAGCATGAACAATCCGAACATAATAATCTTCAAGAACAAAACACCAAAATCGAATCTCGAACAAATAATGGAAATTACTCCTCGAGATTCGAACACGCTCTCATACCATGTTAGAAAATGAGAAATGCGCAATCATAGATAGAAAATAAACATTAAAGAAGATCATGATTTTACGTGGAACCTTACTCCCTAAGGAACATGATAAAACCACGGGAGAACACCTCAAATGGTTGACTGTCCATTGAACTTTCTCAATTGTTACAAGAGGGCGAGGGGCTTCTTATATAGCCCTCACTGAGTCTCCACATCCCACAGTTAATCGATGTGGGACTAAACATCTGGATGTGGTAAATGGATCCTTGAGTGATCCATTTACCCATCTATAACATAAGTGATGCATATACTCCAACAAGAATGAATGTCCAACCACTCTCTAGAAAAAGGAGTTAGGGTCACCCAATATGGACCCCCATCTCCTATTCCAGTCGATTGCCTTGCCTCCTCGGAGCCTCCAATCAATTCTCAGCTGCCAACCAGCAACTCCCTCCACGGGTCCACAACGGTGTTCCCTAGATTTTGAATCAGCAGAGTTTTCCCCTCAACTCAAGTCCTCGGGTAGGTCAGAACTAATGTCAGAGATGCATCAGACCAGAATCATCACTCCCCACCAGGAGGTCCAATGTGTATCTTCTAATTCCTCGCAAGTTACAGGTTGGCCAACAAAGTGTCCTCAAAGCTTTCCACAACTTATAACAGATGACCAAAAGCTTTATTTTGTGCCAATCTACCCATAGTGACGTTTCTCACTCTTTTCTGTTTTGTTTTCTTTAGAGCCCTCAGAATGGGGTGTCTTGAATGCCTTTTCTGGGATCCCTATTACAGTATTACTCCTTTGTTAGAGTCATGTTGCCTTCTTTGTTTCACCTCATCTTGAGTGAAATATTTGCCAAAAGAAGAGGCAGTCCAATGCATTAGCTTCTTCTATGCACGGTTGGGAAAAGAGTCAAACCACTCTGGTTCTATTATATACAAGCCTTACCTTGCTCATCCTTCTACAATAGGTTGTTTCCACGACTCCTGTAGAAAAACGAATAAAGATTGTGGTCCAACCATAGAAGGATCACATCCACTCGATTCCTTTTTTCATAAGTTGTAACTATTCACTCAAGATGAGCTGAAAGAAAATAAACGACAGAACCTAAACATAAGTTTAGGCCATCATGACCATAATGCCCTCATCTTTGGCAAATGTTTCTTTGACACCATGAATGGTTTCCACTTCTCCATCAATATCCACGATCCCTACATCATCCTTTCCTTTGGAACTGTCACCCCTTTTTCCCATCATAAACAAGACCCATACTGTGAAACGCAATAGCTATGAGGCATTCAACTGTCACGAATCAGCCATCACAAGTACACAACGTCTCCAAACGCTATGTTTACCCTATTGTGAATTCTCAGCAATTGACAAGGTTCATGTTTCACTTTGATGAAAAGTTTAAAAAAGGTTACTGAGACGGGGAAAATTCTTGTTTCCCCACTAAATCATTAAAATATTAGAAGGCATCTTAGAAAATGCAGGAACGGAAAATCAGACTCCTGGTATCTTGGTTTAGCCTTGCAACCAAATCAAAATCAAGCCTTTCTAATCGGGATTGACTACAATGATTTGTTGCCTGTGAGCTGATCTCATTGGTCATACTTGGTGTGATCCTTGTAAGTAAGATCACTTCTTCATACCTCCTAGCAATAAATCGATCAAGTCACTTCAAAAATCTTCCAACCACATCCTAAACATCTATGTTACATGCCTTTTACAAAAGCATCGGCGCTAGGATGTTAATCTTCAAAAAAGATGAGATCAAGTGACACTAGCATAGTTTGCAGCATTAATAATCTTGTTATGGGTCCTTTTTTAATGGCAACATATCAAACTTCTCAAAAAATCAAACTTACAAGGCTTCAACCATAAGCGCAACCGTCTGAATAAGTAAACACCAATCCCCACAATCATTATTAATCAATAAACATATCCGCCATACAATTACGCCGTCTAGAAGAGATTAAAGTGAATTCATGGTAGCATGCTTTGCAATTGTGCCAGGCAATAATCTCAGTACCTTAAACTGATCAAATCTAAGCCATGACAAAAACTGGGTTGATAAGAACGGGCAAATGACTGATCATGTTCCTATCAATCGTGGGCTCAACAACTACCAATGTCACCAGCATGTACATTGAATGAACAGAATTGCAAGGCATACTACCATGTTTGAAGGCGTTTCTTCTTTATGGTCCAAAATCTGGCAATTTTATTTGTGGACAGGGTGAAAACGAACCACGTCCAACCTTCTGACAGGTGAAATGAACAGAATTAAATTAAAAATTGACAATATAACCCCAGCATAACTTTCAACAGTTGTTTCTCCTGTTTGTCCCAAGTCGTAATTGATACCGTAAAGCTCAAAAGCATGTTAAAGTTATGAAAACTGCATAGGTTATCTACATGCATACAATACTAAAATCTACAACAGTCAACCACGAGGAATGAACTAATATAACTAGCAACAATATGATCTTGCAGTGTCATATTTTTCCGACGACTTGGAAAACTGGAGAAACTAAAATAAGAGTACTTACCAAGAACTTGACCTTTGTTCCAAAAGATGATATAACTTTGGTTTCATGGAAGCGCTTATATGGCCCCTTCCAATATGATACTGCGGACAGGAAACAATAACTAAGCACTACAAACAGATTAACAGGTAGCGACGCAGCGCTAGCTGCGCTGCTAATAATATATAATAGCCAAAAAAAGAAAAAGAAATTCAATCAAAGAGTACAGACATGAAGAAATATAATATAAAATAAAAGATTGGACATGCCAAATTCATAAAACGCCCCCCACTTCATTTTTTATTTTTCCCCGCAGTGAAATCCCCCAGATATCACACAAAGCCACTTGAATTGAATGAATCAGCTATCGGAGAGAGAATGAGCATGCAATCCATCATCACACATATTCATCGTCTTATTTAAGTCCCCTGTCCTCCTATGCATCATCACACTGTTTCAAAGCAGAGCTAATTGAGTATCTATTTCAGGAAAGCAGTATGCATATGCGTTCGGACAGGTTACCGAATACCGAATAAGCGGTATGCGGGGGCATATGCAGGGTATATACGGTTCTACGGGGTTTTTTAATTTTTAATTTAAGAATAAATAAATATCTATGAATATCACTAGTACTAAGTTTATGTATCTAAGTGGAGTTAAAGAAGATCTAAGAAAAATAATTTATGTTAGATGGTTGAGTATACGCTTTTCATTGCCTAATATTTAATCACAAAAAAATAGTTAGCCATAAAAATCTCACATATTAGATTATTAATAATAACAAAACTTCGATATGCATACATGCACTACATGATCAAAATCTCAATCGGCATATATTAAAATATTTGATGATGCATTGCATATACTCATGAAAATAATACATGAGAAAAACATAAAACGTTGCATATATATAATGTTGTAATGCATTGCAATTGTATACAAATACATGACATTTTCTTACAATTGATTGGAGAAAAAGGCAGAGCTGCAGAATTAAGCACATGAATGAGAGCATTGGAAAGTTGGAGCTGTTGGAGCAGTATGCGGGGCATATGCGGGATATGCGGGGCATATGCGGGCCGTATATACGGGGAGGGCGCATAATGCACCGATTCATGAAATCGGTTAGGTCTGCATGTTGCGCATATGCGGCCCGTGTAGCCGATTTCATGAACATTGGTAACAAGTTGACAGACTGGAGATATTAATTATTGGATATTGATTTGCAACAGTGACTTCTCCATCCATTTGATAAATTATTTTAAGAATGACTAAACTTGTTATAAATCTCACAAGAAAAATCCACCCAACATGCACTCCCAAATTCACATCCTGATCAATATTTCAGATTCAGATCAATTCTTGTGTACACAACAAAATATTTGGTGCAATGTGCATTGTTTCCCACGCACATCACAATGCTAGGGTTCATCAAAACAATGTTGCCAACATGCAAAAAGACTTACTTTCTTCCACCCAAAATCCCGTTTACATATCACCAAACAAAGCTCGTGACTTTGGATGCAAAAAAGACTTATTTTCTCATACTTCATTGGTGGTCGACGATCTTGAATGCAAAGAAGCGTTGAATCCCCAAATCTTTTGTTGTCTTGGAAAGTAAACATTAGAAAGTAATGTCTCGGACTTACATCATCCCAGACGGAGGCGAGTTCCTCGGAGGTGAGACCCTTCACCCTCTCCATGTCGAGGATCGTTTCCAGGGGCTTGGGCCTGAGGGGTGTGAATCCGGTGGCGAACCTCGACCACCCCCGGCAGGAACCGAAGGAGGACCATCGCTGGAAGGGGCTAGGGATCGCCTCCGCTGATCTCGAGCTGTGGAGATGGGTGAGGCTCCTCAGGCGCGGCTTCGTGGCTGGGGATCGAAGGAGGTGGTAGACTCGGAGGGCAAGGCGGCCTCGGATCAGGTGGAGGAGCATCGAGATTTTCTGGCGGCAATGGCGACAGGGGACGGGGAGGCAATGGCGGCAATGGTAACATTGAGATTTTACCTTTTATTTCTTGCCCATATATTGTATATATTCTCCTGGTCACAAAATTTTTAAATGTAAAATGCAAATACATAATTAACGCAAACATGTGAGGATAGATTGATTTTAGCATTTAAATTGGTAAAATGTTTCATAATAGTAAAACATTTTTTACATTTATTTCATCATTTAAAATGTATGTTATGCATTTAAAAAAATATTTTTGTGTTTTACATAGTTGTTTCCGTACACATTAGATAAAATACTTAAATTCATAGTTGCAATTGCTTCAAAGCTAGTTTTCTAAACTTGGTATAAAAATAGACGGTCAACCTAACCATCAAAACATATTGGACTTAGCATAAGTAGGGATGGTAATGGGAGGGTACCGAATCCGTTCAATTGTGATCTGCTCCATTCTTATTGAATCACATGTTGACAATACCTATTTCAATGGAATGCCCAATTATAATAGGTATCTGGTTCATTTGAAATAGGGTGTCTTATTAAAATAGGTACCTGATTCATATGGATGGGGTAGCATGTACTCGATTGCAATGTCGCTTCTATTAGCTATTAATTATTCACATTGAATCCAACAACTATAAATACCACTTTTATCGATCTAATTTCTTATTAGATAAGTAAGTAATATCCCGTTCACATACAAAGTAATTTTCAACATATCACTCCAATGTATTTTGCATTGACAAAAAGATCAACACTTTTATTAGAACTTCCAAATTGCTTTCCATATTTTAATAACTACTAGCCTAAATGCTGGCACTTCGCCACAGTAGATCTTTTTTTTTTTGCATCTTTATTTAATATTTGCATAATATACTCATATTATTTCCAGTATTCTACTAAAACGGGTATGATTTTGTTGTAGATGGACCATACTTGTTGCTAAAACTTCTATTTAAAATAAGTTAGATTTTATTAATTCATGTCTAACTCATTTGAATATAAAATTCATAAAGCTAAAATTATTTATTAAAGACATGAATATTTAGTAATCAGATATCCATGTTTTATGATAATTGTTAATTATTAATATAATAATATTGAAAAATATTTGGAATCGAGGTTGTGCAGATACACTGACATATATATGTATGACTCTTAAATTTAATCCAAGTAATCTGTGTAGCATAGGTTTTGCTGCGAAGGTGATACTATAGTTCATGAAGCCCATGCACGGTTTAGCTGAATCACACAAACCCCATGCTAGAAAGATAATTTAGCCACCTAAAATGATCGAATAAAAATGATTAAATATGGGAGATGATGATGTGTTATATTGTAGATTTTCAACTGGCGAGAGGTTTGGGAAGGTCTTTATGGTTATCAGGGGACAAGGAGAGTGGAAAATGAGGTGAGGATGTGATGCAAGGAGTAGCAGAGAATGGATATCCGTCAGGAAGAAGGTGTTGATTGGGAGTCAACGAGGGATGTACATGTGGAGTCTAGGCGGATGGAGTGGAGCCAATTAGAAGTGGGGACGACCCACCGTTGACCAAGTCAAGGAAGGTCGACGTATGCCAGTGACAATGAACCCAAGCACACCAAGTGGCGAGGTAGGTCAAAGAGCATTGACCGCTACGCGTCAATACCTAAAAAATCAAGAAATTAAACAGAAATAAAACATTAAATGATCTTAAGTAAAAAAGTGCAGAACATCAAAGTTGTAAACTTTAAGGGGATATACAACTTTCCTGATGAAAGTTTTATTAAAATAGTCATTTAAATATAATATCTTTATTCTTTTAGGTAAAGTACCTATATTCTCTAATTTTATGTTATATACCTTTGTTTTCTTAATATATTTTGTACATATTATACTATTCTATACTATACTTGAAATATATTCCCTAATTTTTTTTTATTTTTAATGCGTGATTTAGTATCTAATATAGATAAATACATATTTACGTGTATTTACAGTCTACCTCTTCTCTTTTTAACATTTGTAATGCCCTTTTTTCTTCTTTTTTAAATTGTATTTTTTTGTGATTAGTTCATATATAAAAATATTTATAAAAATCATGCTTGAGGTCATTGATTGAGTTGAGACTTTCGAATCAAGACAAAAGACCTTTCATTTAACAATAAAGGCAAGAAAAACCCAGCTATCAATAAGCACAAAAAGGTGGGAGTCAGGCAAAAAATGGTTCTAAATACGAGAAGGCAAAGAAAGGTCAGAACTTTGTCTCTGTTTGTGATAGCTTGAATGATACTCTTCGATATACCCGGTGGATTGATTCGAGTGCCACTTGTCACATGCACCTTGCATGGCTTCAAATGCCACATGACTTGAGAGTGAACGCTTATCTCCACTGGCAATGGATTACGCTCACTGTGGAGGAAGTAGGAAGATGTAGTCTTCAACTAGATTCTGGATTGACTATAGAGCTTGAAAACACATAAAAAATAATATGAAAACATTTATTTTGTACATAAAATATAGATGTTCTCGTTAAATCTCATATGTATAGATACTCGACTCTTTCTGTATTTTTCTCTACTTTTATACTTTTCTAGATTTTTTTCTTTTGTAGTTAGTTAATATACATGATATATTTACCAATGCAAAAACTAATTAAATTAAAAGAATTATTTTTGAACGTAAAGTACTATGGTTATGAGTATGTGTTCTATTTATAAACGTGCTCTCTCTCTCCTTGATCTTTTTATATTTTTGATATTTTGTAAGTTGTTTTTAAATGTTAATCCATGCTTCTTACATACAACTATATAATGATAATAATGCCAAACAAATATGCAATGTAGGTGTTTCCATGAAAATAAGGTTTAATCATATATCCATGGGTATCCTTGGAAATCTTCTTGTCATCCTCGCAGCAGACATCATCATCCAAAGTCCTTTACAACGATCTCGTGGAAGGCAAGCGAACGAGCTTCTCCTTCAACTTGAAGGAGAGCCACAAAGGTAGAGAGTTGTGAAGAGGGGATGGCGAAGAGAGAAAGAGGTTGACATGGGTTTTGAGTCATTAAACATTAGGATTAGAAGGTAGATGCCCACCATCTATATAAATAAATGAGGAGCTACCAAGTTTGGTTAGAGTCACACTCTTGACCAAAGTCTTTCCAATTTTGAGCAAGATTGATTTCAATATTAAACATTAAATGAGATTAATAAATTCATAAAAAATACGCGAATCAAATTCACATAAATTAATCTTTTATCAAATGTTATCAAATGTGAATCGAATTCATATCCATCATTTGAATCAGAGATAAACCTATATTGATCATGCTAACACGGCTTAGATTTCCTGGATAATAGTGTTATCCACGAGCCATGAGTATATGATTTTCATTATCTATTCATGATTCTAGAATAAGTGAATATCCCGATTCATAACTCAGATATTAAAATCATGATAGCAATATTCACAGAGAAGGTAATCCCTATAACATTAGGGCATTTGATATTTGTGCAACAAACACAAATTCTGGGAGATATTGATAGGGGGTTATATAAACTATGTTTCGTGATTTATTATTAAGTCGACTAAAAAATTAGAGATAATAACAGTTAGAGCTAATAAATTATCAATAACTGCTAGAGCTAATAAATTATCAAGTCAGATACTAAAACTATGTTGTTAATCAATTCAAACTCCTTCGGACCAATTTTGACTCCTTGGAACCTGATTTGGTTTGTTGAATATAGATTTAACCCAATCTAATCGTATTTAATATGTCTTTAGGTGGAGTTATTAAAATCCATTATGTTTCATCATTCCCTCGGAATGGACCCTTTATGGTATATAACCTATCGTGATTACATCAACCTTGAGTACTTCCAATACTCATAGCATCCTACAAACTAGATGTCACGGATAAATTGAAGTATGTATTCTCACTTTTTTTCTCTCTCCTCTCTCCATCACCGGTATTAGCGGAATGCTAACTCTATAGAAGATGGCCATATCTTCTCATCATGGAAACTACTATCGGATAACATCATATGATGCTAGTTAAGTCCTCGATCTGACTATTTAGATTATCAACTACACATTAACTATTATGATACTACTCTTTAGATCATTAGTTACATGATATCTAAAATGATCAAGTCACGCAACCTTGATCACAATGAGGAACTTTAGTAATTATGCAAACTGGAATACTTTTTACATTAGTTAAGAGCCCAACCATGCTTCCAATGAAATGAATAGTGGGAGTTGATTTTCACCACAAAAATCGGTGGTGTGTGCTAAAAAAATGGAGCTATTAGCAATGAAATGTTAAATTTGTGACATTGAATGTTATTTATTGTAAATTTCCCTTTGATTCTTGGACTTGCATGTAATTTTACTCATTTTATCTTACAGTAACTATTATCTATTGGATTTCTCAATATTTTTTCTAGTTATTATTAAATTAGTGATGGTTAATACATAAAGGAGAGTGGATATATCATCTGATAAATTTTACAATGAATGTTATTTATTGTTATGTATTTCATAAGGTGATAAGGAAAGGTAGGAGTGCATATGGATCGGATAAAATATGTAATCCTATCCAATCCAATATTATTGGATTGGATTAATTTTATCATCCTGATAGATTAGATCGGATCGAGATTTTTTAAATCTTCTCAAGTATGGATTAGATCGGATCATAATCAAAATCTGATCTGATCCAATCCGTTAATTTATTGTTATTTAAATGAATACACAAACACATATCCATTTGCTACTTATCTCATTTGCACATAAGGCAATAACCAACCGATCATCTTCCTTTTTCATATCAACGGTGGAATACTTCCTCTTGAATATATCGTCTCTTATTCAATCCAAATGATAATTACCGAGAATATTACCGCGGAAAAATATATTAGGTCATTCCATAGACCACTTCTCAAACAACTTCTTATTCCTCTCTCCTCATTTCATTCCCGAGCAACTTTCTTCCTACTTCTCCAACCTGTCAAGATCCTCACTATAATGTCGTCGCACTTATTCCTGAGTGGGTACTATATGGTCAAATATTTCATCATGAAAACGATTCGGGTTTACTAAACTACACGAATCAGTATGGATGGACGAATCTCAAACATTGGATCGGACTTGGACGGCTGAGATATGACCACAGGCCTCCCGGGTAATCGCCATTCTCCGCACGTTTCCTTCTTCGCATTTAATTCGTCGACTGCCTGTTTTGTTTGACAAAACATAAACATGCAATATAATCTTGACCTATAGTATAATAAACAAAGAATCTCGGCATTGCTCAATCCATATTGACATCTAACTTTACAAAAAATGTAAGAGCTTTCTCCCAATTTAAGTACAGTCCCCTAAATTGATTTTTGCTCAAATTCATGTTGAAAGATCCGAGTATTTTTTACGTCGACGGTTGATTTTGGCATCTGACTTTGATGAGATTTTTTTTGAGATATCATATACACGATATGAGATGCTAGCGCTTCTCGTAGATTTACGAGAAAAGTTTCTAGATTATGAAAATATAGGTCAATTACAGAAAAAAATCTCAATTATGCGTTGATTTCCAATTAAGGATTTCCTCTTACAAATGTAACAAATAAGGGTTGCATGCATTTTCAACTTGAGGTTTTCATATCGTTATACAAGGGTCACAGAAGCATACAGATGCATATGTATTTCAAAAAAAAATTCGGTCCCTTTCTTTGTTACATCTGAAAGATGAGATCCTTAAATGATAACCTACACATACTCTAAAAATAAAAAGAAAATTTTCACGTACATACCCGTGGGAACTTATGCAGTTATACATGCACCTGAAAATACAGTAAAAGAATGGTGTATATATGTGAATACGAGGTTTATGGGCTATATAAGTAATCACATAAGTTTCTATGGGTATATATGTAAAAACCTCATAACTAAAATAAGACTCGCTAACTCACGTGCCATTGATATTTGATAACAATTGGATTTGTTGTGGGGGAAAATTACAAGGTGCGGTTAATTCTTTCTCAAGTTGAGCGTCAAGTTAGTATTATCTTGCTTATTTATCAAACAAATAAGGGTTTTTATCAGTTGTATCCCTCTAAGATATTACAATATCAGTTATGCTTCTTCTTTTTTTGGAATATCAACTGTGCCCTTATCTTTTTGTAAAATTCACAGTTTTGCTCTTCTGTTAAAGTAAAGTAGGGGCATAACTGATATTATAAAAAGACAGAACTGTGAATTTCACAAGAAGGTAGGGGTACAACTGATATTCCAAAAAAGAGAGGGATATAACTGATATTGTAATATCTCAGAGGGGTACAACTGATAAAAACCCAACCAATAATCTACAAAAAGATTTTAGCATGGGTAAATTACAAAAAATCTATAATTACGCTTTGATTTCCATTTTTCAAATGTAAAAAATGTAAGAAATACATGTTTGGTCTTATTTTTTTCTCAAATACTACCTCCATAAGCTTGCGTGATGTCTTACTTTGTTAATATTGACGTTAAATCCTAAAGTTGAAAGTTCAAGCCTTACTATGCTACGTTGACAATGCCCCCATAATTAGGAATCTACTCATAATTGAGGTTTTTTTAATTTACTCTTTTTATGATGTCTTTTTTGGATTGTCGTAATGCGACAATTGTGCATTGTTCTTTTCCATCGAAGGATAGATATTGGATATATGAAGAATAAGTAGCAACATTAATATTTTATTTTATTTGGTATATGTCGTCATTACTGTCACTATTATAACATATTTTGCATGTCTCAAACGTTTTGCTTTTCGAAAAAATATATAAATCCTCACTTTGATTATCAAAAAAGATAGGATTTCTTTGATAGAATAGTATTTATAGCATTCATAACCCAAAACATCATATTTTCTTGTCGAGATCCTCTTTGGTATACCAAAAAAACTTCGGGACATTTGGTGCAATTTAATTGATAAAGAATCTTTAAGAGGGCGTTCGGTCGGGCGTTACCCACAGTCTCACACTTTGAGTGGGTTACCCCCAAAACCCATATTCTTTATCTAATAGTGGCCCACTTTCTTTCCATTAAAAAAAATTATATTACACCCTCATATCATATAAAAATAATAAAACACTCAACTTCTACATAATATTTCAAACTTCAATACAATCACATCACAACTACCCACTTTTTCAAATTTCAGTACAATCATATCATAACAACTATCGCATTTTCAAATTTCAATACAATCACATCACACAAACCTCTCAACTCTAAACTTACCAACCAAACATCAAAATGCAAAAACAGGTTATCCTCCCGCAGATAACCCACGAACCAAATGTACCCTAAAAAGGCGGGGACTGCACCGCAGCCAAATCCGAAAGCATGGAGGGGCCTCTCGCAGTATTTCACAATGAATAATATTTGTTGTTATAAAATAAGATACAATAACAAATAATCGAATTATTTAAAGAAATTCATAACACTTTAAATGGGATCCTCTCAACCCAAAACTTTGGGACCTTTTGTTTAATTTTGAGAATTGTGTCCTTTCTTTTTTTTAATAACTGTTCCGCTATTATTTTTTGCAATTACACTTGTGTCCTTATATCCTGATAAAATTCACATCTTCCTTTCATTAGTGTAATATATGGGCACGAAGACTCGAGTATAATATGAGAGGGGCATTACTGTAAATTTAGTAAGTGCAGGGAGTCAAAAGCGTGATTATAAAATATAGGGGCACAAATCCTATTGGAGAAACTCGAAGGGTAAAATAGAAAAATAACAAAGATAATTCCGCCAGGGCCTCTCACGGAATAAAAGCCCAAAAACAAATCTCACATTTCCATCTACCTTCCTCTCATCAGCAACCCTCCTCGCCGTTCTCCATATCAACACAACTGCCTCTCGAGCCTCATCTCCTTCCTCGAGATCAAATTTTGACCAATTGGGTTCCTCCCATCGCCCACCGCAGACCACCCAACCCACTCCCGAAGCCCACCCATGGACGCCACAACGCCGCCGCTGCCACCTCCCAGAGCCAGGAAGGCGACGACCCACATCGCCAAGTACCTCCCCCGAGCCGCCACCTTCACGGCCCTCCCCTTCAGCCCCTCCCACGAGCCCAAGCCCCATCCCAGCAGGGCCTTCTCCGGGCCCATCCACCTCATCCCCACCGAGCCCCGGAGGAACTCCATCGGCGCCGAGCCCACCTCCCCCAAGGTCACCTGCATGGGGCAGGTGAAGAGGCGGCACAAGACCAAGGGCGGTGACCGGACCGCAGTAGGCTCCTTCCTGTCCAGGCTCTTCGGGCGGAAGAAGAAGCCCGTGGCGGTGACGGCACCCCCGGCGGGTGAGATGAAGAGGTTCGCCAGCGGGAGAGCGAGCTCCAACCACGTCGCGCCGATGGCGGTGGAGGGCGAAGGGGTCGCAGCCCCCGCGGCAGCAAGCGGCGGCGGAGGAGAGGGGAAGAAGGAGGTGAACCTGTGGAAGAGGAGAGCTATGGCGACGCCGTTGAAGCCGTTGTCGGTGCACTGAGTTGAATAGGAGAGGAGGGTAATAAATTTAGATTTTTTAAATTTATTTTCCCTTTTTATTTATTTGTTATTTATTCTTGTGTATATAATAGACGGGAGGTAATATATATATTTATTTTATTTACGTACTTATTTATTCAACCAATTATATGTGTATATAGTAGATAGGAGCTGATACCACAAATTATTACCCCTTTTACTATTTTTGCCTCCAAAAATTACGAATTTATGAGAAATTTGGCATTTTGTTATCAAATTGTGCTCTAGTGTGATGTGGGCCATTGGATCTTTGTTCCATCTACGGTTTGTGGAAAGGGGCTTAGCTGGAGATCCAAACCCATGATGTGTGTGTGTCTATCTCGAACAAGTAATAATAAATGGCCAAGGCATTGCTTAAATCCGGTTTGTTTTTTCTTGGACTAAGTGATAGATGAGTTAATTACCTCGATTGCCGAGCATGTGATCTTTAATCTTTGGAGCGAGAAAGAGAGAAATTTTCCAAGGAACACGTGATCCATTAGGAAATTGATAAACACGTCATCTTTTCCGTCATTTTTTCATCCGACGATGAGGATTAAAGCTGCTTCTGCCTCAACACCGATGTCAAATGAGTCCATCTTCCCACACAACCCTTCTGCCTCAACATTTATGTCGTCGCCACATCCATGACCGTGCTTGTCCTCTGCAACAAGAAGTAGCATGTGAACATTTTCCCGTCCCCATGCACTTTGAGCGAGAGGATCGTCTACGGACTCGGCGGTAACATCGTGGATCACCGGAGCCGTTCGATTTTGACTGAGCGATTTACGAATTCACACTTTTGATAGGTATACTGTGGAAATTCATGCAAACCGCATGAGCGGTCCCATTATTTGACTGCAGAGTCTGCACTATTGCAGATGATCTGCTCTCTGCATTCGACGCCATCTTTCTTCCTACGGTGGATAAAAATAATGCTTGTTTCGACAAACTTATGCTTGATTATAAAAAGTCTGTACGATCATGCAAAAATTACCGTTACCACACAAAAATCTTTGCTTCCCTAAATTAATACAGAAACTAGATATTCATACATAACATCCATACCTTCACGTCTAGGTGTCATGAATTCATGGTACACAACATCCTCTGCTATGGTTACTCAAACAGGAGATGGATCGTCCGCTGTAGGCGGGAGGGCAGCAGAGTATGTTGTAGGCGTGTGCATCGTTCGATCAAGATCGAGCGGTTCCCATGATTCTGCAATATTTTGGTGGGCTTATACCATGCAAAATCGTATAAACCGCTCGATCACGATCGAGAGGCTCATGCGATCACAGCAGGCACATCACCACAGTAGAAGATCCTCTCTGACTCAAACAACAGAAGATCCGATCCATCTTTTATGTCGCCCATCCGTCGATTACACGAGAGTCTGCTGTAAAAGCTATTAGAGACTAGAATTCAAATCTTACAAAATTACAATACTGTTCCAAGCTACTCGAGAATAATATAGTGTTCGATGATACGAAGTTGTCTAGCTATTCACGTATAAAAGGCGATAGATTGTGTGATACAGCATAGGAGAAACAGGGAGCGCATGGTCATGCAGTGAGAAATGTGATGTTGCAATGAAGACATAGGCAAAGGTTGGGGACCGGTTCTTCTGCAGTACTGCAGAATCGGTCGTAAAAGATGATGTGGCATGAAATGTTCGATCATGATCGAGCGGTCCACACGAAATCAAAGTTTTTTCTGCTCTTACCGTGTGAACCACTTGATCTTGATCGAACGGTTCACGCCGCACCCTACCTTTACAGCCGGCTTCTGCAGTACTGCCGAGGATCCGTGCAACAAAGGTTGGCCACATTGTTTGTTGTAAGAGGGGGTAATTGACATGTATGTATCTAACAATTATAGAATAGAATATTCGAGGATTGTGATTTTTTTAAAAAGATTATGGGTTAATATACATGCTTTCTTATTAACCATTTATTTAGATCAGATATATGAGCTCACCGGTTTGGGTCGACCCAAGCATGACCTATTTATTTGAAAGGCTAGATTCATGGTTCAAGTCCACCAAGCTACAAGTCGAGTTTAAATTTGGATCCGGCTCATGAATCGAGCTCGTGAGAAGAAGGGTACGAATAGAGGCACTTGTACTATTGCGCTTTGTGGCTTTTATGATTGAGGATCTAAATCAGATATGCAGGGGGGATCCGTCGAGTTTTCTTCGATAACGGACCGAGGACCTAAGCCCGGGACGTTACATCTTGAAATCAATCTAACTATTATATCTGTTTATATGTTGATTTGAGCTCATAAAGCTTCCCGAAACAAGAGCGAAGCGATTAATGGCTAAAATTTGAGTGCTAATGTGCTTCTATTGTCCTCCACCCTGATCGTGGAGATTTCTAGCTTACATTCTAACAGAGAGTTTTTCCTTCAGGTTGAACTCTAAGCATGTAACACTCATACCCCAAAGATAATCTCACATCTAAAACTTACAAAGTGCGAGGGTGAGTTGTAAGTGGTGGGGATTACTACTTGACAACTTGGACTTGAGCATTTTGAGCGGTTGTCAACGGATCCATTTAGACCCGAACTTAAAAAGTTGTCATGATCAGTTTTCCTCGATAACGGACCAGAGATCTAAGTCCGGGACGTTACAAAGCAACAATGGACCCTAAGATCTAGCCCACCCAAGGTCGGGTCAGCAAAACAAAGTTCATCCATGATGACTACAAATACTTAAGGTTTCTGCTATGCCGGATTAAGAAAATGGGTGTCTATGTCACTAATATGACGATTCATTTTGTGTTTTATAAAAAAAACCCAGCATAATAATTGGGTAAATTAGAAAATTTATCCTGATTTATGTATCGGTTTCCATTTAAGGCATCATTTTTGAAATGCAACTGAAATCTTTATGTTTTAGAAATATGTATTTGAGAAATAATAAATTGAATTGACTCTATATTTGTAAATTTTAAAATGACTGGATCTACTATTAAAAAATTTTAGTAGACATTTATATGCGTGTCATTCCCAATTCTCGTAACGATCATAAGCAAGTACGAGGACCGTCAAGGACGAAGCTATGATTTTTAATATGGGGAGGCCAAATGGACCAAGAAAAAGACACTCCTAACTTATATATAATTAGATATAAAGATACTTAAATTCAAGTTGTTTTAGAAAGATCAACATAAAATCCAGGATAGCAAATTTTATTTATAAATTTTTTAAAAATCAAAATTGTCATACTCAAACTTTTATACGAACATTTAAGTTTCAGCCATCATTCTCTTTATGATTTCAGGTGATTTTAAATATAAACAAATTAACCATATTATAATATTTTAATATAAGAAGGTAAGAAACTTTTGATGTATAGAAGATGATATAGGATACATATACACACATATGGTCCCATTAAATCCTTTTGCTACTATTAGATAAAAGGAACTTTACCATCATTTGCATCGGATTTTAATAATCATTGGAAAAAAAACTACACTCTTAGATTAAAGAGTAAAATACAAAAAAATTCCATTAACTATACACCTAATTTCAATGTCATGCCTGAACTTTAAAATGTAACAATGTGGTACCCAAACTTTAAGATTTGTCTCGATGTGGTCCTTGACTATTGAAATTTAGATGATTATTTCATCTTTCCAACCTTAAATTTCAATAGTCAGACCACATCGAGACAAATTCCAAAATTTGGGTATCACATTATTATTTTTTAAATTTCATGTATGACATTAAAATCGGGTGTATTGTTTAGGGATTTTTTTATTCTTGTTATCTATTTCTTAAACACCTTAAGAAGTTTTCATGACCTATTCTTAATAATGATACACATTATATATAAAAAGGTTATATACAAAACTGATAATTTTTTAATGATATATCATTATGGGATGAGTTTGAAGACAAAGAAATAACGTTTTTTTTCTTTTTTGCAAAATTTGTTATGATTCAATGCCCAAATAATTGAAAATAATAATTTAAATATCATCCTCAGGAACAAGTTAGATAGAGAGAGTATATATAGCGTAAAATGGGGCTGCCGGAGGGGATCCAAATTCGCTTTCCACGTCTCTTGTTTTAAACTTTTTAATGATATTTTTTAAAAAAATATACATGGATTAACTTAGATTAAGAAGAAGAATATGTGATTTAAATTTCATGAAAAACATATATTACTAAGCCGTCCATTTGGAAGAGACCGAATTTCAGCAATACTGAGATCGTTAAAATTCGAGAGGCTTGATGGAGGGGATAGGAATATCGAAATGAGTTAGATTTTAATGAGAAATTGTTGATATTATGAGATCTAAAATTCTCTGGATGTTTTGAAAAAATATCTTAAATTTTAAAAAAGGATCGGGGAAGCTAGCTTGGCTCCCCCTTGGGGGTAACCCCATTTTACCCTTATGTGTGCGCGTGCACGCGGGTGCGTGCTTGTGTGCGTGTGGGTGTATGTGGGTGTGTGCGTGCGTGCGCCCTTCAAATGAGATGAGTCTTTCCTGAGATTGTAAAATCCACTGTCAATTTAGTATAATTCTGTGACAATTTTGTAAAAGTTTAAACTGAATATTGTAAAAAAATAATTTAGTAAAATATAGCATCCATATGAAAACTAACATTCTCATCCAATGTAACAATACTTCTATAATTCTTCGTGATGTACATGTTACATTACTATTTATTATTAAATATATGGCATAAGAAATTGTAAAATACATGACAAAGATAGTTAAATTAATGTTGGCTCATCATAGATATGGTGAGCTTCCATCTCATTTGAAGTTTCACCGTATGTGTGCGTGCGCACACACGCGTTTGTATGCGTGCAAAGTAAATTAATTTGTTTCTCCTACATACAGTAAAAAGAGAATTTGAAAACTCATGAAGTTGCGCTCGGGTTCAAGAGATCCATTTGGATCCCCTATCTTAGTCTTTTTGTTTGGAGTTTTTTTGAGAATTAAACATATAGATTGATAAATAAATAAAGAAAGAAAGAAAATTGTAACTGGATGAGATGATTTCCATTTTCATGCATTGCATTATGGAATTGGCTTTGGGGATACGTTAAGGGTCAGTTTGGTAATTGGGTTGGGTTGGGTAGTACCCATGCGAATAATAAACTGTGTAGAGAGTTGGGAGGGTTGGAATGAGGCGTACATCGGTGTACACCAGCAACCAAACTGATCCTAAAGGTATGGAGGTAGAATTCCAACACCCAAGTCTAGTTTGACTTTATGTGATCATTGTGTCATACTGATTGTAAAGGCTTCTTCCATCTTCTATATGAGATTATTTTTCTCCATTAAATTCGTGAAAATTAGGATTAATTATTGTATATGTTGCATTTAAATCCCTAGCAATTTCTTCTTCTGGGTTGATTTTCTTTATACTTTGTATTTGTTGTTGCATTTTTTTGTCTATAACTTTGTTGGATGCTTTGGGTCCGTACTTTTGGTGAATATGGATAAGAACATGCCCTTGTGTTGTTGTTCGTTGACTTCATCTTGGGAGTTCTTGGAGCTGTGGATTTTGGATAAGAATTATAATTTTCTTTTTTATTCTTCCCGAACTTTATCCCGTACTGTAACATCTCGGATTTAAGTCTCTGGTATGTTATCAAGAAAAATTGGTCTTGACTACTTGTTGAGTTCGGACCCAAAGAGATCCGTTGACAACTACCCAAATATTTAAATTCAAGTTGTCAAGTAATAATCCCCACCATTTATAATCCAGTCTCACATTTTTTTCGAGTTTTAGATGTGAGACTATCTTTGAGGGTATCAGTGTTACAATCTCCACTGCTTATATTCGCAACATCCTCGTTGCGACATGACCCATCACTCATTCCACTTGATAGTTATGAATGCACAATTCGGGTAGTCATTTCCTCTTACCTCTTTGTAGGGATGGCTCCACCTCTCGCGTAGCCCTTTCTACTATCAGAGATAAAGTAGCTTTGATACCACTTGTAATGTCTCGGGCTTAGGTCATCGATCCATTATCAACCAAAATTGGTCATGATAACTTGTTGAGCATGTTTGGTACCTGGGTTGGATTGAGTTGGGATATCCTCCTGTGAATAGTACTTGTTTGGATGGTTGAGAAGGTTGGAGAGTGTTGGAATGATAAATGTGATGTGATGTGACATTGATTATCATTTTTAATGATTTATAATATATTATTTATGTTAATTTTTATATTTAAAAATGGTTAAAAAATAATTTAACAAATAAATTATATGGTACATACAACTAATTTCAACCAAGGAATACACGGATAGAGCAAAGGGTATGTCAGGTTACCTCGGGTAACTTGGTAACCAAATAGGCTCGTCGGGTTCGGGCCCAAATAGATCCGTTGAGAACCACTCAAATGCTTAAGCCCAAGTTAAGTAATAATCGCCACCACTATAACACACTCTCACACTTTTTAAATTTTAGACATGGGACTATCTTTAGGAATATGGATGTTACACGTAGTGTCTAGGGATGAAAACGAATGTGAATATTTTGTATCCGATCTGCTATCATATTACTCTTATATATATTTCGACATTTGTATTCGTATTCGTTTTAAAATGGATGCGGATATAGATATCACTTTGACATTCGCTAATATTCGCATTCGTGCATAAATATAGTGATAAATTTATTTATAACTGTGCGTAACAATATTTCGTGATTGCATCCACCATTGTTGATATAATTGTTGTGAAATTACTATATCTGGTATGTCCATTTTATGTGTAAATCATCCTTAACATGCAAGTTTTGGTTAATCTATTAAACTTTTATGTTATTATTCGTATCTGATTCGTGTTCATTTTACATTTGTATTCGTTAAGGACATGATAACACATTTTTCACATTCGTCAATATTCATATCTGCATTCGTGTTTTAAATTGGATAAAGATATAATTATACTTATATTCATATCAGTATCCGACCGTTTTCATCCATAGTACTGAGATTCTAGGATAAGAGGCTTTCATTTGGTAAGCGAAATAACCATTACTGAGATTCTAGGATTCTCGCCTTATTCTAAATATCTCTAGTGCATTTTCCGGCATTAGATCATCAAAAAAGAAGTATGGGCAATCGAAAAATTCTTTGCAGAAAAACTTACGTAACATTTGATTTCCACGTACCATATAAGTTCGTCCATTCTACCACGAGTTTTTGGCTCTGTCGCTGGCTGGTTGCAAGTTATCTAACAGTTTGGGTCGACTGCATTTTCTTCGCGACCTCGTCGGCGGTTCTGCAGACCAACTTCGAGAACATCTGACTGTCTGATAATCAAAACAAGCTCGACTTCGTAACTACATGAACAGAAAGGTCATAATCCACTTTGGAGAGGATCGTCTGCTGCAGGTCGAAATGCAGCAAATTCTGCAATAGTCATGTGCGTCGCTCGATCACGATCGAGCGATTCGCACGATTACAGCAGGCACAGCACTACAACAGACAATCCACCTCCAACCCACATAAATACAACTTACCAGTCATGCATTAATCAACGAAAATATGAATGTTCCAAATAATCAGCATCTCTTGGAAGATTGCAGCTGGTAAACCACCATTAAAGCAGTCACTGCAGAAAACAAGAGTGGGTGCTTGCAGCAAATAAATGGCTGCGTCTGCCCACATTTACAGTAGAAAAATAATGGAAGCATCGACCAGCATCCATCTGTGATCTATTGCAGCACGTATGGATATAGAAATTTATTAATGGTGACAGGTGGAGGGACGGGAAGAGGTAGATGAGACATGGCCTCCACCTGAAGGTATAAGATAATCCTGTATAGCAAAAGTCAAAACTAGATGAAGAAAATATGTACATTAGATGATAGAATTTAGAATATACATAGTGTACAATACACAATAAGGCTTAGAAATTGAACTTTCACATATGACCTCGAAAAATCGTAGTAAGTTGTAACACTCATACCTCTAAGGATGAGCATGGATCGGGCTGGGTCGGACTTTGAAGGGCTAGACCCAAGCCCATTTAGAAAATTCAGGCCTTGGGTCAGGCTTAAACCTACAATTTTTTATTCGATCCAACCCAGACTCGACCCATCTCCACCAATTAGAGATTATTAACTTTGAGTCTTTTGTTTCAAGCTAATCTCAACTCAGGTTACACGAGCCAGAATTGTTTAAAACATGTAACATAATACTTGTAAAACAGCTAAAATTCAATTCTACCAAATCCAAAGATTTCTCATTTTTCACACGTGCACTCAATGCTAGATACCATGTATGTCTCTCATGTATAGAAATTGAAAGAGTGAAACAAACTTACTCAGCTAACAAAAACATGTGCACCAGACCCTACATGTTAAAAATAGGTATAAGGCCCATACTAGGTAAAGGTACAATAGTAGAAAAATATTCTGATTGAAAAAATAAATACTAACAAATTCAAGAACAATCAACCGAATCGAAATCAAATACTAATCAAGGAAAATTAATTCTTAATCGAAATACAATGATCATCAACGCATGTCACATGCCTGACGTTCTTTGATTTATAAACATTGTATAAAGACAGGATACAAGAAGAGAATGCACATGAAATAGGTGGGAGTTTTTATGCATATAGGATGTAGGAAAGGGTTCGGTCCCTCTTTGGATCATGCGCTTGGGCTGGGGCGGGCTGGGCTGAGCCCAGCTCGAGCCCAGTAAAAAAAAGGGCCTAAATATTGGGGCCCAAGCCTGGTCCGATATTTATTTGAGCTAGGGTCGGGCCGGGCTTTTTGGGATGGACTTCAGGCTAGGTCACCTGATCCAATGCCCATCCCTACATACCCCGAATATAGTCCCACATCTAAAACTCACAAAGTGTGAGAGTGGATTATAAGTGGTGAAGATTACTACTTAACAACTAAAACTTAAACATGTAAGGTGGTTGTCAATGGATCAATTGAGCTCAAGTCCAATAAATTATCAGAGTCTCTTTAACGGATCAAGGACCTATACCCAGAACGTTACAAAATTAATGGCAAAAGATATATATTTTTGCGCGTGTTAAAGGTGACTAATGGTTGATAGTATCTTGTATGCAAAAGATAGGAGTTTTTAATGTAGACCTTTTTGGCATTGGGTTACGAGTCTACCTACCATGTGTGCGCGCCCCATCACTCTACCCATATCTTTGAGCATAGGAATGATGCATATAATTACATCTTATTTATACATTATTCCTGTGTCAGTATGTACTTATTTACTTATGGTACATACTTCCTTGTTATTCTCTTTTTGATTGATTTTCTAGTTTCCATATTTTTTATGGATTTTTTAGTTAATAAGAGAATTATAAAAAGATACTTTTAGCTTGTTTTACAGGCATTTGCCGAGGATTCATATTTAAGAAGAGGCTGCTAAGCATATGAATATCTGCAAGTACTTTAAACACTTTGTTCTTCTTTTCTTGTCTTAAATGCTCCCCTGACTATTGGATCATGCAATGACATGTATGTTCCTTCTGATATTCATATCTTAACTTGAAAGGTTAGCGTTCTATAAGAATAAATATATTCTAAAACTTAGGAAACATGGGCATATTTGGTAACCGTGTTGGATTGAGTTAGGGTATCCTCATGTGAATAGTAGTTGGTTGGATGGTTGGGAGGGTTGGAAAGGGTTGAAATGATAATGGTGATGTGATGTGACATTGATTATGAATTATATTAACTTTTTTAATTATTATAATATATTTTTATATTAATTTTTCATCTGTATGCGGTTAAAAAATATTATAATAAAGAAATTGTAGTCTGTCAGGTTACCCATGGTAACTTGTCAACCAAACGGGCCGTGGGTGGTTGAGAGATATCCACCAAATGGAGGGGCATCCCCCATTCCAATGGACGCTCAGGATTGAAAGACGGGAACAAGAGCCATTTTATAAGGAGAAAAATTGAAGTTGAAGAGAGGCACGAGGAGATGAGGTTAATTAGATGATAATGAATTTTGAACTGAGTTAGAAGATTGAGCATGAGTCTCCATTTCTCTAGGTCTTCATTGTCATAGAATAAATAATTTGTTTAAAAGCCAAATGTTATCAACAATTTGTCAACCTTTCAAAAGCACACACTGATTTGGAGTAATGACTCCTCGAAGGATTGATTTGAGTCTCTTAGTAATCAGCTATGCTACTAGCTTGTAAAGAATATTGTTGAGGCTAATTGCCATGTAGCCTTGTTTTTTCTTCTTCGTCGTTGCAAAGGGATGATTACATTCGGTGTTCAAGTTCCTTTGATTAATCTCTCAATCTCTTGACCTTTGAAACTAGTATTGTTCTTCTTTATTTGTGGCTCCCATCCTTTCCCCCGACCCCCGTCACTTCAGCACATTGTGATCTTATCAAAGATCATAACGAGCCCTCTCCTTGCCCCCATCTCACTTCATAGATTCATTCGGGGGGGGGGGGGGGGGCGTAGGGGGTGAGTCGAGAGATCTACTTCACTTGGCTGATTCCTTTGCGTCAGAGGAATACCGACCCTAAGATCGTAGGATTAGACTTTCAATGGCCTTATGTTGAGTTGTTTAGATGGCTTTTTCCATAAGCATATGTATTCCCAATTGGGCGATTTTCCATCCTACTTCAGTTGCTGAGAGGAGAGAATTGCCTTCCCCAATCTGATTACGTGATCCCCTTTCACTGCTGAGCTTGAATATGCTTTATCCCTCTTCTCAATTAGTAGCATATAGCTCTCTCACCCCTTTATTTACCGTAGTCCACCACTTCTTCCTTACTTAGACCTCATCACGTTGTAAAGACATGAGTCTTTGTGTGCTCGAAAAAGGAGTTCAATATATAATAAGCTCCTTGAAAACTCATTTCATGTTATCACAGTAGGTTTCAATTGGTAGATCAAAGTATGACTACTTTTTAATTAACCTGAGATCAAGTAGGTGATTTGGATTAACTGTTTGGGTATGTAAACATTAGCTATGAACTAAAAAGGGTGTAAACATTAGCTAATCGAATAAGACCCTCGATGATCACATCCCTCATCTTTTCAATCAGTGTACATTATGAAAGAGGGCTTTCCAAAGGTAAATAAGAAATCGTGCATGGAGTAGATATAAAACCTAATGCATGGATCCAAGGTTTCCGTGGTGAGCTTTAGTATGCATTCAACGTCGGAACTAGCATGGACTTTGAGAAGTACTCGACTTTATCTTGCAAATGGGAGGACTTTCACATGATGACTTATTCGACCAGTAAGAAGCACGTTATGATTTTTTCTTTTTTAAGAAATATTGAGCTATTATGAACTCATAATAAAGGACAATTTTACTAAAATCGCCCATAATGCGAGATATGAGCTTCACGAGTTCCTAGTGACGCCTTTGGTCTCGCAAATGCACTGATAGGTTTGATGGAACTTATGAATAGGTTGATAAGCCTTCCCTAATGTATACAAAGTTTAGGTAATATGCCTTAGCAATAACTCCTCCGAAGGTGGAAGCTCCAACCGCACGTCATAGTCCATGTAAGCCAGTAAAAACCTGATCATGCAGACCATAGAAGAAAAGTAGGAACGTGCCTTCACGAGCATCTTCAATATATTCTAAACCAAGGGATGCGAGATTGTGTTGATAAAGAAGATATAGCTAGCTTCTTATATCGTTGATAGAGCTGATAGTAAGTCATGAAGAGTAGTCTTTTTGTAGAAAAGTGCAAGCAGTTTTGCTCATCGAAACGAATAACCTTTCACTATTGATAATGCCATCTTGCTCATGGAGCCAAGAACCTATGATCTCAAAATGTTCTTTATCCATCAAGGCGGGGAATGGATGTAGAGGGGGTCATAGCCGTCGTCGAAAATATATACTTAATACAAGCTTGCTCTTGGCCTCAAATCTTAAAGAGACCTAAATTAATGTACAATAGGATCCGTGGCTTTTTCGCTTTTCGTAATTGGATATTAAAATGTTAGTTGAATATATTTGTACTACAATCTAGGGAGGCCCATGAGAAAGCACACTAGATAAAAAGCTAGATCAGGTACGAGAAGATGGTGTGCGCTAGTCAAGCCTTCTGGTCTCAATGAAAGTGATCACTAACCTAGTTAACTCTACCTAGGATAGTATCATAGAATAAGCGTTTGTCCACTCTCAGAACTAAAGAGAACATGTAGACTATTCACCTACCTGCCAATTTTTAGTAAGAAAATACTTATGTGCTTTTACAGAGACCTTTGTTACATATTGAGATGAATTCCACGATGCACATCTAGAGAGTTGAAAATCATACCACCAACTTTCATGCAGGGAAAATAGTGCTTTCCTGTGTGAAGTTGTGGGGTAAAATAGCAGAATAGACTAGATAAATTATGGAGTGGACATTGGATTAATATCTTGAGTCCTTTTTCCTTCCCTCATTCTTTCCTTTTTTCGATTTCAGTTGCCAATTACTAGTTCACTTTACGTGCTTCCTAGCCCAACAACTTCCTTCTAGGGTTCAACCAACCTGAGAATTCACCGGTGTATGCTTTCTTGCATTCCTTGCTTGTTGTGACTTCTCCTTTTACTTTCTTGGTCATCCATAACACTATTTCTCCGCTATAGCTGACTCGTAGAAGCATGTAGCTTGACTTGCTCCATCGGAAAGCTGTGAGAGAGATGAGGAATTTTTGGTAAAAAAACCTAAATTCTTTGTTTTCTAATACAGTAGTACCATGGTTTAGTATATGTAATTTCCAATCCTACACTGGTCTTCTGCACATCCTGAGCTCCTAGCTTATGGTCATACCTAGCCTCGAGATTTGTCCTTCCATGATCCTCAATAATTAGGAATCATCTTGTTGAATAGTTTTTTGAGGTTTTTACATTTGTGCTCCTCCGAGTATATGATAATATGCTTATACTCATCCCTTTTTTGCAACAATACCTATGCTTATATATTCTTACACAATTTACAACATTGCTCTTGTGTTATTGTAATATAGGGGCCCTTTTTTGCAACAATACATGTGCTTATATATTCTTAAAATTTTTATAACATTGCTCTTATGTTATTGTAATATAGGGGCATAAGTGTAATAAGAGAAGGACAATATTATGAATTTTCTAAGAATATAGAAGCATATGTGCTGTTATAAAAAATGAGGATATAAACTCAAAGGAGCACAAAAGAAAAAATACCCATATTTTCTAGCATTTATCAAATATCAGCGAGTTCAATAAAACATTATTTTCCACATTGTATAACTTCCCCACTTTGATAAATACACGTGTAAAAGAATTGGATTTGGATATTATGTGGTGGTGGTGGTGGTTTTGTGCGTGCGTGCGTGTGTGTGTAAACTGCAATTATGCGAATCTATACTATATCTTAAAGTTCATCAATAACATCAATTAAGCAAATTCCATAGTCAAAATCATGCATCTTACCTCACGTTGTGCATAATACATATCCTCGAAATTTGCACACAATATAAACTATAGAAGCGATTTCTAAGATTACTTTTGGCATGAAACTCTACATATCAATTAGATAATACATATTGATACACATTAAATGAAATATGTCATATAATTTAATAAATTATCAGGATATATTATTTTTCCATTAGAAAGGCATTTTTTACTCAACTTAAATTTTGGATTATGAAAAGAAAGTATATTAGACCCGTCTCAAAAAATGATACTGCAATATTTTAGAGTATGTACTAGGGTTGGAGTTCATTTCTAATCTTCACGTCATATATAAAATGAGTTTTCAAAAATATGTTGATACTATTTTTTTTCGTAGTTTAAAAGCAATAACTAACGATGACATTTCGCTTTGAAAGCTTGTAAAAATGCAAAAGAGCTAAAACAATCCTAAAAAAGAAAATGAAACAAAGTAGCAACAAAAAACAACAAAAAGCCAAACAAAGTAACAACAAAATAACAATAAAAAGTCGGATATATACGCACAAAAGCACCTATAATATAACCACCAATCCTTCACATGGGAAAATAAATGTAAAATAAACTAAAAGTCCTAACTCGAAGCACAAGGGTATCGTTGAGGGATGAAGCAGGAAGAATGAGCGGAGCATCGGAGGCCACAAATGTGAGCAGAGGGCCATAGACCGAGTAATAGTGGAGAAGTGGAAGGAATAAGGCAAGCGAAAAGTGATATTAGTATCTACTAGGTCATATTTATTAAAGTTTTCCTTGACGATTCATAAACAGCCGACATCCCATGTACAAAACTGTTGAGAAAATAGCTTCAGTAGTTTATTTTCATCTAAATGCTAAAAAAACATGCACATAGTCACTTCTAAAGTGTTTAATAAGTTACGATAGATGCCTATATGCACAAATATGCACAATGCATATTCTATGCATGCAATCGAAGAAAACAAAATAGAATAAATCCGACTCTTCACCAAAATTCAAAAAAATATGTCATTTAGAAAACTTATTCGCAACAATGCGATTAAATATTGAAAGTCCACTAAATGTAGATTCAAAGAGTTTTATAAGTCAAAAGCGAAAGACACACACATGTACTCTCCAATGATATGTTGACGTATGAGAAGAAAACAGTTTTGCAAGACAAGCTTACTTGGTTCACATGTAAGATGCTATAAGCAAGTTTAGTCATGTTTTTACCATCATTAGTAATGTATTCAGGAAAAATGCTTGCAGGTTATTGTCGACTTTATTAAAAATTAAGTCAGAGATCCTGTGATCGTCACGGGACATTGATGACAAGTGTTTACTCGGCTGTGGTGGGTTCGAGGAGGATGAGGATACTTCGGTCCATAGCTGTGGAAAAGGGGAAATGTCGATCAAGATAATCAGGAGATATAGACAAGGATAAAAAGATGAGTATGGTTACATATTTTTTTACAAATAAATATACGATTATAGTAATTAATCTAAAATTTTATTATAAAATATTAGAATAAAAAATAATGTGGTCATTATAGATGTTATTAGCAGAACATTTCTCTAGCCCTGCATCACACGGGGTGTGCACTAGTGTTCTTTTAAATACTGTTTTAGCATATTTTATGTGAATATAAATTTATTGTAGATTCTTAGTCCGAAAAACTCCTTGCAGATCCTCATGGTGCGCTTACCTCCCCTGGCTTTGCAGATGCAAAAGGACGGATGAAGATATAAGTATTGTCGTATTTTTATCTGTTTTTAATACTATTATACGAAAACATATGAAGATACATATTTTGACAGATACTAAAACTCTCTTACCATATCCTTAAAAATATATACGGATGTAAAATAGATACTGATCGTATACGAGTAATGTTAGAAATGTTCTATGAAATCGACTAAAAAATACACGAATTGGATGGAAAACGCATGATATAAATTTACTAAATGTGTTTATCATAAATTTATAAATATGGTAAAAGAAGGTGTATAATTATACCGTATAAGGTTAAAAATAAATCAATGACCATATTTATATATGAAAATAGATATGCGGATACGAATACATATACTTGCGGATATGAAAATCATATAAAATAGATACGGTGACAATCGGGTATAACTTTTTTATCCCTCTCTTCAATCCTTTGTTAAGTTGCGTAGAGACGGTCTTAAAGTCACCGTGGAGTTCGGGATTCGCACCACAACGTCCTCAGATTCCAACACGCATGTCATTTTTTAGCGTGCGAGATTCATCTGACCTCTTTGCCTTGACGTTCTTGCCCCTATTCTATGTCACATAATTACCCCCTTATTCCAACAGGATGTGCCGATTCGCCACAGGGGTAGTTTTGTCCCTGTGAGAAAAAACCTGCACAGGTCCATCGAATCTTGACTGGGAAACCAACGTGTAGGAGCTTTGGAGAGCCGTGGGATCTCAAACTTGTGGTTCAGATGCATCCGAAGCGATTTAGTAGGTAAATTTCGGGATTAACCTTTTGTGATAGAAAGAAAAACGGGTATTTTGCGGATTAGATTCCTTCACTGCACATTGTTTCCGAAGTGGTCCCCCAAAGTACAAAATGTTATTTTAACAAATTTCAACCATTCATCAAATCCATCTCTATACAACATTTCGCACTCAATCATGATTTGATTGTATAAAATTTGCTAGAAAAAGAAAATTACACAACATTTGGAAAAAAAGGCCCATCCTCTGTCGGACTTTAGAATGCTCATATGAAACCTCTATTTTTAATTATTTCGAGGATGCAAATTTGCGACAGATCGATGAAGAATGTCCGAAGTAGAAGAAATATATATTGAGGCTAGCAATTTATCACTTCATATTGTCCTATACTAAAAGGTGTTTCAAGAGCTTTTCTAACTTCTAGATTAATTTAGTTGAGGGTTATTTTCGAAAATTTCCAACATTGACTCAGTACTAATTTTACAATATCAAGTGTAATCCAGAACATTGGTAACAAATCATAATATGGAAAAAAATAAATATTGGCATTTGTCAAATATTTTTCTTTCCTAATTCTTTGATAGAGTACGTGACAAAATTTCTTTGCATGTCCACTATATATTATATTAGAGTTTAATGGGGCTGCCCCCCGCGTCGATTTCGGCATTTTTTTATTTTTTTTTAAAATATCGCCATGTATATTCATCTCTATATCCCTCCTATATGCCATTCGAATTTCGTAAGAAACAGAGACTCCTACGACCTCCATCCAGACTGTCAATTTTTAACGGTAACATGATTTTTTAAATTTACATCATCTCGATGGAGGCCGTAGGAGTCTCTGTTTCTTACGAAATTCGAATGGTATATAGGAGAGATATAGAGATGAATATACATGGTGATATTTTTCAAAAAAAATAAAAAATACCGAAATCGGTTCGGGGGCAGCCATGGTTGGCAGCCCCAAGGGGCAGCCCCATTATTCTCATTATATTATTTGCCCTTAGGGTCTTCCACTTATATGGTATCTTTCAAAACATGCCTATAATAACCATGCAAGAAGGGAAGGAAATTTAGAGTAAAACATTTTCCTAAAATTTAGAATTGTTTGGATGTCAGCCATTGTAATCTTAAGCTAATCCTCAAACATTAATAACGGAGCTTTGAAATTTTTTAGAAAAAAGAGAAAATAACAATCAATCTTAAAAATTTAGAATAAAAAACACAGTGGACTAATAGAGAACCCTACGAAGAGAAGGTAGTATTCCATGCAAATGTATTCTATTCAATGGATGCTTTAACCATCGATCGTCCATATACTGCCGAAAAATTGACAAAAAATCATTTTTAGGGCCTCTTTGGTTGGTGAGTTGGGTTGGGGTACACAGGTATACCCCTCCTTCCAACCCTCCCAACCCTTCTCGCAGATTACTATTCACAGGGGTAACTCAATCCAACCCAACCCAACCCAGCAATCAAATAGGCCCTTAGAGAACCTCCACCTCAGGCGCACGTAAAACACGAGCCACCGAAAAGGAAAAAGCAATCATTTTGATCCCCTAGTTGTACAAAAAAAGAACCATGATTAAGAATGTTTTCCATATGTACTCAACATTTGATTGGTATAACTGATAGCTACGATCAACTTAACATCAAACCTGACCAATATCATGCCTGTTTGCGAGTAGTTTCATATACAAATTGGCCGCATTTCGAATGTATTTATATCAAACACACTCCAACTTAATTTCAAGGAACATGCAAACAACAAACGACAGATCGACTCGAACGACATGATCTTGCTCACGTCGCATCTTGACATCTTCATTCTCCTCCGTATACTTCCCTCTCTTGCACCAACCCTAATGAAAAATATATCAAACATTAAGCTGCGTCGTTAGAACTAGCGGCGTCGCTTGTTGCCCGCTTGTCTTCTGTTTCGATGTAAACTTTTCTTTCTCATACTTATAAACTGCAGTTAACCGTAGTTGTAATGTCATTTTTCAAAAAAACTTAGGGTGTGTTCGGATTGGGGGTTACCCCCCACTTTGGGTGGGTAACCCTCCAAAACCCCCATTTTTAACCCACTAGTGGGGCCCACTCACTTCTCATCAAAAAAATTATATATTATACCATCATATCATCTAAAAATCATAAAATACTCAACTTATACTCACTACTCCGAACTTCAATACAATCACATCACAACAACCACCAACTTTTTCAAATTTCAATACAATCATATCATAATAACTATCAACTTTTTCAAATTCCAATACAATCACATCACACAAACCCTCCCAACCCTTAACCCACCAACCAAACACACTAAAACAAAAACGGGTTACCCACCCCCGGATAACCCCCAGAAAACCCACCAACCAAACACACACTTAAGGTTTTAGCTTGTGAAGAGTTTTCTGCATTTAGTACAAACCCCCATAACCCAAGGAGAGGTCGGGTGATAAAGCAGTGTACCTCCACTTTAAAAGACCCGAATTCGAATCCGAGTGGATGACGCGCTAGACCTCCGAAACTACCGGTCCTACTAATAAAAAATTGCAAAATTTCAAATTTAACCACCATAATAATCACCATTACTAATGTGGTTGGGGTTGAGTCATATTTTATCTTTGTTAGGGGGTGGTGAGGCAAACCCCAAACCCTAAATTGGGCTCGCGCGCGTGGAAAAAATCCCGAGTACTTGGCGGTAGCCGGGTGGATCCGGTCACCGCTGTTGTTTTGCCTCTCAATATCTCCTATATATACCCGTCCACCCCCTTCCCTTCTCCCTTCATCCCCCGAGGCCCATACCCTCTCCCCCTTCTCTCTCTAGGCGTCACTCTGTTTCTCTCTCTACACCCCTTTCTCTCTCTAAGACGTCCTCCCTCTCTCTCTCCTCCGAGCGCCCTCGCTAGATCCGCACCGCGTGGGAGGTAAGATCTCCCCCTCCCGATCCTAACTTCCATCGCGCTTGCTCGATCGATCCTTCTTGTAGTTGTTGCGATCCGTGGGGCGTTATTCGATCGTGAATTCGAGGCTGCAGGTGGGGATTAGGTTTAGGATCTGACGCGCCGAGGGCGTTCGCGTGGCGAATTGGTGGCATTTTGGAAGGGGGCTGGTGGTTTCTAGGGTTTCAATGTCGGGTTGTTGGTGGGGGAATTGGTTGGAGAGGGCGTGGTTTTTTGTGTGGATCGTGGTTGTTGTCTGGAGTTTGGACGGGAGTGTGAGGTGTAATTTGTGAGGAGTTGCGGGATTGGGTGGTTATTGGCGTGGTTTGGGGTTTGTTGAATTTGGGAAGCGGCATTGTAGCTGGGATTGGTTTGGAGTGTACTTTTTTGTACTGTGAATTGCTTGGTGATTTGATCTTTGTTGGATTGGTTGGAGAATGATATGGAGTTAGGATCTGGTGTTTGTTGGAATGTTGTTTGTAGGTTAAGGTTCCCGAAACTTTGTGATTGGTTTATCAGTTATAAAATATTATCACGCCCTCTCTAATGCATTGATATCCATATCTTGGTTTCTTTATCTGTCAAGTAAGGATAATTCATGGTTCCTTTCCCCTATGTGTTTTGAACGAATGCTTTATACCTAAGAGGATTATCTTAGTATTTTTATCTGAAAAAGAATTGGTACTAATTTGTTTTTCCCTGTCAACGACGTGAAAAATAGGACGATAGCTTACTCAACCTCTTACACATTAGATAAGCTGGCTTAATGCATTCTTTGGCATCCTTCTGATCTTTAGTGGATCCAAACTTAGTGTATTGATGCCATGACGTGAATCGTCACACTTTAACTACAAACAACCAAGGTTGTGCTTGACAGAGACTACTTACTTCATGCCCACCTCCACCAGCTCTTCCCCTCGTCCCACAGACCCTCTCCTTTCTCTTTCTTATAGCCCCGCATCACACACACACACACACAGAGAGAGAGAGAGAGACAGAGAGAGAGAGAGAGACGGCACCAGGGTCAGGGCCCAAGCTTCTAGATTGTTAAGGCGGCTTTATGGCTTGACTTAAAGTGGTCGATGTGCTCTTTCTCTTATAATTTTTACTTTAGGTCTTGCTGAGCCGTGATGAAGTGGCTCTCGAGGTGGCAAGTGGGCATACTTGCCTGATGTCTAGTGTCTAATTGTAGGAATCATGGCGATCACCTTGGTCATTTGGCTGACCGATCGAGGTAATATCTTGGAGGGTTGCCTGATACAGGTTCAAGATGAGGAAGTTTAATTAGGAGCCTTCTCTTGATCACTTTGCCTGTCACCTTATTGTCTATTTCCTGGTTTCTCGATGTCCTTGTTGCACCTAAACTTTATAAATTACGTACACATAGGGTACATATTTCTGATATAATTTATAACAATTATACATTATAATTCGTATTATCTTCTTCTGTTATGCTGTTTTTTTATAACTATTATATCTCAGATCAAACTATAGTTCCTTGCAGCATGTTAGCTTCAAGGTTGTACTTCAGTCCTTATTTTTTTCTAGGAAAACCATGATATGTGCTACATTCTTTCAGGTTTCCACATAGCTACTTTCAAAGAACCATCCCTTGTGATGCTCCTTCTACAAATCTTTGATGTACAGTAAAAGTCTCTGCACAGCCCCCTTTATGGTGTTTGTGGAGTCAAAATAATATCCAGGTAAATGTGTTACTTTGGAGGTCAAGAGACTATTCTCGTTGGGAATGGGGTGTTAATCTAGCTAGCCACTGGAAAATCCACATTTCTCTGTTCTCCAGGATGGTGTGGGTCAGGGGATAGCATGGGTTTCATCCTAGGCACATGTATGCTGCCATTCATGTTCTAGCTTTCCCAAATCAATTTGATAGAATCTGTCTTAAATGGAAAGGAGGTTGGTAAAGATGGTTTTTTAAGTAGATGGTGCCCCAATTTGGAGAAGACTTGTCCAGTGTGTGGTATTGGTGATTAAGATTTGGTAACATTTGTTTTTTTGTGTGTCCAGTGTTATTTTTTATCTGGGGATTGGCTGTGATATAGTGGGATGTGTTCAGTTTTGATGAGTTTTGGAGGAGTACCCTGTCCTGGAAAGGCTGATGGAAATTTCAGCATTTCACGAAGTTTAAAACATTGACACGCACCTGAGTTCTGTTGTCATCGTCGGGGACCCACACGTAGGAGTCGAGATCGGAGGGGTCGAAGGGGCAAAGGAGGAGGTGGGAGCTTTTCTTTTAGACATGCTTCTCTTGACTACACCATGATTTGATTAAACCGTGGTTATGTTTAATTTGTTGACGACCAAAGTAATGGAGCTACACAAAGTGATAGAACGTCAAGAAGTTTGGGGCACAACTGATGTTGCAATATTCCTAAAAAAGGGAGGCGCATAATCATAACTGATGTTGCAATATCTCGGAGGGACACAATCGATAAAAAACCTTGATTTTTTTACTTGTTACTCACGCATTTGCAATCTTCCCCAAGATTGAAGCACAAATATTTAGGCAATGTATGGAAGAACATGGAATGTGCAAGTGTGAAGGGGTGTTTTATTGTAACTATTTCTTTATATAGGTCATTCCTTATGCATGCATTTACTGTAACTGTTCCTTTATATAGTTCATTCCTCATGCATGCATTTAGTCTATCTTTTACTTGATAGATAGTCTGATCGTTGATAGTTTTTTAATACTCCCCAGATCCTGCACAGCAGGGGCTTAACTACTTGATGATCCATTTTCCCTTTAATGTGTAGTTATTGTTATTTCATATTTATAATCTTTACCATCTTCTACAGACATAATACCTTTTCTCTTCTGAAAGATATGTAGTGGAAATCATCTCAAGATGACAGTGGGACTTTTAGGAAGGGGCGTGTTGGGATCAAAGGTGAAAATGCTTTTAAGATGTATGCAATCTATAATGGAAGTGGGCTTTTTGTGTACATAGTGCGAGTTTTATGGATCATATTTTCTTATTTCATTTAGTGGGTTTTGACGGATATTGTGGTCTTTGGTGGTTAGGTAATTGCAGCGCATATTGGGGCTTGCTTCTAGTCATAATAGGCTTCCTAATTTTAGTGATTTTTATTTGCTTGCCACCAAATTAAAATTTAAAAGCTGTTTTAATATGGCACACCAATTTTATTCTATCCACTTCCATTATTTGTTACTTTTAGTTGCCTCATTCTGATTTTCCTTGTTTGTTTTGTTTGATTTAGACTTGTCATACCCATCGTTTACTATTGTAATTGTTTCACAGATAGCTTGTGGCATTGCTTTGGAATGCTTCTGTATTGACCCCCACTGTAAGATAAACACAAACTATTTTTTGACGTAAGTTTATGTGTATATACATGAAATGGGGAGTTGTGCGAGGCCATTTTTTGATCTTAATGAGCCTCCTGCTGAAGAAGAAGTTGAGACCAACATTATTCCATCTTCTCAGCCACAAAAATCTCTCCCTACATCAAATGCCGGAGTGCAAAATCTATTTCCTCATTGGGAAGTTGGTGCAAGAATTCAGAGTAGTAATGCCTTCACACATGCTTCCAGGGGCTCTGTGTTTCAGCCATTTATCAGGACCAAAGATGGACAAAACTTGAAAGAGAGCCCCACAAAAACGGTTGATGAGCAAAGCTCTAGACAAGGTTTGAATGAGAACTCCACAAGAAAGACTGATGAACTGAGTGCAGACCGCACATCATCTCCTGCTGATGAGAATATTGAAACATCACTCGTATCAAAAACTGACCATGATATGCTCACAGTTGAAAGGGAGGAGGGAGAGTGGTCTGATGTAGAAGGTAGTGAGTTGCAGGATGAGAACACACACAAACATGAGCCTCTGGTGAAAGAATTTTCCTTCCCTGAGAAAGGTGTTGGAGAAAGCCTTCCAGACAGTGAAACCGATAACAATAGAGATGGGGTTGCTGTTGTAACACCAGAGACATGTAACTCAACTGTGATGGAGAATGTTAAAAGTTCTGATTGTGATACCAAAGGGGATTCAAGATTAGATGGTGAAGAAGAATCTTTGGTGGCGGTGAAGCTTAAGGATGTCAAAGGTATGGAGGCTAGCCATGCCTTAAGGTATGCCACCTATCCTTTGAAAAGACCAAAGCTTGATGAGCACAAAGAGGCCATGCTAGGAAAGAAGAGAAGCAGACAGACAGTTTTTATTAATATCAATGAGGTCAAGCAAGCATGTCCTGTTAAAAGTACAACTCCAAGGAGGCAGAATTTTTCATCGTCTTTGTCTACTCGGACAACTAAGGAGGTATCTCGTAGCCACCTCATTAACAAGGATCAAAGGTATTCTGAGGTTGCAAGCCATGACATTGGGCCTTCAGATGCTAGTGATTCCAAGGGGTTTTCTAATGGTGATTTGCCGCAGGATCGAATAAAGAGGGCAGCCAGCATTGATCCACATGCTGAGACAGATTCCACCCCGGCTCCACGACATACATCGTGGAAGCAGCCATCTGATACAAGGCAGGTGAAAAATCAACCAATTCTGTCAAAGAAACCTATTCTCAGTCAAAGCACAGTAGAGCAGAAACCTAATAAAAAAAATCAACCACCAAAAAAACCAAGTACAAGTGCTTCCACATATCAGGATACATCAGTTGAGCGGCTGTTACGGGAGGTGACAAATGAGAAATTCTGGCTAACTCCTGGTAATAATTCTACCACTTTATCATTGTTGATATGCAAAATTGTTTTTTCTTCAAATTTATCTCTCTATTTATTTCTGTTCAAAATTTCTTTGTACATTGATTGTTTCACAGCCAGAGCAAATTTTACCGTTTCATTTGTGGTCTCTTTTAGAAGTACAACTGCAGTCCATCCTACACCAGTTGGTTTTTTTGAACATCAATGGAATTAGTGATGTTAGATTATATAAAAAATAATACAAAATTTCTATGTAATTTCTTTGGATGCTCATAGGTATGAAATATTTGTCTTAAAACTTTGTTCTAATGAACGTGTTTCTCCTCATCTCCCTAAAATTTGGTATTCATGATAAAATCAAGCTGTCTGTATTCTTCCTTAAAAATCAAGTTCTTTATTTGTTTATCTTAGTTCTTGGATATTCTTTGCCTCTTTCCTAATATTTGTGCATGCCATTGTCGTCAAGTTATATTTGGTGTTTATTTTCAGAGGAGACAGATCTAGAATGTGTGCCTGGTCAATTTGAATCTGCTGAGGAGTATATTAGGGTGTTAGAGCCACTGCTTTTAGAAGAATGTCGTGCCCAACTTTATAGCACATGGGAAGAATCAACTGAACACACTCTGGTCTATGTAAAGAATGTGGAGAGGCGTGAAAGAGGTAGACCAGTTTTATTTCACCTCACTTTTTTTTATGTTTGTTTCTTATGTTATTGTAACATGTCATCTCAAGCACCACTTATTCCATTTTAGAGTTTTGGGAGTATAGTTGTATAATTCCTTTTGATTGCATCATAAGTGGGATTCAATTCAGATTTCATTTATATTGTCCCATAATCTGACTTTTTAATAGGAAAGATCTATTTTGATCCATTGCCAAAAGATTCAAGAGATGTGAGAAATAAGGATAGCACCAGAAAGAGTAATCCTATTTCTAAAAATTAATCCATATCAATACATGCGTACTTCTATATCAATTGATGTTTGTTGATGCAGATTCTAGTTTGATAAAGTAGCTGTTCTAATCGCCGCTCCTTGTCTTAGTGGCTATTTTGACATTGAAGTTTAGCTACTTTAGATGAGTGCAACTTGGCCATGTGATAGTCACGATTATCTTGGTCATGTTATGATTTGTTACCTATACTAAGATGCTGCTTTTTGTTGAGTTAGTATTCAATTTAAGTTGAAATAGTACAATTTATTTTATCTGTATGTTGCTTTATGTGGTAAATGAGAGCCTTCTCTTTTCATCTCAAATCTAGGTAAATCATTGAAAATCTGAGAGGTATTGTGTACAGATGCCTCACACATGGCTTATTTTTTGAATTCCCGAGGGCTATAGAGCCCAGAAAATGATGCTCGGATAGTTTTAGTGAAAGACATGTAATTCTTTTTTAGATGGATGGTGAGAACTATGACTGCATTGCAGGTCACATGTATTTGGATTTGGAGAACTGTGAAACTGTTTTTTAATGAAAATCTTTAAGATATATGGTTCAAAGATGTTTAAAAGATGTTTGCATTGCCATAACAATATTTAAGTTATATGGAGAGGATTTCGTTGTCTAATGATTAGTCATTGTTTGTTTTTTTTAGATTTTTGCCAGCCATCTGGTGTTTTATCCTCTTTGATGGAATTCTAAACTCTTAAACTGTCATCAGCACACTAACGGAGGAAACATTTATTTAACCAATCTGTTTCTTGTCTTAAAGTGGCTGTTTTGTTTATAAATGTCTGCTGCTTTGCTGATATCTTTTGTTAATCCTTGGTTATAAATCATGTAATGGACATTTGTTGTATTAAAAATAATAATGCTAGAAGATGGTGGGCAGGCGACAACCATACGACTAGGCTCGATAACGTCTTAGTTTTTTTGAGAAATTCACTAATATCTTAGTGTGCACTTGATTATCTTAGCCAGGTTAATCACTGTATCATTGAAATTGGTTGACATATTTTGTATTCATAAAGATTTGTAAACATTTGTCGCTAATGGTTTTAGCGATGACAATGGTGTTATCTGAGAATGGGCAGGTTGAGGCATGACCAGTGAACGGTGAAAAAAATCCCAGAATAGTTTGAAAGTGCCATGACCAGTGAACGGTGAAAACAATCCTTGGTTTTAGTGATGACATTTTATTTTCATTTAAAAATAAATGAAAATCATGATGTTAAGTTCCCGGTAGTTTTGAAATGTAACGTGACCTTATATAGCTGTAATTGTTTAAACAACAGACGAAACATTCATTATTTGGTGTTATGCTATAATAATTGCTTTAGTAGCATCTGGACATTATTAAATGTTCTGGAAGTTGAGCCAAATA